>WAAE01001245.1:0-21240 GCA_013400495.1 Nicator chloris
TTCCCAGTTGACCCAAGCATGACAATCGTATCATACTATGGATTAATTACTCTTTTTGTTAATATAAGTAATTTCACGCAGTTTAATTTATTTCCAACAAATTTCTGGGTCTAAAATAACCACTTATTACCTGTTGCACAACTCTAGTATTACCCTGACAGCAGCTTGTAGAAAATATT
Source organism: Nicator chloris (assembly GCA_013400495.1). NCBI lineage: Eukaryota > Metazoa > Chordata > Aves > Passeriformes > Pycnonotidae > Nicator > Nicator chloris. The sequence goes on from WAAE01001245.1 coordinate 180, forward strand.
GTCAGTCTCAATTCAGAAGTCTATGTAATGTTAAAAATTTAAGGAAGTACAGTATCTGATTAAAATTTTTAAAAAGTCTTAAAAGACAGCATTTATTCCCAATCAAAATATTTCTGTTTTTAAAGATGTCTCTAAGCTGTATGGAAATAAACATCAGTGATTTAGATGTATCACAAGGCTAGGATTGCTATTTGAGAACAAACATGTTAGCATGGGACATACAAATTTCTCAGTAAGAAACACTATCCCCCACCTTATCCCTCCTTCCCCCAAAGAAAACCCAAATCCACAAACCTGACTGGTACTGCACAACTAAGTTTCCTGACAAAAATACTTTAAATACCTTAGAACATAAGACTGTTTACCCTTCTGTACCTCATTACATGCACCAGTCTTGAAAATAATGAAATCTTTACTGCTTCTTTTTAAGGAATTTTTTCCACATTGATAGGAAAACAAGTTTTTCTATCTCATTCATTTCTGTGAAGTAAACAAGCTACTTAACTTGAAACATCATTTTGATTCTCAGAAAGAAACCCTTTACTGAGGTTTGTAAAGAGGCAACAAATATCCCACAAACACAAGCATGGGAAAAAAAAACAAAATAAAAATCAAATCCTGTGTGAAACACAACCTGTGCCTCAAAATAAAGAAAATCTTAAAGCCCAGCACAGTGTAACAGTGGATAACAACCAGAACCAAACAACAGTTACGCAGAGAGCAAGGCACAAACATCCTGGTGTGGGGGATTCTAATGTCACTTCCAAAAACTACGCCATTCAGTTCTTACCAAATAAGATAGAAAAAGGCATTAACCACATTAAACATAATAATGTAGGGCTGGGAGAGCTTGAAACAAAATTGACCACCTAGAGAGTCTACTCACACATTCCTCAAATGTTCCAGTGAGAGCCACAATTTAAAAGATTTTATAATCAATCCCAGCCTTGGCACAGAACACTTGTCACAGGAATAATGAAAACCAGTGTTTGCTTAGGCTACCCAAACACTTCTCTCTGGATGTCACCTTTTGCTGCTTTGTGGCTGAAGTGCTATTCCTGTTCCTTAAGAACTGCATAGAGATTGTTTTCACTAGTATACACTGTTACTTTACATTGTGTGAGTTTTCTGGGAAAAGAAAGAGAGTCAACAGCAGTGGCCAGAGACCTCCTGGAACTCAAGGCTGTACAGAATTATTACTGAAATTCATGAACAGAAAATAAAACCTCAATAAAAATTATAGTCAAGTAGCAGTCAACATATGGAGCATCCTGGCACTTCAATGTTTACTACCACATCAATGTATATAAATTGAAACAATTATGCTGTTAGTGGCTGTGGGTTAAGCAACGTTCCACCATTGCCATATGTTCCTTAGGTTCTTGCTTATGATGGCAGTAACAAACATTTTCCTTCTGGTGGCCCAAGGCTTTGCCAAACCATTAACAGGGAATCACAAGTAATAAAGAAAATCAGAAGACTGTCTCAACCTGCTCAATCTGGCTGGCAAAATGCTTTTCTCAAGCCAAAAAGCAGTGAGTGCCTCTGCCAGGACAGCAAGCAATAAATATGAATATAGTTCAACATTAAAAGTGACGAGTCTGAAATCTTCTGGTCACAGACAAGACAGCTACAACCACAAAAACTTCTTTTTTTTTTGATCTGCTTTGTAATATAAGAAAATATAAAGCAATTACACAATTGGTATCTATCCACATCATTAAGCTAAATGGTTTACCATTCAGGGGGCACCATGCTTCCATCAACGTCCCAAAAGGTATTTTTGCCATTCATTTCTTCAGTATATACAACCCATCTGTGCCGACCTTAAGTAAACAAACAGAAATATCATATTAGCTCAAAAAAATAAATTATTTTCTTATAAAGGGGAGAATTCAGGAAAACCAAGGAAAAACATTTTGAGTGATAGTATCTGCCATAATGGGCACTTATTTTTAAGCCAGCATAGCTTTTATTTTTCCAAGTCTTCTGTATTTCCACCGTTACTGTAGTTTTAGGTGACTGAATCTAACATTCTCCCAAGGTAGCAAATATTGGCTATTGTGTAAATAATGGGAAATAGGAACTTATAAAATTTTCCAGCAGAGAAGCAAGTTTGTGGTTTTTTTCCTCCATTATGAGGAATCTTTTCCAAAAGCACATTGCCACTTATAAGACTAAACTAAATTTCAGCTACACAAAACTATTAAGCAATGTTAACCAGCAAGTGCTTGCCCTGGTTACACTCCAAGTTAACCTACAGTCAGCAGTTAGCTTGGCCTGACCAGGGAGTCAATTGCTTAAGTGTCACCTGTATTGCTTTAGGTGCTGCCTTTTCAATTACTCTAGGAGTTTGATTTAAAATCCCATTACTTAAGGTATTAGTAAGTTTAAGCCAACCTGTGCTCCTTGCCCTGAAGTGATCATGTAAGTGAGTAAAGCTGTGAGGCAGTTTTAAATGTAGTTCTCCTTCTTTCCCCACCTGCTAAACTACCAACCCTTAGGTCAAGGACCAAATTCAACTCTCAATCACATTATCATATAGTTTTACCTACACAGAGACCATATAACTGGCTTATATTTATCCCATATTCCATGTTTCAGATTGACTGTGTTTGCAAATGAATTGAGGGATGCAACAGAGAAACAGAAGCTGTCAAAGCATTTCTGTAAGTCTAAAAGTCACCCAAGACAAGTGCAGGGAAGTCAGGCAGGCAGCAAGTTCTATTTCACTAGCAGAAAGCACACAAGCTATGTGGGAGCTGCACAGTTGGTTGGGAGGTGTTCACATTAGCACACGTACCAAAGAAGTTTCTTTTGTCTTCATAGTATTTGTTTCCATATTTGTCAATTCCTATCAGATTACCAGTCTTCAAATCACTGACCCTGTGAATTATAAAAACAACAGTTTCAGTTGGTGTCCTCTCAGAATGAAATGGGGACAGAGGTTTCTTAAGGGTTAGTAAAAATCTGTATACATGCATGCAAACATATTTAAAAAAAACCCAACTATTCAAGCTTATGGATTGCAAAACAATTACCAATTCCTGCAACTAATGTGCACCCCACTGACAGGATGATAAAAGCCATACAAAAAGGCTTTTGGGGGCTCTCAGTTATTAAAAGCTCATTATAGATGATAAAGCAACTCTACAACGTAACAATTTAAAACCCACAAAATCTTAAATACTGTGGGAGTCCCAGAGGCACATGTTAATGCACTTGGTAGTTAAGGTCACCACCATCCTCTCAGCTATTAGTAGCTACTATTTCAGCCTGAATTGCCATTGGAAGTGGTCAGCACTGAAGAAGCACAAGAGATCTCATATGTCTGTGTGGGCAGTAACAGTAATATTTTAGGCCACTGCAGCTGTTTGCCAAGGAAATACATGCTAAACCCTAAACTACAATTGTTACTTTCTTGCTTTTGTGTAATTGTGAGAGATCCATGCATTCACTCTACAACTCTGCGAGACTGACACTGACCCAGGTAAGGTATATACGAGTTTCAACTCTTGATACAGAATGTATTTTAATGGTATTGTAGAAATCAATAATTAAACTGAGCCTAGGATTAACATTCTAGTGATAAAACCTTTAAATTAACCAAAGTGCTCTTCTCCCTTTATATCTGCAATTTTGCTTTTCTTTTTACTGAAATTCATCCCAGGCAGAATTAGGGAAAAGTTTCCTCTCAAAGGTTTTAGCTGTTTGTAGTATTATGCACACTCTCAACTCAATCCCAAGTGAGAGGAGAAATGTGCTCAGATGAAGATTTTTGTTGTCTTTTCTCCCAGGGTGCGTGAAAGTGACAATCACTCCAGCAGGTACTCCTTTTAAACCTCTGTGGTGGCAGGCAGAGAGATTCTCTGACACATCTCTCCTCTGTCAAAGAAACATTCAAAGATCTCTGGCTCAACTATACATGCCTGAGTTCCAGCTTCAGAAAAAGAAGAGCTGCTCCACTGCTGCTCTCCCTTCCTTTTTCCCCTCCCTTTCTCGCAAGTGTTCTTATGCCCTTGTCATGACTTGATGCCCTGAATACCAATATCAGACACTAAGAGTTATTTATGGCTTCCCAAGAATATTTTCCAGCCAATTTCACTGAATTTTAAGTAAGGAGAATGTTTCCAGCCACAAAGGCTCTTAATAATTTGACTTTATAGCATATAAATCTTCTGCAGCTGCCTCAGTGGAAAACACACAGAGAAACGCAAGGAAATTCAGAAAAAGAGTCTCCTGACCTGGGTAAATAATTTTTTTCCAGTTACCAGTGATTACTTCTTAAAATCAACTGTTACAAGAAAGAACACCTTGATAACTTTTCCTTTAAACACCAAGCCTATTCCTTGAGCTGGGGTGGATGATTTAATGGCTTGAAAGGTGAGCAGGAGGCAGCAGCTGCTTGTGGTTGGTGTGGTTATGAGGATCAGGTGTGATTCCCCACCTAGTACACCTAACTTCAGTCTTCTGAAGGAAAAAATGGACAGCAGTGCCTCCAGTCTTGCCTGCCCTCTTGTTCTGTGTGGTAGAAAGTTGTCAACACAGCCTGCAACCTTAGACTCACTAAAGATCTCTGAGGAGATGTTCATTAAGCTGTGCTTAGGAAGAGGCACTCTGATGACACCTAATACTCAAACTCTTCCACACTTTAATTTCCCCAGCTCTATGTCTTCTTGAGAACTGTCGGAGTAATAACTACAGCCTGAGAAGGAAAACAAAGTGGAGGAAACAATCTGGGGGAGGGAGGGGAGGTAGGTGTGTGACAGAAAATAGTAATTATAATAGCAGTAAAGCACTAGCCAGGGAAACCATGTATTGTCTTACTGCTCAACAGGGACTAAAGCCACTGCATGAAAATACTGATGATCAGAAACTGTGTAAAACTTTATGTTTAACTCTTCAAAACAGATCAATTTAAGCCACGAGAAATAACAGGAAAAGGGCCATTATGATATGTATGTGCGGGGGGAAAGTCTTCAAGAAGGCTCAGAAAGTTTAGCTTGTTTGTTCCAATATAAGAAAGCCCTTAATATATAGCAGGGAATTTTATATTTGTAAATCACCCCCATCTCATATTCCAATGACTGACTTCCCAATATTGATTAAAAAAAGGCTTTTTAGCGTGTGGTCAGGCCTCAAACATTTACTGGATACGTCCTAGTATTTCTCCAGGACTAACTATAAAGATAACGCATGTTACTGACACTGCTGAATTTGGATCACGTACTATTTAGACTTCCACCCTACATTTCATCAAGGATCTGAATGAAAAAAGAGTACCTTTGTAAACCAGCAGCTTCAAGCATGCTGTATCACAATTCAAAATACTTGTCACAAGAAAGAGATGAGATGTGAGCGAGGGAAAAAAACAGGAGAAAGTTTAATGTGGACAAGTGCAAGGTTCTGTAATTGGGGAAGAAAGTACTCAGACATGAATGGAAACAAAGGCTGCAAGTTATTTTGCATTAAATGCCACTGGGGCTGGAAGGCATCCAAAGCTGAGCACAGGTCAGTGGTGACAATCCATTGCCAAAGAGCAGCTGTGATCTGCAGTTTGAAGTGAAGTAGAAAAAATGTAAACGAAGTAATTCTCTTGCTTTGCACCACGGGATTTCAGCAGATGCACGGCTTTCAAATTTGTACAGTGCCAGTGCCAGACTGAGGTGACCCAGAGCAAAGGGCGCGATGGTGTACACAGAAGCACTCAGCGCACCTACAGCAGACACACGGCTGTGGCAACAGGGCTACGGACTGGGGCTGGACACCAGGACAACCGGCCCGGGCAACACCGACAGCTCGGCATCCAGGAACGCTGCGAGGTGCCTCGAGAGGAGAAAACAGCCGCGGACCCTGCCTGGGGACCGCTCTGAGCACAGCACGCACTGCCGAGCGGCAGTCGCTCTGCCCTCGGCGGAGGGCAGGGCGGGCGGGGCGGAGCGGGCTCCTCCCGAGCCTGCCTGGCCGAGGCAGCGCCCGCCGCCCGCCCTGTCCGGCCGCCCCCCAAGAAATGACAGCAGGGCGGCGGTGGCGCAACGGAGAGGCCGCGCTTCCCGCTCCGGTGCCGCGTTACCTGAGCAGCTGCAGGATGGCGCCGCGGGCGCCGCCGTGGCCGCCGATGTGCTTCAGCGCCCGCCTCAGCACCTCCACGTACTCCGCCATCTTGGGGCGGGCCGCCGCCTCCCGCCCCGCCGCCCTCGGTGACAGCGACCGCCCGGAAGCGGAACCGGCAGCGAGCGCCCCTTCGGGCCTTGCGTGCGGCCGCTGCAGGCGCTTGCCTGGTGAGGACACTGCCATTTGGCTCCCAGTCTGCACAGTCTGGATTCATAAAACAATTGCTTACTGCTTATACGTGAAGGTCAGCAAGATACAAAGATTTCATGATAGGGAGAAGAGCCTATAATAGAAATAGAAATGTCTACTGACATGTCTGCTTATAATAGAAATGTCTGCTGACCATCCCTTATTTCCCACAGGTCACAAGATCTGTGGTGAGAGAAGTTACCAAGACTTGGCAGTAAGGAGTCCAGGACTGCCCGGATCAAGAAGCAGGGGCAGGGCAGGGCAGGTGCGGGTGATGGTCAGAGGAGAACTTAAGAGTCTTGTCTCCCCTGCCTTTTCCCAACCCTGGCAGGCCATCCAGGAATGTGTATCTGTTGTCCCCATGTGTCCACTCCACCTCTCCTCCTTGTCCCAGTGCCTTTTCCTGGTTCAGCACCAGCAGGAGGAAAGACCTTTGATTGCCCTGCTGCGGGTATTGGCAGGACTTTACTACTGTTGCTACAAGGCTGAGCAGGCAAGGTGCAGAAACTATTTCCCTGACCTTCACAAGGCTACTGCTACACAGGCCAGGCAAAAATAGATCCATTGTACTTTGTCAGAGCAGACAGGACTTCATCATCAGTGCTGCAACCACTGCCAGCTGATGAGCAGAGCCCAGCTGTCAAACACAGAAAGGCCAAGCTGCTGGACACTGTTACTGTTGGAACTGGGGTTTGGGGAAGAGACAAAGCAGGAGTTGGAGTGAAAAATTAAGTAGGTAGTGCTAAACTGGAAAGGAAAATGAGACTGGGAAAAACCTGTGTCAGCCAAGTTCACAGTGTGAAAATATATCCATGTCAATGTAAAGCCTAGTGGCCTGAGTTTCCACACAAAATTTTATAATTTTAACACAAGTGGTTTTGTTTTCAAACACAGAACATAGGCCCTGCTGGTTCTGTGCTCAAATGACAGCATCTCTTTTGCGACAAGTCTTAGGCTTCAGTATACTTGTGGCAGGTTATCTGCATTTTCACAGTCCAAAGTCTTAGAAAATTTATTAAGTATATTAACATTTGGTCAGATAGGTGTACATTAGCAAGCATAAAAACAGGGAGAAACATTTGCAGTCAAAATTCACTCATTGTCTTTAACTTCATCCACAGAAACCATTATTGTGATATAAACTACTGATGATGGAGTGTAAAATATGAAAGAAGTGTGGTTTAAATTAGGAAGCTAACTTTGGAAACATTGCACAGGTTCAATGCTTAGGCCAGTTTCTAAGCTTATTCCTGATTAATGTAACAGGGATAATTTTCACTGACTGTGAGTATAATTCCATGAGCATTTTCTCTGCTGGCAGTGAAATAATATAGTTATTTGTTGTGGCCTTTTCTCCCCAAGAGTTAAAATTATCAGGATCAGTTCACTGATCCATGTGACATCATGGTTCTTTGTCTTAGAGCACTGTGGAGGACAAGGCATTGTGACACAAAGCTGGAAGAACGGATCAACTTCTTCGTGTGACTTTGATGCTACAGAAGATTTTGTGGGGAATACTCTCTTAGCAGCAGGAACATTTTACAGCATCTTCTTTGAATTACATTTTAAATATTTTTGTACTATTTTCTCCATTACTTTAGTCAAGTGAGATCTCCACTGAGAATTTCATTACCTCATAACTGCTGAAGTCCCATCACATCTGCTTAAATAGCTTCTGTTAATGTGTCACTGTGCATGAAAAAGAGAATCTGACTGCTGTGTTCAAAAATTCTCCCTGAACTCCGTGCAAATGTCACAGTTGAATACAGTGGAATGCAAATGCAAGTATGTCTTCCTAAGGATTTATTGGGACATCTTTGGGAGACAGCATTGAAATGCTGTCTTGTCACTCAAGGTGCTTGTCAAACTCTTGCACCCATACAAAATATTTAATTCCCAGGGTTTTTAAATTTAAGACTCGTTAGATGTTGCCTTTTTTACCCCAAAATTAGCACACTGAACCTCACTGCCTCAAAAACTCTTGCTAAATATATTTAATGTTGCCTTTTTTCTCCTCTAGTTCAAGTACGTCACAAAATTAGTGCCAAAACTCTTTTTCAAGCCTAAAAGACCCCCTCTCAAGTCTGAACACAAGTAAATGGCTTCTTTCCTAATAAAGCATAACAAACAACCTATTTTTCAAAAATAAATCCATTTCCTGGATGACTCAAAGGATGACACGTAGCTTCCCTTCATTTTGTTAGCAAACAACCATCTCACAGAATCCTACACAGTTTAGTTTTTCCTTTAAAGAGCTTTATTCAGTGGTACAATTGATCTTGAAAAACTTAAGTTCATATATTTTCAGAAAGTGCAAAAGTCAACTACAGATCTACAGAATAATTTAGTGTTTACATTTTACCTTAGAAGAACTCTTTTTATTACATTTGCCTATTCCACTGCCATTTCCTCTGTTCTTAGTATGGAAAGTCATGTAAATTTACTCTGCAGTGGTTCACAGCTGTGGAACATACATTTGCAACAATAAATGGAAATCCTTTTCTTAATTAAACTAAGAAAAAATCCAACAGAAGAAAGACTAACAAGTAAGAGCATACTATGCTCTTATTCCTGTCCCATCCTTCTCAAACTGCAAAATTCCAGAAGCAAAGTCCAACCCACAACACAAATCTCCACAATTCAGTGTCCAATAATAATCTAATTCAGTCTCTAACCACAGTGTCTCTCACTTTAGTCTAAACAGTGAAATGTCTAATGCTGTCACTAAAACATTTTTTTAGTCCTATCATCCATATATATTTCCCAAAAACACAGTGGAAGAAGTTTTTGTCACTTGGGTTCTATTGATTGAAAAAATTATCTTCTAACTTCACAGCTTGGAACTAAGTGAAATGTTACCAAAAAAGTACATACTTCACCATTTTCAAAAGTACTTGAGTATGTAAACTGTGAGAACAGTTTAGGCCACAAAACCCCTAGGATAATAAATTTACTGCCACTTTCAGAAAACACATGCCACTTTGTGGGAAGTGTCTGGGTTATTTCTCCAGCAGTAACTCTACCTTCATCTTTGATTTTCCAATGGCAAAATTCTCCTGGTTACAGAGTGAAAGAAAAATTCCTTTTGGAGCTGTTCCTCAGGTAGCCTTCATTAGCCAAACTACCTGGCTGTTCAGTTTGCTCCCTAGGATGGAGGAGGGCTGAAGTCATCATAAAGGAGCTCAGACACCTCATGAACAGCTTATTGGAAGGGATTAGACTGCAGTTCTGCAAAGGACCAAAGCCACAGGGTTGGCTGCTCCCGTGTTTCTTGCCAACCAACTTTCTTGTCTGGGGAGCTGGTATTGCCAGGAGGTTCAGAGCATGGCAGTTTGGTTCTCTGGATACCCAGCAGAGTGTTCTGCTGAGTGAAATACACTGCATTAGTTCAGAAGAACCCATGGTGGAGGATTTCCATCTGGTTTCTCTGTTGTCACTGGCAAATCCACCACAGAAGATGAGTTAAAAGCATTGCCTTAACATCACTTCTGTGCTATCCCTTTTCCCCACCATTTCACACAGAACACAAATATCCCTGTCTCCTTATCAGCACCCCACCACCTCCCCTTAATCAAAGCAGAGTTAACTTGAAAATATATTTGGGCAAGCATTACTACAAGATCTAGTTATTAAAAAAATAATCAGGAAATGCATTTGTTCAACCAGTATCAATGGCCACAAAAACCTTAAGCATCCAGACGTTGATACTTGAAGATGGTGATGCTCTAGCGGTCCAAATGACTTGCTTTCACCTGCCACACAGTGCCTCTGAGGGCACAATCAGTTTTTACATTCAAGCCAAATGCACAATCCTGACTTCTTCTCATAAAGAGTCACCTAAGAGAAAGTTGTATTCTGTATTAGCCGTTGTATTTCGGAGCGAGGGTAGGGCTATCCACAGCATGTATTAACACAAGTCTTGGTACACATGGGAAGAAAAACAAAGCAGCTCATCATAGATGGATTCCTATGATGAAATAGAAATGTTCTTTGGGCTTATTTGACAGAGGTATTAGGAGGTAAGGCAAGACTGCGTGCTAGGGATATTTGTTGACAGAAAAAGACAAATGCTGCAGAGGTGGCCAAAAGGCTGTGGAAAGTTACTAGCAGAAGAAAGAGTAGTTCATTAGCAGACTGACTGGGGAACAAGGGCCCTGTAGAAGTTGGTGGATCCAGAGGAGGGCCACAAAAATGGTCAGAGGGCTTAAGCCCCTCTCATATGAAGACAGACAGAGAGTTGGGGTTGTTCAGCCTAAAGAAGGCTCTGAAGAGAGCTTCTAGTGGCCTTTTAAAAATTAAAGGAGGCCTACAAGAAAGATGGAGAAAGACATCAGGGCCTGTAGTGACAGGACGAAGGGCAGTGGTTTGAAACTGCAAGAGGGCAGATTTAGATTGGACACAAGGATGAAACAGTTGGACTCAATGATCCTAGAGTCAACGATTCTATGATTCCATGAAATTCTATGTGATAAGGGTAGTGGGCACTGGAACAGGTTGTCCAGGGAAGTTGTGGATGCCCCATCCCCAGAAGTGTTCAAGGCCAGGTTGGATGGGGCTTTGAGCAATCTGGTCTAGTGGAAGGTGTCCCTGCCCATGGCAGGGGTTGAATCTACATGATATTTAAGATTCCTTCCAACCCAAACCATTCTGTGATTCTAAGTACCAAGAAAGGTTAAGTCTTCAAAACAGAGGCAAGATAGAGCCTGGAGTAAAATTTCTTGGGAAAGAGACTCTAAATGCTTATTTCTAGCTCTCATAAGTAGTAAACTCATTGCATTATCCAAACTTTATCTTTTACCAGTGCACCTTACAATTTCTCTGCAGTGTGTCAGTGGGTAATTGATTTACTTCATGATAAAAACATTTCAGAATTTAAACATGGAAAGAATGGCAATTAGTTTCTTTTTTGGGATAACGTCGTGAGTTATCTGCATATCCACGCAAATGCCACATTCATTTATAACAGAAGACGACAACTAAAAACCTTACATTTTTAAATTATCATTGGGAAATCACTTCTGAAATAGACCAAAACTTGTACTGATTTCACAATTTTAAACATTAATAAATTCATTATTTATCCAGTAGTATTTAAAACTGAGATTAGTTTACTTGAACATTTGAAGTGTTTCTTTCAAAAGAAAAAATGCTTTGTTCAACCATCCCGTAACTTTCAACCTAAAACTGATCCATAATGAATCAAATACTAATTTCCAAATACTCATTATTGCATTATTTGACATGAAGATCCATGATCGAGGTTCATTACAATACATATTTCCATACAGCATTTTTAAAACCAAAACACTGGTAAATTAAATTAAATTTTACAATAAATTATTAATTGTCAAATGCATAGGCCAGAAAGTAGTAAGCATGGAAACAAAGGGTTAATTGCAACAAAGATTAGCAAACAGCAAGATATTGCAGCTACCACAAATCCCAGAGACAGACTATAACTGAGAATACTGCACTGTGTAATAAAAATGTGAAAGATCCACAAACTATTTGTAATCATGTACAGTGTTCCAGGTTCATACAACAATCTGTATAAAACACTAAGGAAGTAATAGGATATTGCAATTGTTTTCTATAATAGAAAGTTACAATTTATTTTTAAAAATACATCCAAAATAGAGTTTTCCAATTTAGCCAGGTTTCAAGACATTTAAAGTGATGGTTTTTTATACAACAGCAAGACAACTACAATGACACTATTGCTTACACTGAAACTGATGTACTAGCAAACCACAAAGGCTGAACAAAATGAACAGGACCAGTTTCAGAAACAACAGACTGACTTCACTGACCCTGAAGATCACACAACAAGAATAAGTGTATGGACAGATAGGTTTGTAACTATGGAAGGTATTGCAACGAAGGTACTACTGAAAAAAGTTCAAAATATAACAATTATTTGCACTAGGAACTTTAGCAGTATGAAACAAGCAACCTAAACCCACATACACATGTGCAACACACAGTTTCATGAAAAGTATTTGAACTAGTAAGCTTATTCTGTAACAGTACTATCATCTTTAAATTACAGGATTCTAAAATGTATAAAATTGTTTTTCCTTTCATGTCATTTATATTAAAATGATTTTTCTTGCTCTCAATATTGAAAATTTTAAAGCTGTTGAGACTAAACTTCTCCTTTCATTGGCAAAGAGTTTTTGGTTGGTAAATGCCACAATTTGGTTAAATCCTGACTGGCTCCAAAAACTGTCAAGGCTCGTAAAGATCAGAAAGTTGACAAGTAATTTAAAGTAGAAAAGAAATCACAAAAACAATGAAATATTTTAACATACATGGAGGAGTAAACTTCAATACTCACATTTTAGTTACTGTATTGACAGTGGTACTGACAGAACCCAGTAACACTAGCCAGTCTGTCATTCAGTACCAAGGAATATTCATTCACAAGACTATAAATGACAATAAATCACACAGGTGGTAATGTGAGATCATGTAATCATAAACAATAACTGTTAGAAACACTAAGGGTCTTGGTTGAAGGTAACTTGATATATTTTATTTAACTTAGAAGCAATTATCTTAAAGTAACCAAAATAACTAAACCAGAACTTCATGGTTTGGTTTTTCCATGAGCTGTTGCATTGTTCTTAGATGACTGTAATGGTGAACATGGATGAATACGGAAAAATGGTGTTGATTCCTGTGTTTACCTGTTTTAAAGCTCCCATTCCTGAGAAAACCCCATTATGCCTCATTCCTTATCAAAAGGATGAATTTATAGTTTAAGAATGATGAATGAAATAATTTGAAATAATTAATGAAGATCTTGCTGAGCAAAGTGAGTAACACTGAAACAACAACCTCCTGTATGAGATGCATCTCTTAGATCATCATAAAGACAAAACAGATTACTTGGCAGGCAGCATAGATCAGCTGCACTCTGCATTTACATCAATCTTGAAAATTTATTATCATAAAAATGTAAAACTTTGGGGGGAAAAGGTCACTTACCAGGAGCCAGAGCTGTTTGCTATGTGTGGTATGTATGCACTTTGGCTCTTTAGAGGTCCAAATGTCAGAGGTATCCAAGATCATAAAATGTAGGGTTTTTTTGGCCCTCACAATATACAAACACCTGAATTTAAACAACCTGATGTGAAACGTGACCAAGGTTTCTGTGCTTATGAGTTAACACATCCTAAGCATGTAGTCTTGACCCAGTAGTCCGTCATAATTGCAGTCTATGTGTAACTGAAGTTAACTTGCATTTGAGCAGACTAGGGCACAAAGAGGAAAAAAGGACAGGAATCCAGAGAAACTCAGGTTCTGAGGACATCCTCTCCAAAACAGTGCTCCAATTAAAATTAAGAAAAAAGAAAAGAAAAAGAAACAAAGAAACAAAAAGAGAGAAAAAGAAAGAAAGAAAGAAAAAGAGAGAGAGAGAGAGAGAGAGAAAGAAAGAAAGAAAGAAAGAAAGAAAGAAAGAAAGAAAGAAAGAAAGAAAGAAAGAAAGAAAGAAAGAAAGAAAGAAAGAAANAGGAAGGAAAAAGAAAGAAAGACACGTACTAGCTATGGGAAGGCAGCTAAATACCCATCAAGGACTGCAAAGACATTGCTAGGGCACGCGGAGATGGGTCAGGAATGCTAAGGCTCAGACAGAACTAAAATTGGCCAAAGATATCAAGAATAACAAGAAAGGTTTCTACAGATCTCTGAGTAGTAAGCATAAGCACAGGAAAGATACAGAGCCATTGCCTAACTAGGCAGGGAAACTACTCACTAGTCCTGCTGATAAGGCAGAGGTTCTCAAGATCTTCTTTACTTCCACCTTTACAGCACAGCTGGACCACAGAGCACCGGATCAAGTATCTACAACAATGCATGTGTCAACCCATCAGTAGGTGAACAGCTGCTCTGCAGCCTCCTGCAAGGGCTCAACCCACAGAAATCCATGGGCTCAGAAGAAATCCACCCTAGAATATTAAGGGAAGTGGCTGATACTGGTGCAAGGCTACTCTCTTTAAGAAGTCTTGACGATCTTGATATAATAGACATTTCTTGTGCAGAGAGCAATTAACCACTGCAAGATGCAATTAGACAGGGTACTAGATAGTCTCTTCTGAGGTCCTGTTCCCATGAAAGGTTGGAATGAGAGATCTTTCAAGGTCCCTTCAAGCAACAAAGATGGCTGAACTGAGGGATTAAACTGCTAAAAATTTACATCTGTACGTAGAGTAGGACAGTACTGCAGGAGAGGCTGCATCAGCTGAACCTTTTGGTCAGCTGTAAACAAAGAACTGCATATCACACCTGAAGCTCAAGATATGGAGTGAAAAATTTCTTCAAGGATGTGAGAGATTTGCACAGTGTACTGCATTACAAAGGAAAGCAGGTTTTGATTTCCATCCTACTATTACCTGGGTTTCATAAACCTGGAGAACATTAGAGTAAAACTCTTCAAGAGTAGTGGAATGCCTGGAAAACTACCTCCAATATATTCAGGAGTCATATGTTGTCAGTTTCCTTTAAACTTTTAATGTAGAGGACTGTAAATCTCCTGTGCCTGCTAGGGCCAGAAGTGGGTTAGGGATAGCAAGGGACTAGAATGCAGGGTCAGAATTTCTGAGGAGAGCTGAACTGGAGAATGATCAACCTTCCCTCTGCAATTTGGTCCTACAGATCAAAAGTGGGCCTCTAACCCGCTCAGAGAGAACAAGCACAGCAGGTTGGCAGCAACAGTCCTTCATACTTCCATGAACTCCAGTGAAGAGATGCACACCTCCTGAGGCACAGGATAGTCATCTTCATGCAGCTCTCCAGGAAACACAGATAAAGGATGTGAACCCTACAACCGTCAGAAGGTGTAACATGAGAAGAACTCAGCTGCCATGGCCACTTCCAACACAGAAAGCTGTCTTCCAGCAAGTCAGTAAGTGCCAAGGCACAGCAAAGGCCCACACACATTGTTCCATGCCATCAGGGGTGCTCAGCACTAAGTGCTTTGATCTGAGGGATTGAATATGACCAATTGTGTAGTATGGTCCTCCACAACATTCTTCTTTCTGAACTGGAGAGATGGATTTGATGGGTGGACTGCTAGAGGAATAAGAAAGCAGAAGGAAGGTTGCAACCAGAGGGTAGTGTTCAATGGCTCAGTCCCAGGGGGAATCAGTGATATGTGGGGTCCACATCAAGGCCAGTGTTACTTATTATCTTCATTTATGACATAGATTAAGAGATTGAGTGCACCCTCAGCAGATTTGCTGATGACCAAGCTGAGAGGTGTGGTTGACACACCTGAAGGACTGGATGCCATCCAGAGGGACCTGGACACGCTCAAGAAATGGGTCCATGGGACTCTCATGAGGTCTAACAAGACCAAGTGCAAGGTGCTGCACCTGAGTTGGGGCAAGCCCTGCTATCAATCCAGGCTGGAGGATGAACAAATGGAGAGCAGCCCTGCTGAGGACTTGGGGGTGCAGGTGGATGAGAGGCTGGACATGACCCAGCCATGGGCACTCACAGCCCAGAGAGCCAAACATGTCCTGGGCTGCATCCAAAGCAGTGTGGGCAGCAGAGGGGAGAGGGGATTCTGCCCCTCTGCTCTGCTCTGCTGAGACCCCACCTGCAGTGCTGCATCAGCTCTGGGGGCCCAGCACAGGAAGGACATGGACCTGCTGGAGACAGTCCAGAGGAGACCACCAAGATGATCAGAAGGATGGAGCACCTCTCCTACCAGGAAAGGCTGAGAGAATGGGGATTGCTCAGCTTGGAAAAGAGAAGCCTTAGAGTGACCTAATTGCAGCCTTCCAGGACCTGAAGGGAGCCTTCAAGAAAGATGGAGAGGGACTTTTTACAAGGGTGTGTAGAGACAGGACAAGGGGGAATGGCTTCAAACTGAAAGAGAGCAGGTTTAGATTAGATATGAAGGAATTCTTTACTGTGAGGGTGGTGAAGCTCTAGAACAGGCTGCCCAGAGAATCCATGGATGCCCCATCCCTGGAAACATTCAAGACCAGGTTTGATGGGGCTCTGAGCCACCTGGTCTAGTGGAAGATGTCCCTGTCCATACAGGTGGCTGGAACTAGATGATCTTTAAGGCCTCTTTTCAACCCCAACCATCATGTGATTCTGTGATTCTATGATACGGTCTCCAGTTATGGAGCTTGGGTAGAGCAAGATCCAAGCAGCTCAGTTAGTGGAATTGAGAAGAACACAGAAATTCAGTGTCAGAAGCAGTTCTCGGGTTTTTTGTCTGGTAGCAATCCTCAGGTGCTGAGAAAAACCACAGAACTCAAAATCTTTAGAACCCAAGCCTCATCTAGTAGTCTCTTGGTGTTAGTGTGGCCTTTGGAACTGCCACCGCAGAGTGGGCAAAGGCCTCCATTTAATCTGATCTTCAGGCTAAGCAATTTCTGGTGCAACCATGTGTTTCTTGATTGGGTGATACTCTTCCTCACTCAGTTTTGCCAGAGAAAGAAAGGGGTCATGCAAAATAGAACTCGGCCATGACCCAAGATTCAGAAAATCCTAAATGCTAATGAAGAAGACCATCACTTTCACTAGGATACTTCTCTCATTTTAAGCAACAAGAAATAAACATGCCAGCAGTGCGTAACTTCCTGTTGCAAAAGGAAGCAAGAAGCAACCGCATGTCAGTGTTACTGACAAGTTACTGACAAGTTACAGTGTCAAGTGAGTCACATCCTCAAGACAGAAGAACATTTAAACTCATCCTTAGACTGAGCTATGGAGTATGATTCAGGCAACATGTATGGTGTGTCTAGACCCATTTCTAATGAGGAAAGGAAAAGCAGCAGAGGCTATGCTCCCATATGGAAGGACACTGGATTTGACAAACTCAAATTTGAAAAGTAATCATACAGGACTGATTGGAAAAGAGAATTACATACTCAAGGGCTAGCTGTAACACAAAATAAAGACATGGACAAAAGCTAAGAGGCATCTAGAATGCTTCCATCACTGGGCACTGAGTATGAAAGAGGAAGGGGTAGGGTGAAAAAGCTCTGTGACCAGAAAAAGCAGGAGTATGCGGTCTTTGAATGTCTGCAGTATACACTTCTCTGTTAGTTTTTCATAGTATAAAACAGGTGGTGTCGACCACGTTATTGCTACAATACAGTATTCTGTTGCATCTGCAAAACAGTCACTACTGCCTCTTTGCTGCTTCTCTTGATCAACTGCATCAATGTTAACATCAGAATATTTTTAAATGTGAAAGTCCTCTACTTTCCCTGCACTTGTAATGGTATCCAGGGTTTAATTCAGCAAAAAACAGATCTCTCTTCAAAACAACAGCCAAAACTAAGTTGGGTCTTGTCTGCACGGAAACTGGCCTTTTCAGGATGTTTGATTATGTATTTTCAATTTGATACGTGAAAAAGAACTAGCAGCAAAACACTGAAAACAAAACTCAGAGAGGAAAGTTAATTTATTTGTCTAAAACATCAAACTAAGTTGAGACACACACCTTAGTTCAATCAAAGGTTCTTCAGTTTCCTCATAAGCCTGAACTTCATAAATATTTCAAGTCCATCTACCTACAAAAATAGGTAGATCAGATTCTTGACTTTCTTCGGATATCAAGTTAATTTACAAGTCCTTGAAGACAGATGAAGAACAGGAAGTGATCCTATATCCTAATACACTCCACCATGTTTCCCAAGTGTACTGGAAAGGAGGAATACGAGCCTTCTTTGGAAAGGTGTGTTAGAAGGCTTATGACCATCTCTTGGAGACAGGGTATGCATTTACATCACCATGATTGCCATGGTACACAATCCTGGACTGCTACTTTTACACACCATGACCTATGATCTGAGAGTTGTAGTCTGCTGTCTCCATTCGCAGAATGTACGGGATGATGCTGTCAATCTGCACATTTCCAATTAGTCCTGCGAAGAACAGCTCTTCAGTGATGGCAGCACTCATCAGCCTAAGAGCAGGCAATCGGAGAAGAAGTCTAGATAGTCTGGAAAATAAGTTTGGTGAAAAGTGTTACTTAGCAGATGACAGATTTTAGTGTTGTTCTCCACTATGTTATTAGTAAAAGAAGAGAAAAAACTGACAAGGGACACTACTGGTCAAAGTTTGCTACATCTAGTTCACAAAAGGCTTAAATATATAAATCAGTACAGCGTTAAATTTCTGTTTAGTCATGTCTTCAACAGTACAGAAAATGTGCAAACACCTGTCAACTACATGGACTATGTATGTTTGGATTTAAAACTAAATGAGCAAATAGTCCAAAGAGATGCAATTCAAACTGAATGTTACTAATATTTAATTTTAGAAATTAATAATGAGATGAAAAATACTACTCATAATATGTATGACCACAGGCATAATATTTGAAGTGTTCTAAAGGTAATTTCTTAACTTTAAGGAGGTAAGAAGAAAATGTATATATCTATTACATGAAAAACTGTACAAATCAGTGACTCTGAAAAGAGAATCAATCAAGTAAGCATGTAAGTTTACAGACCTGTAAGTATCGTCCGGATATGCCTTTGTTACATAGTCTTGGAACTCCATGTAAGCTTTTTCTTGAAATTTCTCAATCTGTACCACATTTTCCAGACCTGGGTGATCTGAAAAAAACCCCTCTTCTTTGTTATACCCGTTCTATAGAAAATGAACTAAAATCCATACAGACTATCCAGTTGCCAACATACTGAAATAATTATGTGGTAGCTGCAGCAACTTCAGTTTTAGTGGTAGACACTACTTTAACTCCTTATATTTCTCTTTCTTTACATTTATATTTTACTTAAGTTTCCATAAATAAAATCAGACATTTTAAAGGGCTGAAATAAATTCAGTGCTTGCAATGTTTATGTTAATCCTGATGATACAACTCTGTTCTCTGTGTAGCAGTAGAACAGGATTGCTTCAACACACTGACATTTTCTGGTACATTGGATGCACAAATAATATCTAGGTGAAAAGTAAAGGATAAAATTAGGATCAGTGGAAAAAGCTGTGAACTGTCTGTTTCCTAAGACATGTAGAAAACAGCACTGAATCACAGAATATGCTGAGTTAGAAGGGACCCATCAATATAACCAAGTCCAACCCCTGGGCCTGCACAGAACACCCCAATAATCACACCATGTGCCTGAGAGCATTCTCCAAATGCTTTTTGAATTCAGACAGGCTTATATATAGCAGACTGCTCTTTCTCAGCTATTTGGTGAAAAAAATTCAAATGTGCTAATCATAATTTTTAGCAGTGATTTGAACTTACTTGAAATATAAGTGTTGCTAAAATGAAAGGTCATCAACCTGACTGCCAAGTCACTCTTGGAAATTATTATCCAGTAATTCTGAACTCTTTACATGGTCTGTAATTTTATTATCCATCTATCTGAATGTAAAAATTTTACTGTCATACTAGCATGACAAATTATGTAGATGAAGAATTAGAGTTCATGTACAAAATAGAAAAATGCAAAATACGTCATGCTGCTGCTTTTAGAGCCATGTCAGGAACACAGTGAGAAGTCAACTTCTGGAAACAGTAGTTTGAAGACCACTGCTTCTACACTTGCAGCCACTTAGAAAGATGTCAAGTCTTCTTGGCACACCCTTTACACTAATCTCTTTGTCCAAGGCTGTCTTGTGGCAATCAAACTGCAGGCTTGGCACAGCTGAATCACTAAAGCAGAAGTTCTTATCTTAGGGCTCTGCTGCATGCACAGCCAGCCCCATGCTGCAGCAGAGCAGTAAAATCTCTGCAATTATAATTTCTGGCCTGTGAGTCATTGCCAGGACAACCCTTCTGTTCAAGGTACCAAACGTCTTTCCTGTGCATGACTTTCCTGTGTACGAAGATTTTGTTATCAAGGATCAAGAGTCCTGACAACATATTGCCATTAAAGCAACTACTCATTAGTAATGTGAATTTAAAAACATTGGCTAAAGAAAATTTCTCTCAATCATGTGACTGGACAAGAGTCTTTTCCCAAGGTATTTTTCCTTCTACCTTTTCTGTTGTCAAATATAATTAGAAGGCGACAACCTTCAGAGTAAAGAAATAGGTAAATACTACTTTGCAAGTGCAAGGTTCCTCAAGAAGTATTTTTTGGTGTCTAACAGGACTGATTTTTCCACACAAGCCAGAGGATTCTATCATAAATCCTAGTGGACATTATTCTAAAAAATGGACTTGAGGTATTCTCTCATAATTTTGTGTCTTTCCTGGAGTAACCTGTACCAGTTCTTAGTATAGGAATGCCATGAAAAGGATTACTTTGGAGCAAGGAACCTTTGAAGGAGAATTACATCTCCTGAAAGTATTATCTATTAAAATTAAACCAGCAAACACTCTCTGACCATCCATTTAGAGAAAGTCTCTTCTGTAATAATGGTGTACTTGCAACTGTTCAGTCCTCAGCAGAAAAGGAAAACTGCAGAGATTTTCAAGCTTTCTTAATATTGTGTTTAAACTTAGTGGGTTTAATGGTGAGTCCTCCTTGTCAGGAAACTGAAACTGTTTCAGTGACACAATGAACTGTACAAGCAAACACATAAAACCATGCAAGACTCTCCTAATCATAAGGACTGACAGCAGGATTATGTTTTATAGTAAAACACCCATGATATGATTTTCCTTAGTGATCCACAATAGAAAAATATCACAATAGGAATATCCTCTGGAAATTTATCATCTTTCCTGAAGTGTTCTGACTCTACTTGTACCACCTTTTATTTGCATAAATGTCTTTCATCTCAGAAGTCTTCCATTACTGCAATAGAT
>WAAE01001246.1:0-27048 GCA_013400495.1 Nicator chloris
CCTGGAAATGTTCAAGAAATGACAGTGCTGTGGTCTAGTTGACGATCATTTAAAGGCTGGACTCAATGACCTCAGAGGTTTTTCAAAAACTAACTGGTTCTGTAGCTCAGCGTCAGATAACAGCTAATTTTTCTAAGATAAAAAAGGTCATGTGGTACTGTAGGGCTTTTAGGAAATATTACCTATTCGTTTACTTTGACTAGTTTGCACTTATTAACTTTTATCTTGTATCATCCCAGGTGTAAAAACTACCCAACAGAAAACACTCATCTCCATTCTGTGTAGGAAAGACAGATGATCCTGGTCCACAGTGGCACATTTACCTGAGCAAACACGGATTATCTGCGAACTCATGGCACCCGAGTCCTTCGCGTAAGTAATGCACCTAAATATATCCTTGGTAGGACCACAGACACTGAGCTCATAAAACAACTACTTGACAACAGCTATTATGAGCATTATTACTTTTGTTCCAGGCCTCTAATCTTACTCCTAGCAGGGTACATGCATTTAAGTTACAATGTACTGGGTATTAAATAGATGATAATCTTTGACCACTTAACTTTTCCAAAAAGGGATGGATAACATGTTCCTTCAATTTAGGCTGGTGATAAATTTGAGTCTTTTCTTGTCAGGGTACCTACAAGCATCTGGAAAACAGTATTTGGGGCTTCTTTTCCTTTTTCTTTCTCCTCTTCAGAAGAAGTGAAATCAGCACTGTTGCTCGGTGTTCAGTCTCCTGTCCCAAAAACTGGGTTAAGATGTCTCCCTGCTAGCTTCCCAATACTTTAACTACCCATCTTACGCTCAAATCCTACTTGCTAACTTCTTTCCTGAAAGTACTCATGGATTTTTATACAGCCATTTTAATAACACAGTTCCCCCCTCTTTCCAGGAGAATAAATTCTTTCTTCAAATCTCCCCTTTCTTTGTTAGAGCCAGAATAAACAAACGGGAGACTATCTCCGTTTGCGTTGTTACTGTCACCTCTGGCTCCACGTAGAGTGTGCAGTTTAGAACGTGGAGGGTTGGTTCTTACTGCAAGGATTACCTGACTGCCCACCCATCGCTGTGCCAAGGACTCGTTCACCTGCCCCAGACACTGGCCACTCATTGCACATATGCTGCATCGCACGCTGCAATTTTTTCCTGTACATTTTTCAAGTGTTTCAACAAGTTCTGTAAGTTGTTGCAGTATTTATTTGCGCACAGCAAATAACCACAGTATCAGGGCCCAGATCTTGCCATGTGTGACTGGCACAGAAAGAGTCCTTGGTAAATATTTTCAAACGAAAATTACCCAGCCACAGCCAGTTAGAAGAAAAACAACAGGCTATTCGAAGATGTCAGAACTGCAAAATTATCAGCATCCACCCATGGTGCTTTAGTAGTCAAAATGTATTAGAGATGCTTATAATGAAACCCTCTATAACAACTGCTTGACTTCAAATACAATTTATTTTGAATCAAACACAATTTATTTTGAATCAAAACTAATAATGACAACAACATAAAGTCCAAAGAAGGCATAAATGTCACCTGTGGTGAAAGATAATTTTCACCAATCACCTAGAAGAGGTGGTCTTGTTACATAAACTCAAAGGAAGAGATAACTAGGGATTTTGAAGCAGCAATCATTAAATTTCAAAATTATGTTTTTGTTGACTGTAACTACCTATAAGGATTTCTTGTCTAAAGCTAATACATTAGTTATGGTTTTTCTTTATGGAAACTTCAAAACAATGCAAATCAATCACCTGATTAACCTTTTTAGAGCAGAACTATGTTTTTGTGGGATTTAAGCAGTAGTTACTGACATACTCAAGAAAAATATCCTGACTCACAAGTACCTGAAACTGTCATTTGATCACTCTAATTATTTCAACTCTGTGTGTGTCCAGAGTTTCTGAAGCGTGCTGACATAATGTAAGACATGTCTGCTTCTTCTGATAAAGACACTTGGACTGTAGAAAAGCAAACCTATTACGGACAGGAGACTATTGAGGTCTAAAGAGTTTGCAGTTTAGACTACTTTCCCTGGTACATAATGAAAGCCATATTATTAGTACTAGCCTTTCATTACATGAACAAAATGTGATCTCTTCTACTCCAGGGTTCTTGTTTACTAGGTGCTTGTTTACTATAAGAAACCCGTTCTGGAACCATAAAGAATTATTCCCTCTTAGAACAAACTGTTCATGGATCTGAATGCAGAATCAGTAAGGAAATGGAGATGCTGACACTTCCCTTTACCCAACAGATCAGTTAATGACGTGGCAGACTAAGTATTTCTTGTTGCCTAACGGATTTGAAGGCACATCTCTTTCGTAAACTACTTAAAATGCCTCAGCAAAGTCTAAAATGGGATTTCTATCTCACTCAGAACTGAAGCATATAAATTCTGGAGCTGAAAAAGCTTTCTTCCATTCCAGGACCTGTGAATTTTACAGTATATGAGGGGTTTCACATGACCAAAAACACCAGGCGCAGAAGCAGTCATTTACTTGTCTTTTCTGTAGGGAAGTTACAGCTAAGAAGACACAAGTACAGCTGGTGTGACAGACTGCCCTTGAGTGCAGAGTGCCTTTACTAAGTCAGTCGGTGGGGGTACAGAGGAATCATGTGCCTGTCACTCCTACCTGCACTCCATACACTAAAAGACAAGTTGCAATCAGAGTTCAGACAATGCTTCAGTTTTGAACATTTGAGAAAGAACCTTTTTTTTTTTTTTTTTTTTTTGAAAAGGACATTGCTAAGTTTAGCCATTTTGAGGTTAACAAAGAACCACCTCATCCAGAGATATTAGCGAATCAGTCCAAATTGTTACCGTCGTCATTAAACAGGGAGTCAGAGAAAGCTTTAGCTTTCTCAGAAAGAGACTGAGCTCTTTCTGACATGAGTATTCAGAATGAAGTTAAGAGGGATAAGGTCGCTGGAGAGTAGAAAGGTGGTAGTTGGTAGAGGAAAGACTAGTTTCTATTTTAGGGATGATGCTAATACACAAGAATAAATATTTCTCCTGAGAAAATACCTTATTCAAGCATACTTTTCTATTTAATCCTGGATTACATTGCCATTAATCTCCACATGAAGCCATAGGTTCAGCTTTTTCTTTAATATGTACTCCATCAACGGAGGTTTCTATGAACTTCCTGATTTACAGGTAAGCTTTTCAGGTGCTTTAGCTCTATGTGAGCTCTATCTCTCCTTTGCTGGCTGTGGCTCACTGGGAAGCTTACCACAGCAAATAGCAAGAACCGTGAGAAATCCTTCTGTGGGATTAATGGAAAAATCTTATTTGTGGCTTCACATCTATGGTACATATGTGTACAGACGAGAAAGATAACTCCTTAGATCTCTTGCTGGTATTTCTATTTATTTTACCCCAGAGGATGACTTCAGAAAGACAACAGATTTGTGAACTATAAACGAATGGGAAACCATCAGAAATAGTGTAATGTTCCAAGGTATGTCCCATCCAATTGAATGTAGGAGTGGGGACTAGTTGTAGGATGTTGGGAGTATTTAGATTCAGTACTTTATATACCTGCTAAAAGGGTTTTATGAAACTGCAGAAAAGCCCTCAAACCCTGTACTAAAATTTCCCTCTTTACTTTTTCATTGCAAGAGGACTTTCGTTTTCATTTATTTTAATTGTAGGTCCTGAAATCACAGCACCTGAGAATCCAGAAGATTCTTTTTTATTCCATAAACAGTACCTTTATCTAGAAAATAACCTTTATTTCTAGCTCCACTGTCTTGTGGTTAGTCTTTGCCAACATAGAAAGGGAAAACTTCATACTTGAATGGCTGTAACTATTTGAAATTTAACAATCAACCTGCTGAAACACAAAAAACAAGCAGAACATAGATAACCTCCTGTCACTTGGTTTGTAACTTACAAGTCCATCAAAAGTATAAAGGCTTAAAACATTTCAAACTAAACATTCCTTTCAGACTAAAGTTACTACGAAATTTGCATACATGAATTTCAATCCATAGTTTTCATTACAGAGGCTCCAGTATAATGGTTATAAACAAACAAAACAATTACAATGAAGATTTTATTACAAGAAAGGGAAATGAAAATTCGGAACACAAATAGGTACCTCTCAAGACTGTAAAAAGTTTACCCAGCTTCATACAGTATCTAGATCTGTGATATTCTGTTTTTATCTACAGTGATCCCAAGGTAATTTTCTCTAGATTTAGCCTGCTAAGTAAACTAATCATCTGTGTTAATCTTGATGTAACTATGGACCAATTTATACAACCATAACTTAAAAAACGTGTTTTCTGTTTTAGGAGCAAGTTGATCTTTCTAAAATGGATTGTTTAGAAGTAGCAAATCCCAGGTTACTGTCTTTGTTTTCTTAAAATATATCCCTCCTATAACACTGATTAACACTGCTGAAAAGCACTGTTGATTATTGTGATCACTAGTCAGGCTGATGTCAGTCCACCAGTGGGCTTTTTTGCAGTTTTACTGTGTTGTCCCTTTACCTTGAGAAGGATTCAAGATGTGTTTAAGTTCCTGAGTCACACATCAAGCCCCAGCTTCACTTGAGTGATACAACCCTGGTAACAGTTTATACAGTGTCACTTCAGGCAATACACCTGAAAGCTGGCATTAGCCATTCAGATACCAGCGATGTGCAAGGCTGGACACCCTTGTGACAGGTAAGTTTTTCACTGCTGTTTCCTCTTCTCTGGTTTCTGAAGTTCTAGCTCTAGTGGGAGGTGCTGCTGCCCATGGCAGAGGGTATTGGGACTAGTTGGTCTTTAAGGTCCTTTCCAACCCCTTATCTATGATTCTCCAGGCAAAACAGGCCCAGCTGCTGCAGTCCCTCCTCATAGGAGAGATACTCTAGACCTCTCATCATCCTTGTAGCCCTCTGCTGGACCCTGTCCAATAGCTCCTTGTCCCCTGTCTCCCTAGCTACTGAGGAGCCCAGAACTGGACTCCAGATGTGGAGTAGTCCAGATGTGGCCTCACTAGGGCTGAGGGGGAGGGTCTCCTCCCTCAACCTGCTGGCCACACTCTTCCCAATGCAGCTCAAGATACCACTGGCCCTCCTGGCCGCAAGGCACACTGCTGGCTCATTAGCCAACCTGTCATCCAAGTCAACTTGTCATCCACCAAAACCCCCCGTTTTATTTCTGCAGAGCTGCTCCCTAATAGGTCAGCCCCCGATCTGTACTGGTACTTGGGGTTATTGCTCCCCAGGTGCAGCACTTGCCCTTGTTTATCCTCACTTGCCCTTGTTTAAGCTTACTAGGTTTCCCTCCAGGCAATCTTCCAGCCTGTCGAGGTCCTGCTGAAAGGCAGCACAGCCTTCAGGTGTATCAGCCACTCCTCCCGGCTTTCTACCACCCGACTGTATGCATTTTTCATCCACTGGGGACACCCAAATACAAAACTCACTGTTCCAAGAGATAATGCTGGTTTCTGAGCATCCAAAGTTCTTTGGACCCTTAAATGGATGAATGCCATATGTTCACATAGGTAAGCAGTTTATCACCCTTGACATACATAGATGGGCAACTTTAACCAGGTAATTAAACTTGTGTCCAGTGTAGGTAACTTACATAAATTAGAAACATCACACATGGAAAAATTCAGCTTCTGATGTACCTTCATTCTGCATCAACAGGTACACCTTATGTCTCTCTGGATATCCTAAGTGTAGAATTCTCAATTAGACAGAACATCAAGCTTACACACTGGAATTTTTAAGTACACAACTCAAGAAAAAACACAAGTAATAAAGGTGAAACAAATATTATATTGTTTGAAGGTTGTGGTGTCACACTAAAATAATGTATTTCTACTTGAATTGCATATTTACTTTGCTAAAATTTATCAGCCCTGTATGACAGGATGAACTGAAATAACATACAGCTTAAGGATTGTTCGTACAAGCTGACAACAAACAGTAATTATATTCATAAGATAATTTTTCATCTCTGTGTACCTGAACACTTATGTTTTTCTTCCAAGCATTTTGAGATAAACACCTAGTGCATTTGGACAATAACTTGTGCTTTTGAAATGGTATTCTCCAATTAAGTAAACCCACTAAAACAACATGCTGCTTCCCTTCTCCCCTCCCCTCCACCCCAAGTGCACCAGAGCAAGGAATTGGAGGCAAAAAATGTAAGGGCTGTGGGCTGAGGTAAGAACAATTTACTGGAAACAGCAATGAGATAAGAAAAAAACCCAGTCGCTTCAACAATAGCAATGACAGAGGGTACAAGAAAAGTAACTTTTCACAAGAATCCCCCTACCCAACAATAGACAAGAGTGGATGGCTTTCTGCCACGTTTATTTGTCTGAAAGAAGCCTCTTCTACTTGGGAGACAGCCCCTTTCCCCAGCCCCTGGAAATGTAGTGAAGTGGTTCAGAATAACCTCCAAGTCCAAGCCATGCCCTTCTGGCTACTGCAAAAATAAATCCTGTCCTGGCCAGAACCAGGAGAACTTTTCATTGATATTGTTAGGGGCTGAGGCAAATTCATCACCCAACATGGTATATAGTATGATAAATGTATGCATCCCACACCAAGAAATAGCTATGACCCAGCTAATTCACTTTTTTCTTTAAGCACAGACTGTGACATAAGTTTGTTGGGGAGCAGTGACCAAGAAAAAAACAGGAGGAACAGCACTGTGTAAATGTTTCAGCTGTTTTTCTTATCCAAAACAACAGAGCAAAGGGAAATACTAATAGCAATTAGAAAAAAAAAAAAATGGGCTGGGGTAGTGTGCACAACACCAGGGTACTTAGATTGAGTGTAAATGAACAGCGTTTTCACAAGGAGTATGTGCCCAATGTTTACCATGGCAACCTGGCACTGGACCAGTATGTAAAATTGACGCTGAGGGAACCAGAAGTCCACAGAGATGCTCTTCTGTTTTCTGAGACAGCATTGTGTGACTGGGATTGGTGTCACACAAAGCTGGCAAGTCAAGGTTTTAGAAATATACCTGTAGAGCCACTAATAAAATGTACCTAGCATGAATGTTTTCTGCAATATCATGCAGAGTCATCTAGTTAACTGGTCCTGCATGGCTTATTTCAATCTCCACCCTAGAAGACAGACTTTACAAATAAACTGTCTTCCCAAAGAACAGGTGACTAGTGACATAATTATTTGCAGGGAATATGGATAAAGTAATAGGTTATCCATCTTGAATAAGATACCTCAATAGAACCCACATGAGTGGCTATATTTTCTCTTTCCCCCTTAGGTATTCAGAAATAATCTTCTTTGCTTTACCATTTTGTTGCAAAACCAGCAAAAAGCAACAATGGTACTCTTCATGATAAAAACCAAAGCAAACTAAGCCAAAAAATTCCACAGTATAGTTATACAGAGCAGTAATAGCAACTGCACAGATTCCCAAACATTCATCAGCAGAACCTGGCCCAAAGGGAAGTAGATTGATCTGAAAGAGCAAAAGGGAAAAAATGGTAATTAAAATCATCACCGCATAAAATCAGCTTGTCAGGGAGAGATTGAAAATTTCGTGCTAATGATTACCTGAAAATGGACCACAGTTTATTGATTTTGTCTTAAGAAAAGGTTCAAGTGAAATATATTATACATTATATTAATTATACATAAAATTTTTGATTTACTGTATAGCTAAACAAATGGGAAGAGAAGACCTCCTTGGTGGCATTTAGCCACTTTACTTAGAAACTTTGAAAATATCAGAAAGTTCAACACATCTGAACAGCAGAGGAAACATGTCAAACGTCTTTTTGAACCATTTTTTTCAAAGAACCTCTTACAAGGCTTCACTGACAGTGGATGCTTCTCCTAGCATAAGCAGTCTATTGTAAGTTGCTTTGAAATGCTATCTAAATCATCAAATAACAATTTGGTTTTCTGTGATTTTGTATCAAGTCTTATTTTGAGGAGAACAGATATTTCATAGAGAAATATTCTTGTGAAAAGAAGCTTAAGTGTTCTGAAGAATAATCTAATAGATGACGAAGAAATGCTACAAAGACCACAGCAGGGGATAAATGTGATGAATAACAATATTAAAAAAATTATGACACACAATCCACACAAAAATGAACTAAAACGATCCCACCATTTAAAAAACACAATATTCATGGTCTGTGAGATTTCAGTCCTAAGGAAATGAGTTATAACTACTAGAGACTTCCTTTGAGTGAAACAGAAAGGATCAAGAAAAGATTCAAGAGAAGGCCCAGACAATTTACTCTGTCAAACTCTAGTTTGATATAATCTGCAAATATATTTATGCTGTTTATTTCAAAAAGACTTCTGAGAAAAATGGGACCTTTGCAAAAATCGCAAGTTGCTATTAAAATGCTATTTAGGAACAAATGCAGCTATTTATATTCAATGCTATCTCAACAATAAAGTTCTGTCCCAGTCACTTCTCAAGGAGTAGACATATTTCTGTAGCAAGTGGACAAAAATACGTATATCAATATAGAGACTGAAACATTATATTATAGTATGTATGTAGTATGACATGAGAATTGTGTACTACCAGTGCCTGCTAAAAAATGTTGCCCAGAGCAGTTGTGGATGCCCCATCCCCAGAAGTGTTCAAGGCCAGGCTGGACAGGGTGTTGAGACTCCTGGTCTGGTGGCAGGTGTCCCTGCCTGTGGTGATGGTGCCTTGGAACTAGGTGATCTTTATGGTCTCTTCCAACCCAAAGCACTCTGTGATTCTACGAATTCACTTGAGACACAATGCAGTGGTCATTGGTCATAGTCAGCATGCATTTACAAGGGAAACTCCTGCTCAACCAATTTAATTTCCTTTCTGCTTTAAAATTCAGAGTCAAAGCTGCACTCTGATTTTATTGTTTAAATGTATTAAAATGCACAGATATCTTTATAGCAGAGAAAAATCTAATCTGCTGACAATGCCACGTGGAAACACATTAATTGCCCATGGCAATTTCTTACCCCAGTGCAAAACCAAAGGGGCGATGGAAGTCAAACACAGGTCGCAGGTGAGCCTGGCTGAACAACATTATGCATTTTAAAGCTTTCTTCCAAGCGTCACTACTCCAGGGAGAGAAATACAGCAAATGTGAGGAAAATGACAATGACAACTAAATACATTCTTGACTAGCTTTATACTTTGACAGTTTTAGATAACCTTACAGGACTGCACTGATTAAATGTTCTCTGTTACACTACACAATACCACCTTCATTTATGTTCAGTCTTCCATAATGCCTATTCTTTCGTTACTGTAGTCACATTCAATGAGGTCCTTTCAGACAGTATATTGATGCCATTCCCTAGAATGTTTTAGGCAACCTTAAGCACTAGTCAAGAATAAACACAAATCCTAGTCACATGAAGGCCTGTTAGAGAGTAATTTTCTTTTTTCTCTGCTCTGCATGGCATATCTGCCTACAGTATTTTTGTTTTATGAACTTAGCTCTCAGCTATGATGTTCATTCAAGGATAAATGCCATCCCCATATATTTTAAGTAATATTTGCTCCTTTGTATTTTCTTCCAATGAAAACAATCATTGCTTCTTCACAGGATGCTAATATTTTCTCTTTAACTACAGTGTGAAACTGAAGCTCATTTTAATCATTGTGTCAATGAAATTCTGCTTAGCAATGACAGAGATCTTGTTTCCCCAGTGCAGCAACTGATTATTGCCTTCAGACTGGGTAGCAAATGAGTAGTTCTGATTGTGCAAATATAAATGTTTAAAAGAGGTCCATATAGTAGGTCACTGTTTTTAAGCAAAGCCCAATTTAAGAGACCTGAATTTCGCTGGAATAGCTACAATAGCTTATTTAAGAATTTTAACTGACTGGCTTAGACTGCACAACAGTGGATACATGAATCACTCGAAGGGCAAAATGCAACCATCTTTATTGTGTATTGTTTAGCTACTTCATGACAGGGAGGTGGAATGAGCAGAATTTGGTTCTGTGAAATGTTAATGGTGAACTGCCCTATCCTCCCTTCCACCCATAAACCTGTGCCATAATAAGATGCAATCTGCATATACTCTACTATTTAGCATGCCTTCCTTTGCTTCTGGGTAGCTCCTGCCACCTGTAATCTTCTGTTCACAACAAACCTTAGTAGCATTGGCTACACTTGCCAGTGCTCATATACAAAACTCCTTGAAGTTCAGATTATCTCTGCAAAAGCTCACTGGAGATGACATTGTGAAGCTCCACATGGACTTTTTCTCACAGTAATTACCATTCTAGATGCACTCAGTTCAAAGTAAAAGAAGTGAGTTTGTTTGCCACTTTTAGCTTTGTAAACACAAACACCCATGGTGTCCCAGTGAGTCCTTTTTGTATTGTATACTATCGCCTGGACAGTCCCTTTAGAACAGGAGCTTTGAAAGCCCTGGTGACATCTTCTATTACAGTCATATCATGTGTTTCACACCCTCCCTCATCTCATTGTGTCCAGCCCTTGGCATGAGATTCTCAATACTTATGTAGGTGACACACAGAGATCAAGAAACTGTCCTCCAGTTAATGGAATTAGCCACTCAGTATCCAGCTCTCACATTTTTCTCGATAGCAACTGCAGGCTTGACCGTCAGTGCAGTTTTTAACAAAGGAATTTGAAGTATCAGTTGCAGAATGTGACACACATTTCGCTCAGGCAGGTGAAATGCAGCTAGAACTATATACGCAATCTGCTCTTATCTCTAGAAAGAGGGTTTTTTTTTCCTTTAAAAATTATAGCTAACATTTGCTAACAAAATGCCTTGCATTTGTGCAGTGACAAAAATAAACTCTGGAATTCTGAAATTCAGCAACAGCAGTGACAACTAGAATAGCCTTTTCTACATCTCCTCAGTCCTCACTAGATCGTTTCTTTCTTATCAGTTTGTCCCTAGGTCTACAATGAGCAGAGACCCCATTAAATATCACAGTGCACAGCAGAAGGCTCCAGCTTGGTGGGTATAATCTGATTTTTTGTAAAAAAATACACCACAATGAGTACTTAAAACACTAAAAGATAAAATTTGGACTTTTTCATGCAGTGTTATGTCTTACGGAGAATTTTAAAAACACAAGACATTTGTAGACTTAGAAACACAGACCATTTTTTATTTACTTCCTTCTGAAACAAGGCCAAATCACATATCTAAAAAATAAAAAAAGTCATCTTACACCCATCACAGAAAAACAGCTAATTAAATGTTAAAAACAGAAGCCATTCAACTAAATGGTAGAGTGCCAGCTGTACAAGGACACACACATTTTTATTTCTTGTAACCAGTTAGGTATCCTGTAAAGGATTATCATGCTACAAAATGTGCAAGCCATGACAACTAATCACACACTTGCTGGTGAGTTGCTGTCAGACATCATGAGTTGTATACTGAACCCCAATGAAGCAGAAGCCATCCCCAACAATACCAGTGCTGGATTTCCACATGTACCCATATTCCCTGCTTTACCTAGGGTACATTTGTACATACAGAAGTGTAAATACACAGTGATTTGTCTGTATATTTGTGACCACAAATTCAATTCTAGCAACCAATGATTACTGGTCAATAATCCAATGATTATNTCAAGTAAAACAAACAAAATAAAATATGGAAACATTGAACCTACTTTATTTTGAACTGACCGAGCATAACAGGTTAATAAATTAATTGCTTTGAGGGCTTCTCACATACAAATAGCTACATAAATAAAAGTTATCCAAAGAAGAAAAAGGTTTAAGAAAGCAGTAGGAGAAAAGGATGATAATGATGTAGTATATTACAGATTCTTGGTGATATTTCAATCCATCCAATATTGCTTAACAGTGCTTCTCACTCGTATCATTGAGTAAAAAATTCAGACCCTGCATTTCATAAAGATGTCCATACAGCTCATTTTTGAACAGTTCTCACATTTTCCGTGTCTTAAGAAAAAAGACTTAAGAACAACTCAGTGAGCAACACATCTAATTTTAAGAAGAGTTCACAACATCCAGGGCTTCCTGTCATTCTGCAGAAAAAATACACCCAGACCCACTCTCTAAGACAGAGTGAACTTTGAGGATTCATAGTATTTGTACAATTAATATTTTATAGGTGATAAATTTTAGTAAGTCCCAGAGACATGATGGCACTGAACACTCACCAAAGGGTGGGCTCAGTCATGCCTACAGCAGTAGACAAATGGGGTCAAGCTGCCATTCTACATTTCATCACATTTGACTCTCTCAACTTAGATTCAGTTTTAATGCATCTCAAGATGCTGCTTAACTTGCCTTTTTTTCTAGCTAAGGAACAACACTCTGAATTTGAAAAGGCCAGTAAATATGAGTTTGATAGTCATGTTCACCTAAACATCTTTTTCCTAACAAGGATCTCCTATACAGGAAGGAGAGGACACTCTAGATTCATCCTTAGCTGTAAGAGCACTCCCAACCTCTTTTGGCAATTTTTTCGTTAAGTGTCCAGGAATCTGGTGTATCAGGTTTTCAAGATCCGTAAGTGGCACTGGAATCATAGTGGTCTTCCCAATGTCAACTAAACAAGTGGATGTAAAAACTGTAGAATGGGCAGTGCCTAAAATCTCTTTGGTCATTCCTGTACAGATTTTGAATACAGAGTAACATCTGGAGTGTCTAAAGCACATGGCAGAGCTGATGACCGAGAGGAAAGGTCTAATCTTGTCCACCCCACAGGCCTAGCACAACTGTCATGCAAGAGGGACCTAGGAGATCTGTTCTTTCATCTTTCCTCTAACAACTGTGATCCAGTCATAATTTACCTACCTATTTTTACTACACCTCAGTAAATTGCTTTAGCTTCAATTGCCTGGAGAGAGTCTCCTGCCCTATCTTCCCTCCAGACCCCATGCTATATTGGTATTCAGGCGTGCAGTCTCAGTGGGAAGTGGGAAGTATCCCCTTCTCATTTGCAGTCTTGTGTGGATTCAACGATAAAAAAAGCAAAATTCAAGTGCCTCTCATCAGCAGTACTAATAAAAAAATCTATTCACCAACGAATTTTAAATACGTCCACAGCTCCCCACTCACAGTGTTCACATACCAAAGCCTTTATTTAGAGATGCAACCTTTCTTCCATAGAAAAGTAGGTTAGGTAGCTAACAGAAACAGATCAACATCTGAAAATACTTAACAGTGAAGTCAACAAGTTAAAATTCCATTTTGGAATATGGACCAAGCCTGAATTAGTGATTTTCTTCAGGGACTGGTCATAATAAAGAAAAACTCTGAAAGTATTTTCAGTTAAGCAAGAAACTACACTCTCTCAGACAGTCTGTCAATTCCACCTCATTATGAACAAACCTGTTACTATGAATTTGTTTCACAATAGGTGTCTACTTGTTACTAGCATTTTAGGTAAAGAGAAGCACACCAGATAAGGGAAAAGGATCACATGGCTTGTATGAAACCCCAGTTCCTCATTAGTTCTGAGTAAGGAAAGAAAAATTGTTTTATTACTGGTATTCACACTGCTGCCTACCTAAGATCAGTAGGATCTTAGTGATACCTAAGATCACTACCTAACTACTACTACTAACTTAAACCTTCAATGTAAGAGGATTTAACAGTGAGAAAAATCCTTGCTAATGGAGGAGCTTCCATCTCTCAACCATGAATATGCTCGCAATCACGTTAATTGCTCCACCTTCTCTGCCTTCTCTCAGATTGTTACAGCTTTAGACTCACTCAAAGTCTTCCTACTGCAATTAAAACTTTCTGCAGGGCCATCTACTTTGTACATAACTGTCACTGTTCTAAACAGAGTGGCTAAAAAAGGCTCATAATTCACAACTCAATTAATTTATTCTCTGGACCTTTTAGCTCCATTGGGGAGGTGATGTAGCTAGATCTGGAAACAGAAAGCCAAAACATGGAATGCTTTGCCACTTGAATGGTTGCATCATTTTAGGTGTTAATTATCAACTAGATGTATTTTACTCCTTCAGGGACACCATGGGACTTGTTGCAGCCCTTTCACAGATGGAAGGCTCCACTGAACGCAGAGCATAATCCCAGGTTACAATGCACCTTTCCACAAAGTCTAAAGTACTCACTGCATGAAAACAAAATGCAGAACTTGGGCTCCAATGCAGTATGTTCAAGGATGGCAGGATGCTATGATTTAATTGTTTCCAAAGCTGCAATTCCACATACCACAAACAATTCTCTCAGTGGAACAGACGATATTTGAAAGATCATCTTAACTTCGAGAAACTGTTGCAACAGGAATATAATCCCTTCTCCTGCAAAACTTTTTGTTTTGCCATCTTGTAGAAGGTGTAGGAAACAAATACATGTTGCAACTTAAAAATAGTTAGAGAAATTGTGTGAGGACAGTAAAAAATTGGTATTTTCAATACAACGATAAATAATATTTATACTTCCTCTAGCTCTTATACTGCACTTATAGACAGATTTTGGTCTGTTGTGGTCATATAAATTGAGTTCAACTCCTTTGTTTTGGATTGAATTATTTCAGGCTTACTGGCATAACCAAGATCAGAGGGTGATGAAGTGGCTCTCCAAAAGGCAATCATGAATACAAAACACCAGAGAAGGGATCAAATCTCTGCAGGTCCAGTCTCCTCTTACATTAGTCATCATTAATGGAAAACGCGGAATATCATCTGATTCACTGATGAAGCAAATCACTGTATTTTCGAAGTGCTCCTGACTTAACATTTGGACCATCTCATGGTCTGACAGTGTCATCATTCATGCTACAATATGTGCACACTGGAAGGTTCAAGCAATTTGAAGATATGAAATACCAGAAACAATTTTCCCCTCCGGTATGCATGTATTAGGATACAGCTGTGAATTACAAGACTCAGCTACTGCTCTCCACAGAACTCTATCTCACATAATACACAGGGTGAGTGGTGCTCACTGAAAAACAATGAATCCATAGCTTGTTTTCTGCTAGTTGTTCAATGTTTGGCCTGGAGCCTTTACTATACATACTACATGATACTGCTCTAAAAAGAGAATTCTTAATTTTCTCATTAGCCTTTGTACTTTTAAAAAAATATTTACTGGTATTCTAATATTTAAAATTATGATTATACTTATTTTTACAGTATATTCATTAGATAAGCATATGCCAATTTTAGAAAGCAGCAGCTGAGGAATAGGGAGGCTAAAGTAAATGAAGTAAACTTCTTCAGAACTTTCCTCAACCAGCTGGTTTACCTTCTAGGATGCTGACTGGTCAGCTGTTTATGAAAACAATTTTTATGAAACCTAAAGGATGTGTTAGTTTCAAGATGTCTGCCATTTCCTGACCATCAAAAGCTACAGAAAAGCTCACTACCAGGGAATAATGGCACTCAGCTACAGCAAAAGAAAATGTTTCAAGTCTCTCACAGATTTCAGGCAGGCAACACCAATTGCTGACCAAAAATTCCAAGCAACTAGCCATCTACTAGCCAGGAAGCAGTTCTCTCTATGGTACATGTGCAAAATATACTGCCCTTGGGGTGAACATCCATGATAATGGAAGGATATGTATGTCTGTGAATCAGGGAAATCTTATCAAACTGTCAGTGTTTTACAGAATATCTCAAGTTGGAAGGGACCCGTAAGGATCGTCGAGTGCAACAGCCTGCTTCCGGAAGGACTTCATAAAACTAAACCACACAGCTAAGAGTCGTTCTGAGGCTTCATGAACTCTGGCAGTCTTGGTGCCCTGTTCCAGTGACTGACCATGGTCTCACTGAAGAACCTTTTATCCACATGCCATCTGGACTTCCCCTGACTTAGTTTCTTTTCTTTGCCTTGTGTCCTATTGCTGGTCCCCAAAGAGAGAAGACCAGTGCCTGCCTTTTACCTGCCCTAAGAAAACGTGGATGGTGTTGGGGTCAGCCCTCAGCCCCTTTCTCCAAGGAGAACAAAACAAGTGACCTCAGCCACTCCGCATGTGTCTGGCCCTCAAAGCCTTTCACTGTTTCAGTCATTCTTGTCCGGACATGCTCAAGGAGTCTAATGTCCTTCTAGGAACCAGGCACCCTTACACAGTACTTAGGGTAAGGCTGCACCAGTGCAATGGAGTTTTTTCCAGAAGAAGATGCTAAGGGTTAAAGGGCATTTCCCCTTCTTTCCCATCTTATGTTAATATGTCTGATGATTTGGACACGTTGGTGTACAGCACAGTTCTTACACAGCAAGTCAGGATGTGGTGAATTGCAGCACGGGGACATGAATGCCTTCATCAGCTTTGACTTAGAAGAAAATGTCCGCTGAGAAGGCTGAAACTGAAAATTACTGGATTTGGTTCCATATTTACTTTGGAACCCCTTATAAGCTGCCATAAACAATGTGTCACATGCCCTTGCTAACATGACTGGCATATCTACTCTCAGGGGCAAACCAGAGCCAGTGTGAAGAGCTGGTTTACTGGGGTTAGCAGTAACACAGCTTAGTTTTGGTGATGACTTCAGGTTGGACAACATGATGTACTATCCTCAAACCTTCATTCTGTAAGTGAAATTCTTTACTAAAATTTTCCAGCAGCACTTACTGATCAGGAAATCTTGAGTTTTGGGGAAAAAATTGGTCCAAATTATTCAAAATATACAAAGCTATTATCAGTTGAAATTGGAGTCCTATGATATCAGGATACAACACAGATTTTATATATACACATTAATGTAAAGTGTGTTTGTGCAAACAAATGAGAGGTGTCACATCCACTAGGAATACAAGTATTTTAAAATATTGAATTATCACTGTAAGTTAATATTGATATGTTGGTAGAGGACTATAAGGAAACAATTCGGTTTGAATGACACATATATAATTTGCTGGAGAATTACTGTAGGACTTGTCAGCCTGCCTTAAAGGGGAAATTATTACTGTCATTGTTGTTCTGCAATTTCAATGGAGACCACCTCATTCATGCATGATGAAGTAGATTTTTAACATGCTGTTCCCACAGAAGTCCTCACCTACACAGACCGGTTCACAAAGTGACCAGTAAATGGAACACAGGTTCCAGAGGCAGCTGAGGCAGGCATCACACACTTTCCACCTTGCCCTGGTGGGTGCTTCACGAGGAAAGCTGCTGTGTTTGTTTAACTGCTCACTTGAGAGAGGCCAGCCCTAGCAGAGGATGAGTGCTTCAGGCTGGCCAAGGCTCCATGACGGTCCATGGCCCACGCCCTCAGCCCCCAGGCTACCCCAGAACCCTGCCGTGTGCCCAGCTATGCATCCACTGCCAGACCCGGCACGTGGGTGGCTGCCAACTCGCTCCTGGGATGTGCAACACCCACCAGCCCAGCTCGACGGGCAGTGCCACGAGGTCTGGGGGCTCACAGGAAGTACTGCCCCGTGAGATACTTTGTTCAGCACGTTGTAATCTGCTGCTGCAGTTTCCACTGCTCGCTATGCTGCAAAGCGGTTTTATAAACCGCGTCAAGAACACTTGAGGACAAAAAAGCTTGTATTTTCTCTCCTGTCACCCTCATTCCAGTAAAACACAACACATTTGTTCAGGGATTCATTAGCAAAATGCTCTTTAACATAAATCTAGAGAAAAAATCCAGCAGTGGTTCCTTAAGCTATTGCTCCATTAACATTGAGAGTAACTATTCTGCAGGCTGGAGATTGCAAAATGCTTTGTCCTTTCTACTTTACAAAGCATTATAACTCATTAACAAGCCCTTGCTAATTGAATTTGATTTAGTGTCAACACTGTCACAATCACACAGAAGCACACCACTAAAATTTCAATCCTGCTTGCTGTGATCATTAAGTCCCATTGTCAAACAGAAGCTCTGCCTTTGTGGTGAAGGTTGTCAGATCAGACTCACAGGGGCTATGCATTTCAGTTGCTATGTGAAATACATAAAAGTGACAAAGCTGCCACCTAAAATGTAAGATTAATAGAGAAATTAATTCGTTAAAACTGCATTAATAAATGCTGCTGTTGGCTGCTCCTTCCATTTCTGATCACAGTTATCCTCTTCAAAACACAAACCCCTGTGAGACCAGCGAAGATTTGAAAGAATGAGTGTGCTAGGAATATGGCTAGTTTTTTTTTCCATATAAATCTCCTTTCGAATAAACAGAACAAAAATATGGAAGGAAAAGGTAGATTCAAAGTACATCACTGATAACTACAGATTTTTTAATATACTGAGCTTGCTGGTAGATTTAGGTTAGATTTTTTTTTTTTGGTTCTTTATCCAAATCAAATAGATAAGCAGCAAAAAAAAAGTTTCAATTACTCTATCTAGGGGCTTTTGGTAAACAATAATACCATTACTAGTAATAAAATGAAACAAAATTAAATCCTAAGGACAAATATTTTCAGATTCTGACCCTTAATGAAACCTGAAGGAAAATAGTCAAAGTCTGAGGGTTCTATTCAGACTTGTAAAGAATCATTCATGGGACTGACCGTCTAACCTGACTTTCCACTTTGGCCCATCACTGGCCTAAGGAAACATACTCCCTTTTTAAGACTAGTGAGTATTTAATCACTCAATAAGGCAGAGTTTCTTCTCTCTCCAGAGGGAGAAGTCGAACCACTGGAGTTCATGATACTCCCTCACATCTTTTTATTTTAGTATTTTACATGCAGGCACAAATCTATCCCTCACCAATGTGTGTGCTTGGGGCTTCTCTACCTCAGCAGCAGAGTCATTAAGTGCCTATCTCAAACATCACAGGAAAGTGACATAAATACTGAAATACTAGAAAACTATGAAGTCGTATTCCTGCAGTTGGGGGACACCTGCCTTATTGGCACCAGGCAGTACTGTGAATCTATTTGATTTGCCTCTGGAATCTCACCTGAAAACTGAAAAAACCCTCAACAAACAAAATAAACAATCCATCAAAAATCCAAAACAAACAAATAAAAAACTATCAAAAGACTCCCCAAACCCACAGTGGAAATACTGAGATCTGATGATTTACCACTTTATGTTGATCCTGCCTTTTGTCA
The DNA here is from genome assembly GCA_013400495.1 of Nicator chloris. Lineage (NCBI taxonomy): Eukaryota > Metazoa > Chordata > Aves > Passeriformes > Pycnonotidae > Nicator > Nicator chloris. The sequence goes on from WAAE01001246.1 coordinate 18,957, forward strand.
TTTTCCACAGCAAACCTCCGTTACAGAAATTCAGTCATTATATCAATTATGGACTATAAAGTTTGTATTACAGAATTTCATCTCATTTTTATTCTTATTATGGCCCTGTCTATTTTCCCTAAAGTAGATCCCAAACATTCTTCAGATGAATAAAGCTTCTCACTTTTGCTGTGTCAGTACATCCCTAATAATCATGCCACAGTCACTAATGGAAATAGTCAATAAGAACCTGATGCCCAAGGAACTCCCCTAGAAAAATTACTCTATTCAGTCCATTACTGTATGTCCCTGTCAGCAATACACCACTTTGTCTTATACAGATTCCCAAAACCCTGAGATTAAATAAACACAAGTTCATATTCTAGATTAGTCCAGCTTTTCCACTGATAAACTGCCTGTTTATTGTCTACTTGTGTTTTGAATGATACTTATCAAACACTTAAAATTAACTTAAAAAAAATCCAATTATTTCAAGGAAACGTTTCTCTCATGAGAATACACTCTCAGGAGTTACCGAGAGCTTTCTGTGAAGAGGCGGAGGCAAACCAGGTCTCCCCACAGATGTACTCTGCCACACTGACACGTGCAACTTGGCCTTAAACCGAGCTCCTGTGGAGCCCTAACCCAGCACTATTCTGTGCAGCCTGGACATAGCCTAAATGTTTCCACTATGAAAAGGTAACTGATTGATTTTTAAAAGTTTCCTTTCTAACATCACTGTTCATTGGTGTCACATACTGAATAATTTTCAATTGTGTAGAATTTCCTCTGGCAAGTTACAGTCTCACCTTTTCAAAAGCTTTTGTCATAAGAATAGTGCAGTAAAGTATTGAGGAATATTTTGATATTCAGAGGACAATCCATTCAAAAGCTGCATTACATAGGTGTGTCTAAAAATACTTATTACTTACTGCTGGTCCAACATAGTATATATACATACTTCATCTTGCAGAAAAAGAAAACAAAACAACACCTGCCTGCTCTTCTGTCTTGCAACTCAAAATCTTTGGGGTAGAGCAGGTTTTTTTTTCCATTTCTGGATGCTAAAATGCTATTTTATATTTTTTTTTTTTTTAATGCAGAACCCCCCCCACACATCCTAGGAACTTGATAGTCTTCTTCTTCAGTCTAAAACACATATTCTGATGATCCTGCAGTCTATCCTTTCCAGATAGGCAGTGAGTACAATAACTCGTCTGTTGGACAGTTCTTTGTCTTGTCTATCAGATTCCAAATTTCTTTCTTCCCTGCTGGGCTGGAAATGATTCAGCTTTGGTAAGAGTCAATATTGTGCTGCTTCCAGACTCCTTTCACCCAGGCTGGCCATTTCCCTTCTCTTTTCATGAATGCTATGGACCCTTATTCTGTGTTTATGAGAACATCCTTCCCTATCAGGGTTTTTACGACAAATTGCTGCCACCTCTCTAGAACTGGCTTGTAGAAAGCTATCAACCAGTCCTCTCTGTGTTCCCTTTTCCCTCAAATCCAGCTTGAGTCCACAAAAGTGTGCTCTTACTATTCAAGGTCAGAATAACGTGATTGATCACTTGCTATCTTTTGTCCCTATCCTATTTTGTGCATAGAGAGACTCAAGATGCTTCTGAATTTTTCCTCTTTTCCACATCCAAATCACTGGGTGGGAGAACAACTCAGAAACCTGTTTTAAGCATTTGCTCCCCAAACTACGTGTGGGCTGCTGCTTCACTTCATTCTTGCCACCGTCTAGACTATTCTGTGAAAAAATCTACTTGTTATGTAAAAGAAACAGACCAGACGTCTCAGCAGTCTAGTATCTATTTTTAAATTGTGCAACTTTGTGTCATTCCAGTTAGCAACAACTACATGAAGTATAAAAAGATGTCCATTTTTAAGCTGCCGAAATCCAACCACTTACATAAGACATGACTAATTACCAAGAGGAAACCAAACTTCCACGGTACAATTTTGCTGTTTTAAGTTCTGCACCATTCTCCCCATCGTCTGGCCAGAGGAACTAATTGCCAGTTGCCTGACTGGCAATGCAGGAATAAGAAGACGGGTTAAGATGAACAAAGTCATCAGAAAAAAGGCTGCTGCTGGTCCTTATTTTGGTTTGATGTTTTCTGATGTTTCTAAGATTTTACACCTAATGAATGAATTATCTTTACACTGGGGGATTACAACTGTTGGTATGGAGCTACAGTTTATAAGTAGAAAGTACTTTCCATTACATTTACAGATAAAAAATAGTACACAGCCCAGATTTTTTCACTAGAAAAGGCTTTCAGAGAACTGTGAGGGAAAATAAACATCCTTTAATTATGTTCTTCCTAAACACGCATACCCTAGTATTTTCTAAAGGGCCAGAAAGGATCACAGAACATTCTGAGCTGAAAGGGACCCACAAGGACCAAGCCCAATTCTTAAGTGAATGCCCCATATGGGGACTGAACCCACAACCCTGATGTTATGAGCATCATGCTCTAACTGACTAAGTTCTGAACTTAACTGAGCTAAGTTCTCCCTATTTTCAGAAGGAAGATGATGAAAACACCATAATGGGACTATTTAATATACCTCTCTCGATCTGAAAAAATTTTGCAGTAAATGTTTACTGCAGCAAAACATTTTTTGTAAGTAAAGAAGATCAGGTATTTACACATACATTTTAGTTATTGTCTCAAAAAGACCTTGGTATTTCAACATGACAAAAACTGAAGACAAAGTTAGTTACTTTGTGCAGTAGGTCACAATGTTATTATGCCCTTAACATTGAAATGGATGTTTCTAAGATAATTTCTATAAAGCCATATATGATGTCAGGAAATAAAACAGCAATTCTTGACAAAGGATAAGTTAATTTCAGACCTGAAATCTTTTGGTCATGGTATTAATGTTCAAGAAATGTGTCAATGAACTGTACCGTATGGTCTAAGTATCATACAAAACAATGAAGACATATTTTTGCATTCAAGTCTAAGAATCAGATAGCACCGTAGAAAACACTCATGTCTAGCGTTACCAAGTAGAAATTTCAGGAGAACTGCAGTATGAAGTTCTACATGGTTGCCTCTCAAGTTACATACTTTTAAGGGATGTGGTCATTTTTCAAACTTCGTCAACAATTTTGGCAGTGCTATAGGGAACTTGGTATTAAAAATATTCCTGAAACTGTTTATATGGTGAACTGTTCACAACATAGTTCTCAGGTAGCTGCCTCAGCTCAGCAATACAAACTTCCCAGCACAGCTGGAAGTTGTGGTATACAGCTTGCCAAGTCTGAAGAAAGTGGAAAGAGCCTGGAATGACAGATTGATTTACAGGAATACCTGCTTAGATTCAAAAAATCTCAAAAGTGCAAATGAAAACATCATGGCTTCATCTCTCTAGATCTGTCAAGCATCATATCAGTATACCTGTTCTAAAGTGGGGAACAGACACCGAAATCCATGTACAGAGTCTTGAAACTGCCAATTGAACTGACAACTCAAGTCTTAGAAGATGATCTCAATCATGCTTGTCCAGGCACCTGGCTTCAGCTACTGCAATCCATGGACTGCAAAGGACTGCTGAAGTTGTCTTAGATGTGGTGGGAAGGTATTTTTCTATCCTATGGAAATTCTGGACATTTCACAAGCCTTCTCATTCTGTAATAGAAATTACCTCACAGAACCATCTGAGCTGGAAGGGACCCACAGGGAACATCAAGTCCAGCGCTTGAGTGAACGACCCGTGCAGGGATCAAACCTGCAATCTTGGTGTTAATTAGCACCATGCTCCAAACAACTGAGCTAACCTCTGTGGCTTAAATTTAAGGTCTCTTTAGATGTAGTCTACGAAAAATATGTCAGATATATCAGCTTTAGAATATTTCAGGACTTGGGTAAATTCACTTACATGAATGTACCAAAATTTAATTCTTTGTCCTGCTTCTTCCAAGAAAAGATAAAATCTGGCCTCTTGTCATGAAGGTGATCACCTCACGACTCATCCACTGGCTATTCTGTCCCACTTGGGGTTATGCTACCCCCAACTAATATTGAAATACTTCTTGCAGTAAAGACTCTAACTACTTTACACCAGAGGTTCATGTGGCTAGTTTACCCTCCGGCAAACACTGTTTGCCACAGGAGAAGGTTTTGCTAGTTCTCACTTTCTGTTCTCAGGGCTTTTGTTCTGATTGAAGTATTTTCTCCTTGTAAATATGGCATGCCATAGACATGTTCCCATAGACAACTTTGATTTTGAATATTAAACATTTTCAGAAATGAAAAAAAAAAACCCAAAAAGCACAAGATATGTGTCATCAACTCAAAAATTTAAGAATTGCAACCCAACCAAAATCAATTGCTTCTCAAAATTATAGTTGTCAAAATTACTTCACCAATATTGACACTGGTATAAGGAAAGTAATTTCAATACAGTCTATCTCCCTGAAATACTACCTTATTTCATAGTGTCATGCCCCAGATTTGGTTATAAAATATGACAAAATTGGGGACCTACAGGTGCATTAAACTAATTTAGAGGAACATAAGGCAAAGATTCTTTTACTCCCTCAGACTTTAAAGTATGTTTTCTACTTGGCTTTAATCTAATTTCAATAATGATACTTAATAGTACTGCAACTAGATTTGCCCACAGAGACAAGCAGTTTTGGCTCCCAATTCAGTGTTCATCAGCACAGTTTCTAATCACTGTCTGGCGGTTCTGTCTGACCCCCACAGGTTACTAGGTGACTTATACTGCAGAAAGTGCACTTTACTGTTTTCCATTTGCTCTGATTTCCTGCTTTAAAACTAAGCTCTCTGAGTGACCAAAATGCTTTTGTGGTGGGTCTCAGCTTAATTCCAGCACTGACACTATCCCTCTTTCCTTGGGCACTCAGAGTTTGGAGACAAGCTCAGGCATATCCAGTTACCTTATTAATAATATATCGCAGTTATTTCAGAAAATGTCTTTGATTTCTTTAGGCTATAGTGTTCCTGTGAATTGTCTAATAAACTAGCATGCACCACAAGCCTTAAGAAAAGTGTGGATCGTTCACATGTACTAAATTAATATTATGACAACACAAAAAACCACTCCATGTCTTTCTCCTGATGTTACAAGCAAGAAAAACTCTGGGGCAAACACTTAAAAAAATTAAAAGACAGGGAAATCAGGCTCTAATTAAGAACTTACAATGGTAAGGTTCAGTCAGAATTATTTTTTCACAGACTGGGTATCAAGTAGAATAGAATGTTTGCATTTTAATGTACTCATGAATTTATTACACCAGCTGGATGAAGCTATCAGCTCTGTGATGAATCACTGAATCACTATCAGCTGTATGGTGTCATGGCTATTTACACAATCCTAAATGTGAAATTTACAAAACAGCATTTAAAAAAATCTGGATATAATTCCTTTAGTTACAGTCTAATTCATTGAAAAATAGGTCAAGTCTAGTTATAAGAAGATTGAACTTCGTCCAAAGTTTGTGTCTTCCCATACACAAAGGCATTGTATTTGTTGATTCTTGTTGACTTTTCATGGTGGAAGATGATTTTGTTTTCGTTTTGTTTGTTTGTTTTGCAGTCTTCCTGACCTGAAGTCATGGGATGCTCTTTCTCTTATACTTTAGCATCCAGAAATCACCAAGATGCTTTCAGCTACTGTAACACAAAGCATGTACCACCCACTGAACCTACCCATTGGGAAGGCTGTCTCCATCCAAGTAATAACACTAGTACCTGTGTACTAGCCAACAAAATCTTGGCTGCTCTAAGACTACAGCTCAGTGTCATTATTGATTTGCTGATTCTACCTCATATTATTAATTTATCAATCTGTATGGCTGCAACTTGAAACTGATTAAACTAACTTAAAATTTATTTTCCACAATTACTCTTGCAGAAGGCTAACACCATGGAAGGAGAGATCATCTATTATTAATGAATAGTTTCATAAATGTCCAACGAGGTTCACTTGACATGGTTTACTACAGTAGCTCAAATGCTTTATATTGATACAGAAGCGTGTCGGAGCCAATCTGGTTCCGTAAGTGGAAGTTACTTGACTTGCTTGTAATTTAAATGCTTATAAAACATTACCAACCACACGCTAATCTACATCTCTGGTGATAACTGAATAAATCATTAAGAACTGGCTAAATGTATCCAAATACAGGCTAAATAACCCACAACCACATGTGAGAAAGCAAAAAATTACTTGGTATCTCTGGAAATTGCTCTAAGATCCACAATAAGTAGTTTTTGCAGAATTGGGTTCCCTACCCCACTCTAGTGACAGTTTGAGACTAATTAATACTTCTGAAATGACAAGTACATCATTGGCAGGAAACAACAGGAACATTTTCCTAAAGGTCCTTTTTTAAGACTTGTTGTGCTTGCATTGTAATATTAAAAGACTACGGTAATTTAAGGAAAAAAAGACCACATTAATTAGATAATGCAAATCTCTGTGTTTACATTAGGCAAGAGGTGTGTATGTAGCTGTGTATACTCCTGCATGTGCATTCTTCCCTGCTGAACTGCAAGAGATACGAATCACTGCCGAGGGTGAGAGGCGTGAGGGGTGGTCTTGGCCTTCTCAGGTGTACACTGTGCTGCTTGTAAGCATTCCCTACATGTGGAGTACCTTCCCACACTTGTCTGTGACAGTCAGGCCTGTCACCACCCAGCTGTGCATACCCCACAGGTGCCTGACCTGCAGAACCCATGCCAAGTAAAACTCCACGCTTCAGATTCGTACTTGTAGTACATTAACATTACACTGACCTTAATGGAGCTACTAAATCACCTCATCTGAGAGCCTGGCCAAGTTTGCCTCTGTGGCTTCACATTAGAGAATTTTAAGATTAAAAATGTAATTTGTAATTTTTTTTTTTAAACTGGTACAGAAGGTATTAACAAAATCTCATGTAATTTGTTAGATTAGTTACTTGTGAGTTCCATTTTATATATAGGCTATATTATTTATGAACACAGCCCCGCTTTTACAGCATACCAGCTGTACAAGGATAATTTTTTAAAACGTCTCTCATGACCACCTCACCTTCCCTGCAAACATCCACTGTAAAGCACCTTTGCAGGGTTCAGAATATGACAGTAACAGCTTGCATGTAGAGAGCAATATTTGCTTTTTTCTGGATTTTTCAGCTGTGAATACACAATGCTGACACTAATGAATTTCATTGTTTGGATCCACAGCATGAACTCCAGAACATCAGAGATTTAGAAATGCTTGCAATATATTTATTTTTCTTGATGACTAGAAGTAGTATTTTGTATTTAAAAAATCCCAGAACATTAAACAGCAGAACATTTCTAATTTGCCACTTTTTGGTTTTGCTCTAAATTATGAACAGAAGATTGAAAGCTACAGGTTATTATTATGAAAAGAAATCTGTTATGTTCTAATTGGATCTTCTGGGGAGAACGAGTGATAGTTGTGTTTATAGATACATTTATTTTGTCACTTTCCTGCATCATTAGATAAAATAAGAAATATCATCATCATAATCACATTGACTTTAATTTCTGTAAAATTAATGTAAATTAATGTTGCAGTCACACACAGAAATGAAGCACTTTTTATCCGATTCACTAGTTTTTAAAAAAATGCTGTCTGTGCTGAATTGTACTTAATTTTGCATTCTACCATGTCATACACATTCAATATCGTAACTGCAGACTAGATTTTGATATGTGTTTCTAGAGGCAGAGATGGGAGGAGGACAATGGACATTTACCAAAAGGATTAGCAGTTTTTGCTACTGAAACACCCGAAGTTGTTTTCCAATTCACCAGATATGGTGGAGCTACAGAATTTTTAATAGCCAAAATGAGAACCGCTCATTCAAAAACTTCTGAAAGCCTTTTATCAGCAGGCACCTCATCAGGTGTCCCCTACAGCAGATCAGCCAAAAAACTGCTCTCAGTCCTCGTGCATAAAATATGGTCCTATTGTACAAAAAATACCAATGACATGCAGTTCCCTAGCTTTCAGGATATTTTAATATATTTTACTATTTCAAGGATGTTTCAGGTAGCTGAAATGTTAGATGGATTAGATGGAAAAAATCTAATTAGATTAGATTAGATTAGAT
>WAAE01001247.1:9991-284803 GCA_013400495.1 Nicator chloris
GAGGGTGGCCCTGCAAGGTGGGTCATGGCAAGATGTCGGGGGGCGCTGCTGGGGACTGGGCACGGAGGGCCGGGGTGGCGGTGGGGTGGGATGGGTTGGGTTGGGAGTGAGCTCTGGAGGTAGGACAGGGCAGGGATGGGGACGCGCCGGTGAGGATGGAGGTGCAGGGGGGCAGCGCTCGGTCGGGGACCCCCATCTCCAGCGGGGGCTGTCCAAGGGGCATGGAGGGCTGGGAGGGGGTCGGTGGCTGCGGAGGGCTTGGCTGCGTGGGGGCGTTGAGGTCGTGCTGCTTGTGAGGTGCTGCCACGGGAATTTTGGGGGCTCGCGTGGTGCGTTGGTGCCAGCAGCTACCGGTTGGTTGTCTTGGGGAAGAAGGTCACGTCTGGAGTTGATCCAGGGACGCAGACTATCCCGGCGTGTGCCAGGAGCACACAGGAGCAGGGGCAGCCGGAATTGTGCAGCGTTTCCACACACGTTCCCACGTGCGATGGGAACAACCTGCAGATGCACCGGGGAGGCTCTTCGGTGACCCTGCGGGCCGTGGGCATGTGGGGTGCTGCCCATCGGGGGGACTGGTGTGGGAGCGGAGGCAAGCAGGAATGGAGATTTGGGATAAAGGCTGTGCCCGGTGTGGCTTGTCTGGGTAGGCAGGTTGGTATCCGGGGGACCTGAGCTGCAGCGGGGTCTGGAGCTGGTCGGTGGTGGTGTCTGGGCTGGACATTTGGGGGTGGTGGGGAGAGGCTGGAGACGATGGAGAGGCTGCTCCTGTGCAGGCTCCGGGGAAGGAGTTCCGTGGGGCTGAGTTCTGTGCCTGTGCCGTGTCCGTGATGCTGCCCGCTTTGGGGTGCTCTGGGCCGTGATGGTTTGCAGCCCCACGGAGATTTTGGATGTGGGGCGCGGAGATTACCCCGTTCTCCCACCTGGCAAAGCCCTGCAACAGTGATCGGGAGAGGAGGGAACATTAGCAGGGTTCCCTGGTCATGCCCAGAGCTCCCCAGTAGCCCTGGCAGGCAGCTGCAGTGAAGGTCTCTGCTTGGCTTCTTCCTGCCTCTCAGCCTCTTATTTTGCGGGTGGACTCTGCTTTTGTCAAACAGAATGAATTTCATTTCAATTATTTCTGTTTCAATCCGTGTTTGATGGTTTACTGATTTCACATGTGTCGTTCTTTGCCTGTATTATTTCATTTGAGCTTATTTCCATTACCTGGGTTGTGTCGTGTGGGTTTATTTATTTTGAGTTGGGCTTTTTCTATGTACAGATAAAACCAAAAATGCTGAAAGTTCATGTTAAAAATAGACGCTTTTTCTGCTTAAAGTCAGGGGCATACATGTGATTTATTTTTTTGGTGTCATGTGAAAAACTTGCCTTTATGTGATGTTGTGATTAAAGGGTGCTTGTTACTGGGGCATGGTTTTCAGAGTTAAAATAGAGAAGCTGATGAGATCCAGGATTTTCTTTTGCTGGCTAGTGAATGAGAGGGAGATGGTTGCCCTCTTCCTCTGTGAATTTCTCATCCCTCCGCAGTAACAGTTTGGCATTTCTGTCCTCATGAATGCATAATGTGTTCAGCGATATTGATGATCATTTTTTAGGCCGATATGTGGATTCCCTGTGATCACTAGAGGGCTTAAATGCCAAGACCTCTTTTTTTATAAAAAACAAGAACACAACAATTCCAAGGTTCCCTTCCAAAACCACATCGTTCCCAATACCTGTGCCATTGGTGCTCTCTGCCAGTTAGCAAGTAGGTTCCCAAAATATTGGGATTTTAGCTGTGCAGGGTCACAAGGCTCAAAGGAAAACTACAGCAGTACTAAAAACATAAAGCTAACCTTCTGAAGCCTTTTCCTGTTTGTTTGTTTGTTTGTTTGCTTGTTGAAATTTGATTTAAACTACAGAAAATATAAGTGGTCCTTGGGGTTGTTTGTTTACTAATTGAAATGTGACTTGAACTACAGAAAATCTAAGTGGTCCTGGGGTTGGTTTGTTGGTTTCTTGTTGAAATGTGATTTGAAGACAGAAAATGTAAGTGGTCCTTGGGTTTGTTTGGGTTTTTTGTAGGTGAAAGTTACACAAGAGCTGAAAAACATTCAGGTTGAGCAGATGACAAAACTTCAGGCCAAGCATCAGGCAGAATGTGACCTACTGGAAGATATCAGGTAAGGCTACAGAAAATGTTACCAAAATTCCTTTAAGGTCCAGTTTTTGGACGAACATTTGAGTTACAAAATTCAGGAACTGACGATGGAATTTCCTCTTTGGATTTCCTGCTTTTAGGCTGTTAAAGTTTTGACACAGCTGGAAATTATAACTGGAGCTAACACAATGCAAACCATTTTTTCTTCTCTTCAATGGGGGAAATGTTAAAAGAAACTCACAAACAACATGCAAAAAGCATCGGTCTTTTCAACAATATTTATTTACATAATATACTGAGACTTTGATTTACCAATTGTAAAAGGCTGCTATAATTACTAAAATATTTTAAAGCCACTGATGATTTATGTCTCACTAGACATAGCTTTGAAAAGCACTTTCAAGTAGATTGCATTTTTTACCAGAAAGTTACAAGAAGATATTTGCATTTATAATTTGAAACTCTGCATGGATTCAAAACAATAGAGAAAATCCACGCTACATCAGTTGTGGGGGTTTTGTTATTCCTTCTACCTAATGTGATTTGCTTCTCCTGAAATTAAAGGTTTGCTTTTAACAAAATATGGTGGGAGTGGGTACCTGGCATTATATGGAGGATTAATCATCCAATTTCCTGTAAAATATTCAGCAGAAGTCCATTGCTGCCCTGCTCTTTTTGGCAGTGGGTAGTCCATGTGTTAATTATTTAAATGAGGTTTCCTGCTTGATGTTTATATGTTAAATGCAAGTGTTTGGCTTTGACAGTTCTGTTTGTCTCACTATCAGTGTCCTCCATAAATCAGAATGTCAAGGCTGCAGCCTTTTCTCCCCCTTGTTTTTTTGGGTGTTGAAACACTTTTTGTTTTGTATGGGAAAGATCACAGCGTTCATTTCCTCAGATTAAGATTATTCTGGGGAGTGTGTAACTTGCAAATGCTGAGTAATGAGTAACAGACTGATCCAAGGAATTTTCTCCTCTCAGATGGAAACTTATTTTTAGAGCATCTAGGCCGGGTACTGCTGCTCTAGCCCAGGTTTTGGTAGCACTTGCTATTTTTCAGGAGCTTATGATCAGACTTCAGTCTGTATTCTGCTGAAAGATGTCACAAGCCTGTGGGTACAAACCCAGGAAAACGTGAAAATGCTGGCTTAAAATATTTTCCTTGAAAGTAATTTAATTTCTGCAGTTAATTAAATTTCAGAATTTTAATGCTGGGGATTAGGAAGCCGGGTTAATATGTTTAATTCACTGCCATGGTCACTGAGCTTGTTCAGCACTCCGGTTGCAGTTGGATTTACAGATTAAACCTTCTTTCAGCGTGGGATGGTGAGATGGGGTATGACAGCTCCGTGGTGTCAGTGATTTGTTCAAATGTCAGATAAGAGAATCAGAACCAGGGGATTTGGGGTTAAAAGCGTTTGCTGAGCAAGCCCTGATCTTGGTGTGTGAGGCAGAGGCTTTTGAATTGGGAAGGGGCAAAGCTTTGGAGGCTGCACGGTGCTGGTCAGGGTGTGATGCTCCCGGGAGGAGCTGGGTGTCAACCTCGCCCTGGTATCACCTGTAATTTATGGCCGGGTTCGGGATACGCCGCCGCCGGGGTTCCGGAGGGTTCCACAGAGCTGGAACCACACACAGGATCTTTTTGTCTCTGGAAGGAGGGTTTGTTTTTTATAGAAAGCACCCTGCTGTCATCCAAAAGTGTGGAATTTGAGCGGAGTGCCATTTGTTTATCAGACTCGGAAGAGTTTGGGTCCTTTGGTGGCGTTTTTGAAGCTTTGGGGCACTGCAGGAGCACAGCTTTGTACTCGGAATTCCAGAAGCTGAAGTGCTGCAATGGCAACAGGAAACACTGAATCAGGGCTTGCAAACCAGAGATTAAAAATGCATGTTTGAAAAAGTTACTTTATTGTGTATAATTGCTTCATTTGCTGGCACATAAATGCAAGCATTCAAATCACATTTTCTGTATCGCTTCAGTTGGGTTTTATGTGCAACTAAAGAGAAGTGATAGGAGGAAAAGATCAGAAAGTTCTCCAGCAGAATACATCTATTGTCTGGTGTATTAGCAGATGATTTTTGGCAGTCTACCAGCCCATAAAGCATGCTTGCAGTTCTAGCAGCTTTGATATCTTTATGCAAAACTGGGGATTCTTGGTCAGGGTTGAGGTATATGTGTGTGTAACTACCCTTTTTTTTGGATGGCTTTTGACACTGTGTCAAGTTCTAGTATTTATTTAAAAAATATTGAATATCCATTTCAGTCTTAACAAATTGTGTTGTGTTCCTCTGTGGAGGCTCCGTGGAAGCTTCAGCACTGAAGCTGAAGTCTCTTTCTGTGGCTTGACAAGACTCTAATAAAAAATGTGTTTGAAATGTGTTAGCAAATAGATGTAAAAATACATTTCAGTGTTTATAATCTGTTTGGCTCTTCGTGTTACATGTCTTCATGCTCAGTGACTGGGGAATTTGAGGAACAAGTGATTCAGGATGCTTTTAGGGGCTTTGGCTCACTTTTAGGCATGATGTGTTTATCTTCTGTAGCTCACTAAAGCTCTCTTATGCTTTCATGTAGGAGATCTGTGTTGGCATTACCATAAAAAAGGTTGTCTTTCTGCCACTGGGATGGAGAAAAAGGTTTTTTCCTTGACAGGTAAATGTAGGTTTTGTTGCTGTGATCCAGAAACCCTTCAACATTTATGGCAAGGAGTCCTTCGCTCCATCCACACTGGCTGCTTTTAGGCACTGAGTTAATTTTTTTTTGGCTGGTCTATGAATGGCTGAATTTATCAGAGGTCTTAGCAATATTCACATACTTTATTTTGATTTTAATTCACTCCCTTATTATGCATGATTTGACTGATGGTTGTAAGTTGCAGCCAGGGTCTGCAAATGCTCTTGGTTTGCTGGGACACACGGATGCTTTCCTTTTGTGTGTGTACTAGTGCTTGCAGGGTTGTAAAGAACTCTGTATGATTCACATTTTAATTCAGCTTGGCATTTCTGTGAGGTATTTGTGTGCTACAGACTTTATAAACTCATCAAGTGATAATTGCTTTACATTAAACATTGAGTCTTGCTTTTTCAAAGGCTTGGGGTCTGCTTTTCCAAAGCACTTGGTATGCCCTTTCAGGCTTTGCTGAGGTATCCTAAAATGTCCTTTTTAAAACTCCTTCCCGTTTGTGTAGTGCTAGAGAGAATGAAGTTGTGCCTGTGTGTCTGTTTTAACTTTAGTCTGGACTAAAGACGTAGGGCCAGGTCCACTGGCCCCACTAATTCTGCTGCAGCACAGGGTGGGCGAGTTCTGTGGATCAGGGAACTCGCTGATCTACCTGAAATCAAACCCTGCCCTGGCTTTTCTCCCAGGTTTTTTGATAAATCCACTCCCTGGTCCAGTGTGGCATGAGGGGGAGGAGGAAGGATGAGTACCTGAGGAAGGAGAGGGAAAGCAAAGCTGCTCAACAGCAGCCCAGGTTCACACGGGTTTAAAGTCACCGTGTAACCCCAGCCTGATGCCCCTGTAGAAGGCACAGCTGCTGCTTTGTGAGTTACAGCTCTGGAAAATCAACCTTATTTAAGTCTGAACTCATTTTGGCTGTCTGGGTGTGTTGATCTATGCTGCTTCATCCTTTTAAGTCGTTTGAAATGAGATGTAAAGGTTGCCTGATTTCTGGCTGAGAGGAGGAACAATACAGTCCTTTCACTTGTTGGCTCTTGAATTTAGTTTTTTCAGGTTTTTTTTCACGTTTGTAGTTTAAAAGGAATTGCCAAAAAGGCAGACTCACAATCTACTTCTGCTCCTGTTAGAGATGCGAATCTATTTACGAGAACTTCCTTCTGTTTCCTTCCCTCTTCTGTCCTTGTGGTTTCTGCCTCCTGACATTTTCTTTTTGATAAAGCTGCGTTTCTCTGTGTCATTCACCTTTCTCCTGCTGCTGCCTTGCCTTTGTGGGGTGTCCTTGTCGGTCCCTTCCAGCTCAGAGTATTCTGTGATTTTCTATCTTCCACCCTCTCCTCCAAAGCTCTGCCTTCTGATGGTTCCTTCTCCCTTCCAATTTGTCAACTTCCTTTTTTTTTGTTTTTTCCTCCCAGGTGCTTCATCTCCTCCCTTTCTTTATCCAGTTCTGACCTTGTGGATTTTAATTAGTTCTCTGTTCCTGAGATGCTTTCCTATTTCATGTTCAGCAGAGCCACTGAAGATGTGTGAAGCTAAATGGGGAGATCTTGTGGCTCTTCCTTCCAGTCTGAGCCCTTCCCTGTCTTGGATGCTGTTGCTGGGCTGTCCCTGCTGCAGGTTGTGAGGGAGGCAGTAATTCCAGGGCAGGATTTGTGTTTCTGAGCCCAGGATGAGTACAGAGAGAGAACTGCTTCGATGCCTCAGCCTGTCATAACAAGCCAGAGCAAGCAGCAGAGATATTTGAAAAAAGAAAGTAAAAGTATGAATGAATTTCCATCCGCAGCCAGGCAGTTGGTGCTCGTTTCAACATGTCATTTTCTGTGCTCAGTTATGCTCCGTGGAAGCTTTTGCTGTTGGATATACTTTGTACTCCCTGGTGGAATTTGTGCTCCTGGAATCTGGCTGGCTGTGTTGGCAGGTTCCTGATAAGGTTTATGGCAGCTGGGGCTGAGTCTGGAGTAGAGACCAGCAGCAGTTCCAGTTTTAAATACAGCAAATCTACAAGATCCCTTCAAAGATTCTGTGTTAGGGAAGAGCCTTGAGGAGCAGTGGAAGGAGGAGCAGATGAAGAAAAAAAGCTGTAAAATAATGTGTTTATATGTGTAGCCATATTTATTAGAATTCCGTGAGAGATTCTGAATAATTTTGAGGAATCTCTGCTTTTCCTGCCCCCAGGCACGGTGGTGGTGAGGAGTTTACCTTTCTTCCTGTTCTTTCTGGTCTCCAGCTGCAGGGAATCCAATTTATTTGGATATTCCTGACCCTGGGCTCCAGAGCATGTTTGCCTCTGGCTAGCTGGTGTCTGATAAAGCCCCCTTTTTAAAAATTCATCTATCCACAAGCAGGTCCATCTCTTTTTTTCCCTTTATCCTGCTGAGAAATGTGTCCTTCCTTTTTCCTCCAAGGTCGTTCCCTGCATTCAGCAGATGCAATTCTTGCCTCTGGTGTTTGGGGCTTTATTTCAGTAGGAGCAGAGTGATTTGCTGTGCTTACAGGTTCTGAAAGCTGCAGCCTGCCAGAGTGCAAAGCAGCAGAAGAATCAGAAAAATTCCCAAAAACACTGTGCAAAATGTTATGTTTTGCTGGGTTTGACTCACACTTAAGGCTTTCCTTTGTGTGACTGGAATATTTCTTTCTTGAAAACTTTCAATGTTCTTACGAGCTGATGACATTTCTTTCCTCCTGGGTTGATCTCTCACCACTAGTGATGATTGTGACTTTATTTTGTGCTTTCAATTTTTTTTCCCAGGCTCTGCTAATTAGTTGAGGACACACAATTCTTTTGCTTTAACACTAAGTAAGCAGAAATCTCAGAGTTTTTGAGAAAAGTTGGTGCAGTTACTTCCGGATAATATTCCGTATAAAGATACCCCAGAATCTGTGGTCTGGGCACGTTACCTATAATTAGGCAGGGCTTTAATGAGATGCTCACATTCTTGATGGAATTAAAATCTGGTGATGTTTTGACTGGAACTGTTTGAGGGAAGCTTGGAATGTGCTTTAAAAAAAGCTGTTGCCTACTGGGTGTGGAAATCCAAGTTCTGAGCAAAAAAAGAAGAGTTTTAGTATAAACATGGCCACAGTGTAATGATTCAGGCCTGTCTTGGCACAGTGGTACTGAGAAATGGACCACATTCCTTTTTTTTTATCCCTGACATATAAAAATGAATAGATTAGTATTTCTGGTTTAGTATTTCTGAGTACCTTTCAACTGATGAAAGTTAAATAACCAAAAGTTATTTTTTTGTCTTTTTTTTTAAGCAGAACTAATAGTGGAAAAAAATGCCCAACAAACCATTTCTCACATCAGAATGAAAATTCTTTTTTTTTTTCCCCCATTTTTTTCTCTGAGGTTTGCATTTGAATGAGCTTTTTTTTTCCTTAAAGCAATTCCAACACATGCTCTGGAAGTCTGATTTTTAAGGACTTTCAGGACAACCTGGGCTTGTTCTGTTAAGCTATGGCTTTAGTGGGAGTTTGTCTTCCAAGATACAACACAAGGATTTAGGTTCTGAGTGCAACAACTCCTTGCCAAAAGTTGCATTTTCATTTTTGAATCGTGCCACGTTTTTAAGAACGAAGTCTTTAGTTTGCAGAAAGTCCTGTGGGTTTGATTTTTTTTCCCTGAATTTTATCTGAGCGTGGCTTTTCCTGGACCTAACTCTTGTTTTTCACCACGGTGTTACTTGGCAGAACTCTGGGAAACCAGCAGCTGCCATGAAGTCCTGTAAAGCTGCCTTTGGCACAGATTTTTATGGGGACAGTTGCAGTGTGTATTATTAAAATATATGGCACAGGGTAGTTCTAAAGGAACAGAAAGCTCTTCCTTTGATCCACTTGTTCAAACTCAAGGTGCTTCTTGGGTTTTCTTACTTCTTCATCACATCACTTCAGTGGTGAAGGCTTTCCCTCAAGGCTTTTCATGCCAGCTCTTGTTGGAAACCCCTGTGTGTGAGGGGACTGGAAGGCGTTGGGGACATCCCACAAAGCTCACCAATAGCTGTGTTGGAAAGAGGAAGAGCATTCTTCCCGTTCCAGGCACAGTCACTGTGGCCTGGCCTGATTTCCTATGGTGGTGTTGTCACAGAGTCATGGAATATCCTGCTGGAATGGGCCCATCAGGATCATCCAGTCCAGCTCCTGGCCCTGCACAAACCCCCACTGCGCCTGAGTGCCTTGTCCAAAGGCTTCTTGGTCAGGCTTGGTGCTGTCACCATTCCCTGGGGAGCCTGTTCAGTGCCTGACCATGCTGGGGGGAAGAGCCCTGTCCCAGTATCCAGCCTCAGCCTTTTGTTCTGTTGAGTTTGGTGCCAAAAGGTTGATTTTGTAGGTTTGGCTGCCTTTGGCAATATCCCATCAGGAGACCTCAGAAGCCTTGTGCCTTTTCAGTGCTAGCATCCTGAAAAACGATGGCAATGGGATTACCAAATGCTGCACCCTGTAAATATTCCTTGTAGGGGAGGCAGAGGTAAAAAGGGAGGTTGTGGGTTGGTTTTGTTGTTTTTTTCCCCCAGAAAAGGGCCGATGTACTGTGATTATCTTGGCTGCAGAGAACTTGGTGTCCTTGCTTTTCTTGTCATTCCCAGCTGGTCCTTGAGATCAGCCTCTCTGCTCCCAGTGAACTTTTGACCCAACTAATATCTTATCTTACATGTGGTAAATTTGGTTTTCTGATGAATATGCATCTGATTTTTATTTTTTTTTTTTGCTTAGTAGAATCAATGACCTTGTTTAATCATCTTGATTGCTTTCTGCATATGAAAGCCCACAGAAAAGGTGTTCTGCATTTATACTTTTACAAACTGGCAGTTGAAAAAAGGCGAAAACCTTATCAAACCCAAGTTGCTCTGGTCAAATGTTTGCAGTATAAACTGATTTATAATGGCTCAATGTGGTGCTTTTCTGACTGGTTTTATAGCAGGTTTTAAAATTTTCATAACATTTTTCCAAAATGTGCAGTAAGAATATATTAAGTTGGGGGCTTGTTGTTGACTTTAAGCTCGTAAGTGTTGGGTTGTGTTTGTTTGTGGAGTAAATGCAACATTTCCAATTAAAACTTGAGGAAAGAAAGGAAAAGTATTGAATTAATGGTGGTAAGTCTTGGGTTGTGTTTATTTAGGAAGCAGATGGAATATTTCCAGTTGAAGCTTGAGGAAAGAGAGTAACTAAAAAAACTAATCTATGGAAATCTAGCTTTTTTTTCCCCTGTGTGCTACTGTAAGCATGGAGATTCCATTCTCAGACTTTAAAAATTATTCATAACCTTTGGAGACGTTCCTTGTAAGAGCCTTTGGAGTTATTTTAAGCGTGCCTTTCTTTGTGCCACTGTGAGAACAGTTTGGGCTGATCCCCAGTGGCTCTGAGAAGGTTGTTGACACACTCCTCTCTCCTCCTGCGCCGGCTCCACCAAACATCCTTTTAATGAGACAGACAAAATGCGCTGGTGTCTAATTTTATGAGCAGAGCTCAGCCATGCAGAAGACTTTCGAAGATTTATGGTGGTAAAGCCACTAAGTATAGTTATTTCTAGCCAGATGCAAGCCAACGTTAGTGGGGAAAATGTTGGCACTTATGGCCGTGTTTAAATACACACAATCCTGAGCATAAATAAGATTTTCTGAGAGGGCTCTGCTGTGTTCTGTTTGCATTTTTGAAGCAGGAAAAAAAAAAGGGAGTGGGCAAAAAAACTGAGCAAGCCACAGTTTTTCTTGAGGGTATGATACTCTGAGATGAGCTCAGATCAGAGGTGCCTTTAAAGATCTTTGAATGTGAGAATGAATCATAGATCTGTAGAATGGTTTTGGGTGGGAGGGGGATGTTCAAACTCATCCAGTGCCACCCCTTGCCATGGGCAGGGACACCTTCTGCTGTCCCAGGGTGCTCCAAGCCCCATCCAGCCTGGCCTTGGACACTGCCAGGGATCCAGGGGCAGCCCCAGCTTCTCTGGGCACCCTGTGCCAGGGCCTGCCCCCCTCACAGGGAGGAATTCCTTCCCCATATCCCATCCAACCCTGCCCTCTGGATGGCCCCGTCCCTCCGTTGTGTCAACTGCACTGCTCAGCTTGGCGTCGTCTGCACACTGGAAATTTGAGAAATCACTTAACTGTATAAAAGGTGAAATTACTTTGCTTTTATTTCAGGATTTGAGAGCGACAGAGATGAGGGGCTGAAGTTCTTGGAAAATGAAGTAAAATTGACCCCTATTTTTCAGTCTTTCAGCAGGGAGTGAAATAGTTGTACTCTCTTGACATAATTGAGAATTTCTGTCTTGAAACATTGCCATGTGTAAGGCTGCTGAATTTCTGCTCGTGTTTGACCTGAAAATCATTGTCTTCCCGTCCTAAAGCCAGGCAGAGGCAGAAAAGACAGGCTAGATTGCCTTGTGAATTAAAAAGAGTATTCAGAAAAGCAATAATAGGCAGCGTTATGGTGTCTTGATTTCTAGCAGCTGCTTTTCATAGTCCTGGTGTGTTCCCAGCCTGGTTCTAGCCTGTCTCATCTCTAAATGTGCTTTGCTCATTTTCAGCTGTGTTGCCACTGGTGAGAAAGGGCGTAGATGGCAATGACTTCCCATGGTATTTTGATGTGCTTCTTGTTTATGAAGTTTTCTTTCATGTTAATTGATTTAGTGTGATTGTTTCTAATTCTCTCTCTGTGATGTGAGCTGGCTGACTAAGAGGACAAGTACATATCACTGCCTAGTAACACCTAATGAAGAGGTCCTGCTTTTGAATTTCCCCTTTGTCTTCTCATTCTTCCTCTGTTCTTCTCAACTCTCTTCAGCCAGAGTTGTGTGAAGAGGGACAGGACAGGGAACGACTGGAGAGGATCCAGCAGAGGCTACAAAGATGATGAGGGACAGGAGCACCTCACTTACGGGGAAAGGCTGGGGGGGCTGGGCTGTTCAGCCTCGAGAACACAGCTGAGAGAGGATCTTATCAATGCATACAAATATTTTCAGGCCAGGTGCCAAGAGGATGGGCCAGACTCTTCCCAGTGACAGGACAAGGGGCAACGGGCACAAACTGGAATGCAGGAAGTTCCCTGTGAAATATGAGGAAAAAAACTATTGTGAGGTGACAGAGCACATGGAGGAGGCTGCTCAGAGAGGTTCTGCAATCTCCTTCCCTGGGCTTATTCAAAACTGCTCTGGGTGAGCCTGCTCTGGCAGGGGGCTTGGACTGCGGGGTCTCCAGAGGTCACTTCCAGCCCCAGCCATTCCATGGTTGTGTGATTTGGTGAGATGAAGAGAGGAAAGTCACATGGGTGGGGGATTTTTTGACATGAGTCACAGCAAAGCCCAAACCTTTGAATTTCACTGACTTTATTGAACCAGCTCCTGTGGCTTTGGTTTAAGGTGGCAAACGTAAGATCCTTCGCTGTCCCAACAGTACCAGGATGCTCTTTAAAAGTAGGTTTGCCTCCAGGGCACACCTCAAAAGACCATCTCATCCAACCCTACAAGGCAAAGTGAGCCTGCATGAAGTTCCCTCACGTCTGTATCTGGAAAACCTCCACAGTGGGGACTCTGAGTCTCTTGGGAGGTTATTCCAGAGACTGATGCTCTCTTTCCAAAATACGAGAATTCAGGAGCAGAAGATTCAAGGCTCATGATTTGATTTCCTCTGGCTCTCTGAGCAGTCTGATCTTTTCTTTGCAGTTAAAAGAACATCAGTTCTCTGGGTAGCAAACATTAGTGTTTTTGGGGTCCTTGTCCAACTAGAGTCTTTGGGATCGTTAGTGGGCATTGCAGCTATTCCTTGTATCCCACATTTCCCACCCAGTAACAGAAAAGAGATGAGGGAAAAGTAATTTCTGCCGTTGCAGTAAGACTGGTTTGCACCTCCTTAGCTCTCTTCTGTGTGTTTCAAATCAAAGCAAAAGCTCCGAATTCTAGCAGTGTGGGAGGTGTTGAGTCTCTCGAATCACTATAAATAGTGGCAGACTCAGGAAAGCTTGGGAAGTGCACGAGTTCTCTTTGGGAATCTCATTTTTTTCCCCCTGTGGTGTACACGTTTTCAGGGAAGCATCTGCGTAAAGCCTTCTGATTTGGCTGAACGTATGCAGAGCTTGAATGAAGTGCATTATGTTCAAACAGGTTAAAAATACAAACAAACTTTTCCTAGACGTTGTTTATCCGTATTTGTATTAAGCTGGTGTTAAAGCAGGTTGTAGTTAATTGCTGTGAGCTAATTGGCTGTGTAGAAAACAAAGAAGGCCCTATATTCCAACTTTTCTAAGCATTTGAAGCTTAGGCTTTTCTGCTGAGGAGGTGAATGTAATCTTTGTGATTACGGGAGTTGTTCATTTGGAAATATGCAGAATTTTGATTGTAGTATCCAAAGAGTGCTTGAAGTTGGTTTTGCAGTCTGCCTGTTGTTGGCGAAAAGTGGCTGAAATTGATCCCTAATGCCAGAGGAGTTGAATCCTCTGTTTTTCTGTTGGGCATTTGGTACTCAATAAATAGTTTTAAAAACCTGTGTGACGACTTTGACCGTTCTCTGATGTGTCACGGATAAAAATGTCCTTTAATTCTTTGCCTGCACGTGCTTCCTGTGTGCTCCCCCTTCTCTTGGGAAGGGGCTGCTCTCCTCATGCTAACCAAGAGCAGCGCAAGGAGGAGCCAAGGTAAGTTTCTTTTCCCTGGACACCGAGCGTGGCCGTGGTGTTATTCCCGATTTCCTGGAGAGACTTGGCCTTGTGACTTGTGCGTCGTGCAGCCAAGGTTTGCCGCTCCTGCGGGGCTCTGCTGGGCCTCAGGAATGTGGCCGTCACAGTGCCCTTTGTTCCCGACTTCGGGGTGGTGTTTGGAGCACCCCCGGCCCGGGTTATGAAGTTCCTCGAGCTTTGATCTGCCCTGAGAAGCTCCTTTGAGTTGGTGGGGGTGCTTTGATGTTCTCTGCTCGCTGGCTGCCAAGCCCTTCTGCTGGAGGTGCAGTGCAGAGCTGTTGTCCGGTTAAGAACCAAGACCTCGTCTCTCCAGGCATCCAAACACTTCTTTACTCTCAGGGAGCGAATGGATCTCTCTGCTGGAGGAGTCTGTCCCTTGTAGCTGTGATTTTTTTGGTTCTAAATTTAGCAGGTTAGCTCCATACGGTGCGAGAGGAGGGCTGGGCCCTTTTGTTGACACAGCTCGCTGGATGTTTGAAATGCCTTTTCTCTGCACCCAGCTGTGCTGCTGAACTGGCAGCCCGGAGGAAAGGCTGGGAGAGTTGGGTTTGTTCAGCCTGGAAAAGAGAAGCTTTGGGGTGACCCAATTGCCTCTTCGAGGGCTTGAAAGGAGCCCATAGGAAAGATGGACAGGGACTTGAGACAAGAGCATGCAATGCCAGGACAAGGGGCGTGACTTCAGACTGCTAAAGACATGGGTAGTTGGGTTTTAGGAGCCAAATTCTTCCCTGTGAGGGTGGGCAGGCCCTGGCACAGGGTGCCCAGAGCAGCTGTGGCTGCCCCTGGATCCCTGGCAGTGTCCAAGGCCAGGTTGGATGGGACTTGGAGCACCCTGGCATAGTGGAAGCTGTCCCTGCCCATGGCAGGGAATGATCTTTCAAGTCCCTTCCCACCCAAACTGTGCTGCGAGTGTGTGATGCTGTGACAAACCTTTATTAACAGCCCTGTTCTGGTTTTACTGGAGCTCGGGAGAAATGGTTTTAACTGCATTACACTCCTGTCTGTGTTTGGAGCAGGCAGTGGTGCTGCAGGTAGTGAGCAGGATCAATGTTCTTGTCAGTGGCAAGAAGACAGGATGGCTTGACCCTTTTCAGTTATCTTTTCCATATTTTTTTTGGTTGGCAACGGACTGAAATTTCTCCTTTTGGGAAAAAGTTTATAAGGAATATTCATGTTCAAGGAATGACTGCACATGGCACTTGGTGGTGCCAAGGTAGTGATCAGTCAAAACTTGGACTCGATCTGAGGTCTTGTCCAACCTAAATGATTCTGGGATTCTGACATATATCTACAGATAGATTTTAGAAATTGTGCCACATGTTTTCAGTGAGCTGTTACATTTTACTGACTTAAAAAATAACAGTACATCTACTGTACTCTTCTAAACCAGGGTGATTGTGCTTTGAGGAAAAAAACCATTATAGTAATTACTATTACCTGTAGAATCCATTAAAATACAGAATTTGACTTACGTCAATGTTAGTGACAATGAAACCTTGTGAAGGGCATAATTTAAAATTGAAGTGCTTCTATTAAGACTGTAGGGAAAAAAGAAAAGTCTTTGTAATAAACCTGGGTGGCACTGTCAAGATTCCTAAAATGTGACAGATGAGTAAAGTAAGAACTCCAAGGTGGTTGTTGCCTGCTGCAAAACCTTTTACAGATCCAGGATGAAATAAGAAGCATGAATGATGAAATGTGTCTTGGCTTCTTGCTGTTAAGCAAATGGGGATCAAAGAGACTCCTCATATTCCTGTTTTCTAAAAGCTCCTGGTAGACAGTCTGAATTACAACATCCTAGGTTGGTTTGTTTTTTTTCTGAAAGGGAAATGCCTTGGATATGATGAATCAGGAGAATTTGGAGAAGCTGTAGAAAAGTACCCTTGTATTTGTCTAAATGTTATCTTTCCCTAATGTTTGCTTAGTTTCCCATTTTAAAACAAAAACTCATTAGTGAGCATTTTAAATACACTTAAGCTCTGAAACCAATCCTTGTATTTGTTGTGAACGTTAATGCCATAAAGAGGGCACGCTTTTATTTTGAAAAGGCTGAATGAAATGCTCACACTCACCAGCAGCTTTCTGACGGTTCTTTTTTGTTTTTGGGTTTTTTTTATTCTACTGAA
Organism: Nicator chloris; assembly: GCA_013400495.1. Lineage (NCBI taxonomy): Eukaryota > Metazoa > Chordata > Aves > Passeriformes > Pycnonotidae > Nicator > Nicator chloris. The sequence goes on from WAAE01001247.1 coordinate 25,599, forward strand.
GGAAAAGGATTGTTTTAGCATTGTTTTGTGTCTGGGTGTCATGTTCCTCTGATCACATGCTGAACTGCTAATACTTCTCTGAGACAAATTGCTGAAACCATTGGCTATGTTGGAGGTTGCAAGAATTCTCTATATATAGTGACAGAATTGATTTTTTTGGCTCTGTTGCTAGTGGCAACTCATCCTAATCCCAAACTGTACAGTAATGTGATTTATGGGGAATACATTGCTTGCTGGTGAATGTTGTCTGGAATTTTTTCTTTGTGCATTGCTACAGGGGCACTGTTCAGGCATGAGGTAAAGATATTTCATGGTTTATCATAGGTTGTGTGGATTAGAACATTTAAAATTGTGACCAAGATTGTAGCTCACAAATGCATTTGGGAAAAAACTGCTTTGTTGTTTTTGATAGATTTATAAAGGAGAAATTTTGCATTAATTGGGAGCTTGTGGTGTTGAAAATCACAACTATCTCCCACTGAAGGCGCAATTTGCTTGTCGGTACTTGCACACCAAGCATTTTGCATATGTGTTAATATTTTTTGTTTAAATCAAATTTTACTAAGCATTAAAAAGCTTCAGTTAGAAACATTGCCAAGATACATTATGTATGTTCTAATACGTTCTGTATGTTGTAAAGAGCTTTTAAAATTGGCCTGTGCCAGTTTTGATTGACCTCTAAGTGTCCTGCAAAAATTGTGACTTTATTACACATTGTGTGGGGAAGTTTCAGGTTTGAAGAGCATCAGTTAAAATACTGTGAGTGCTCTGAGTAAGCGATGCTCTCTTGAAAATCCAAATGGGCTTTTTAGGAAGGGACGTTTGGTGACATCGGCAAACCGTTCATGGTTGGCCATGATGATCATCAAGGTCTTTTCCCACCTGAACGATTCTGTGTGTGAGAACTTGTGAAGCAAAGACGTTCTAAGTTAGGCTTTCTGGCTTTTGTTTCTCAAAGCAGGAGCTCATTGATCTGCTCTCTGTGGGCATGGAAGGCAGAGTTATTGCTCCTTTGAGTGGGGTTAGAACAGTAGTGCCTGCAGTTGCTGGAGGGGATGGCAGGAGGGTGATCCAGGCACTGAAAATTGTGTGTGAGGACTGGAGTAATAACAATTGTAGGTGGATGCTGGCAGGACAGGTAGGAGACTGCTTTTGTCACCAAGGTATTACGCCCAACTTTGAGTTCTTGATTCTATAGCTTTCTGTACCCTGATACATTGAAATATTGGTTGAAATATTTTCATCTTTAAAACCTCTGTTTACCTTCAGGAGAGTTTTCCTTCCGTGTGCTTTTAGCTTAGTTGAGGATAAGTGGAGATTTCAAGGGTAAACATTCCAAAGGACAAATGGTAGCAAAGCTGTCCGAGCTGATGAATTTGAGGTGTGAGATGAGCAGGCTTCTAATGGCAGGGCAGAGATAGAGAGTGCAGTGCAGTTGTGAGTTACTGTAAATCCTCTGTGTAGCAGAAGGAGGGAGCAGGGCTCCTCGGGGTGGTGAAATGTTCTGTAGTACTGAATCAACAAGGGATTTCTGTGTGCTTGGCTATAAAGGGGATGGGGCGGATATTGTAGCTCCTGTTTGCTCGGGGAAGAGCTGTTAGAAAATCGTGAGATGCGTTGTAGGAAGGGATTTGCAGAGGAGAGAAAAGCTCTGCTGTGGTACAGGATGTTTGAACTGCCAGTTACTCCCTTTCTGCAGGAATTCATGAAGCTCTGTTCAGAAGAGCTATTTTAAGACTAAAGAGGAGACAGTACAGAGTTTGTACATTAAAGTCAAGTTTAAAAGAAGGCCATTTTTATTTCTTTTGTGCCTCCCAGAGAACTGGAGCAGTGCACTGAGGTAAGCAGAAAGTGAGGGCTGACTTGCCACGGAGCTGCAGGAAGGAGAGCTGAATTCCTTGACTCAGCAAGCAAAGAGTTTCCTGATGTTACAAATGTTTGTGCTTCAGGAGTTGTGAAGGTGCCCTTGGCACGTCTGCTGAGATCAGGCAGACCTCAAGTGGATCCCCAAGCAGGAAATGTCACTGGCTTCTCGTGCTGGGTCAGAGAACTTCTTTGTGGGCAAAAATGTAGGCTGCGGGTGACCTCACCAGGGTGGTTTGAGTTTGTTCTGCTGCCTCGTGTGCTTTCACAGCTGGTGGGACCTCGGCCTGCCCAGCAAGGTTCTTGTTACGAATCTTGGCCTGGAGGACACGTTCGCACCGCGTTGGGATGTTTGTGGTGTGAGAACTCCACGCCGTCCGTACTTGCCGTGGGAGGGCAGGCTGGTGTTTGGAATCCTGTCCAGACTGGTGGTGGCTTGGGCTTCAGTGACCACAGATTGCCTTCAGGAGCTGGAGACGTGCTGTCACGGGAGCAGGATTCAGCCCCTTCATGCAGCTGGTGGGCAGAGTCTCCTGGGAAGCAGCCAGGGGTGATGGGTTCAGCTTAGTTTTCCTGAGGAGGACTTCCAGAGAGCTAAGGGGCAGCCCATCCCGTTGTGTGGGAAGGTCAGGAATTTCAGCAGGAGCCCCTCATGGCTGAGCAGGGAAAGCATGGGAGGTTGGTGGGCAGTAAGGGGGGAGTGTGAAAGCTTTGCTTGGCTGCTCAAGGACAGCATCAGTGAGAGCTCCAGCTGGTCAGGGACACGAGGAGCGGAAGGAGGGATGCTACGGGAATGGGAGCAGCAAGACATTTTCTGAGGCAGCCTAGTGATGGGCTCTAGGGCAGGGTCTGCAGGACTCAGCAGTTTGATTTCCCCCACTCAACCTCTTCCAGGAAAATCTTTCCTTTTACTGATGTTTAGGAAAACCTTAATATGTAATTTGGAGAGAAGAGCCAAGGTAATGCTCTGATGTAGAAATACGTTCATCACCAAGAGCTGGGGGAAGAATTCCACGTGTGTATCCTTGTGCTGAAGGGCATGGATGTGATGTCATGTAGAAGGTAGCAAGTTTAACTGCAGACCAGGCAAATAAAGCCAGCCCAAAATGCAAGCAGCAAAAGAGTGTTTGAACAGAGCTGTTAAATGCCCAACACAGTACAGTAACTTCCTGTGGAGTTTATTTAATAGGTGGTGCGAAGTCTTCAGCAGGAAAGGCAAGAGTGGCGGTGCTGATATTATTCAAACCTGACATGGAGCTTTTGCTCCTTGATAAAAAGGCAGCTGAACTGCCTATTTCTAAGCAATAACATAAACCTGGCAGGTGACAGCATGTGTATAAAAGAGTCATCTTTCTAGGAAGGGATCTGTTTCATTCAGATGATATAAAACCATTGAACAAAAGAGAGTTGATTATTTTTAAAACCAAACATAAAGGCTGTGATTTGCTGTACTGTGACCTCTGGTCATTTTTTTTTCTTGGAGTGGCTGAAGAGGAACCTAAACTATTCTATGCAAGTGGAGACTCTGGTCTTAAATGGAAGTGACTTTCTCCTTGCTTACAACTTCTTAATTTCTTCAGCTGCCTTTTTGCAAAGGCACAAGATCAACTCTTAGAGTCAGCACTGGTTTTACTGAAATTCGGGGATGTTTAAATCGAATGCAGTTAGCCAGAAAGTGTTTGGAGGCACCGGGATTCCCTGGTGATTTTGTGGTGGTCTGACAGTACAGAGAGTTGTAGTAAAGGAGTTAATTCTTTTAGATGATGTAATTAAGGTGAAACTTCACTTGCCACACTTTGTCTGAGGTGAAATTTTTGATGTATAAAAAAAAAATCATTAGTGATGTTCCCAGATCAATGTTGGAGGAGTTTTGCTGGGAAAAAGGAAAGTCAGTCTACAAAAAATCTCTGAATTTGGAGTCTTGGGTACTTTGTGACAAGGTGGATAAGGGGAATGGATTTGGACTAAAAAGGAAGTAGGTTTAGATAGGTATTAGCAGGAAGGTATTAAGAGCAAGTTTTATTCCTGTGAGGGTGGGCAGGCCCTGGCACAGGGTGCCCAGAGCAGCTGTGGCTGCCCCTGGATCCCTGGAAGTGTCCAAGGACAGGTTGGCCAGGGCTTGGAGCACCCTGGGATAGTGGAAGGTGTGTTCCCACCCATGGCAGGATAGGGATTGGGATGTTCTGTAACATCCCCTCTGACCATAACCATTCTGGGATTCGGTGAAGTATGTTCCACATTTTTACAACCTGGTTGTTGCACTGCCATGCTTTCTGCAGCCTGTGTACAGATAGGTTGAGAAACAATGCTGTTCTGAAAAATAATTTACCCTTCAGACGCTCAGAATTTTATGCAAATCTTCAAAAACAGTTCTGTAGTGGTAATTCTGTTTAGTGAAGAGAAAAAGCAGGAAGAGGAACTTATTCCACACAGCGTTTGAGAGTCTTGTCGTGATGTGGAATTTCTGTAGATTCATTATTGCTCCAGGTATGTTGTCTTTGTCTCTGCTGGACACGGGGAGGGAATATTAATGCAGTGTGGCCCTGCATACATGGGTGTTCCTGGAGTCCTCATTAGCCATGCAGCTGCTGCTGTGTTATCTTATCTCAGCATTTATTGCCAACCCCTGCCCTCAGCGGAGCCACGGGCATGATTTATGTTGGCTGGAGTGTTTGGGATGCAGTTGTGCCTTTGTTAGTGACACACCTGGCCTTAAACTAAAAACCAGGTAACAGCAGTTGTTTCATTGTACAGTATTGATTCATGATGGTGCATTTTTCATGTGGCTGCGGGAAAGTGGGAGGAGGCATCTACATAAAAGTACTGAATTAAACCAAACAAGGATGTTGGCATTCCTTAAGAAAACCTGTTTTCCTTCAAGGGAGAGCAAAACGTTTTGGCCCATTCCCTCTTCCCAGGTATTGCAGGGTTGCTCCTGTTTGGATTTTGTAGTGGGAGCTGGCATTCCAAAGGATATTTTGATTCAGTGTCATGGTCTGGGGAAGGAACTGAGGGGACCTTGTGGCTCTGCACAACTCCCTGACATGAGGGGACAGCTGGGGGGGTCGGGCTCTGGGAACAGGGAACGGGGACAGGAGGAGAGGGAACAGCCTCAGGCTGGGCCAAGGGAGACTCAGGCTGGACATCAGCAGGAATTTCTTCATGGAGATGATTGTCAAGCATTGCAAGGGGCTGCCCAGGGAGTTTTGGTAGACATCCAAAGAAGGACTGGAGGTGGCACTCACTGCTCTGGGCTGGTGACAAGGTAGGGATTGGGTGCAGCTTGGACTCAATGAGCTCTTGAGTTTTTTTCCAACATTATTGATTCAATAATTTGGCAAGACAAATGCCATCATTTTGAACAGCCCTTTTTCCTTCTTCTTCCCCCAACTTTTATTGCTGAGCACAATGCTGTGTGCTCTGGGGTCAGCCGTCCTGACTGGGTGCCCTCCCAGTTTTACACACTCACAGACCACTAATGGGAACAGATTGCCCAGAGGAGCTGTGGGTGCCCCTGCAGCCCTGGCAGTGTCCAAGGCCAGGCTGGACAGGGCTTGGAGCAGCCTGGGATAGTGGAAGGTGTCCTTGCTGATGGTGGGGGCTGGAACAAGATGATTTTTCAGGCCCTTCCCAAGGCAAACCGTTCTGTGGTGCGAGGAGCAGGAAAGGCTTTGAGCTGTGTAAGCACTGCTCAGCAATAATGGGAACATCCCTGAGTTATCTGTGCCCAGAACTTTGTGTTCTCAGCACAAATCCCAGGCACAGCCCCATCCCAGCTACTGGGCAAAAATTAACTCCATCCCAGCCAAGCCCAGCACTGGGAGCTGTGACCTGTCCAATGGAACAGGGCAGGGCAGGTGCAGCTGCAGAAGTTGGAGCTTACTGGGGCTCCAGAGGTGCAGTGGCATAGTTCCCTGTCACCTTGGAAAGGTCATGGCAGTCAGGAGAGCTTCCTGATGAATGCAGAAAGGCAAATGCTGGACCCATTTTCAAAGACCGCTGGAAGGAGGATCTGGGGAGCAGCAGCTGCTCATCTTTACCTCAATTCCTGGGACAATTATGCAGCAAAACCTCCTGGAAATCATTTTTGAGGCTTCTTTTCCATTCCTTGAAGGGGCACAAAGGTCATTTGGAGCAGCCAGCATGGACTCCCAAGGCCAAAAGGTGCTCCATTGCCTTTTGGGAGAGCTGGCAGTGCACGTGTTGTACGTGGTGGCTTCGGTGAGACCTTTGACCCAGTCCTGTAGCACCTCCACAGCCACGCTGGGGACACGTGCACTGATAGCTGGGTGCAAAATTCGCTGGGCTTCCCAAATCCAAGTGGTGGGGAGCAGTGCCAAGGGCAGCTGGAATCCCTCCGAGGTCGATGGATCAGTGCTGCTCCATGACTCCAGCCACAGCCTGGATGGTGGGGTGGGGCTTTTGGCAAGCTGAAGGAGCCTGTGAAATTGGGGGAGAACATGGATAGGCAGGGCTGTGTCCAGGGTGACCTTGGGCTGCGAGTGACAGGGGCTGGCAGGAACCTCTGGAAGGACAACAAAGGCAAATGCCAAGTTCAGGAGCATTCCAGCCTTGAGCAGCAGGCCAGGCTGGGACTCCAGGCTGGACTTTCAACTCCATCCTGGACAGAAACACTTCACTGCACTTCTTCACTGTTGAAGAGGTTGGTCAGGAGTGATTTATGGAGAGTAATTCCTAAATATCATCTTTATCCTGCCAGCAGTAATGCAATATGCTTATTTATTCCCTTTGCTGCACTAAAAAGAATTCAAAACTGTTTAAAGTCTGTGATGGTTTAAAAAGAGGACAAGAAAGAATAAATACAAAGAAATTCAACAATATTTGGGGTTGATTCCAGCTGATGGAGTGGTTTTTGTCACTGGGACAAAACCAGCTGCTCCCCTTTTTCTTTTTCTTTTTTCTAATGAGAGCTGGCTGTTTTCATGTTTTTAATGGAAAAGTTTGGAGTGAGTGTATAACTAAATCAAACAGGATAGTATTACCTCGGACATGATTGCACACTGAGTGTGTGTGCTCCCAGTGTACATTATAAGCACAAGTTGTAAAGTCATAACTTTCCACTGATGTGTTCTAGCTGTCAGGAATTATCCTTGATCTGCTTTCTGGGAAGCTGGAAATTTTCGGGTATTTCAAAATTCTCTGATTCATCTTCTCGAGTGTTGGTGGATCGAGTCAGGTTTAACCCTGCTGCAATGTGCTCTACAATTCTTAGGGAGATTTACTTCAGGAATTTTTGATGGCATGAATAAGTTTCAGGTCAAGGTCAGCCAAAAGGTGTGTTTCTTCAACCTGATGTTTTGGGTGTGATACTAGTTTATCCATTTTCTGAGGCTTCGTGTTATTTGTAAGGATTTTAAAATTTCATTAAATTTTCCAGACAATTTGTCTGAATGTTCATAGCCAGAAAAACCACAAAGACAAACTGCTGGTGTCAGGTGAGCTGTATGAATTTTCCAGTTAATACCTTGGGTTTTTGATCAGAATCATCATCTTGCTCGAGAAATTGTTCCAAATGGGATTCAGGCCTTGCCTGGTTCGTTGTTGAGTTTCTCAGCCTTTGAATAGAAATACATTCACTGGTGCAAATTTAGCCTCTGCTTTTATTCAAGAGCCCTGAACATCAAGTGTGTGTTTACATTTTGCATAGCTCTGCGTGGAATTAAATTTTTATATAGCGACTGATTCACTTTGTGCTTTTCAGGGTGTCGCTGGGTTTAACTTGCTGCTGTGCAAGCTGTGGCTTTGGTCTTCACATTTGTACAACTGCACAATATTGGCAGATGTGACATTGTCTTACAAAACACTAATGTATATTTTAATGTTCTTGTATTGATTTTTCGTGAAGGTGTGAGCTTTACACATTTCCAGCCCGAGTGGACATCCACGAAATAATGAAGCCCATCTGTTTCTCCTGTTTCCCTGTAGGAAAACTTAATGAAATATGATTCTCCACTGACCTGACTCCTTAATTCACATTACTATGCTCTTCTACAATGGGAATATAAAAAGATAACTCAATATTTCATAGCATCTGTTGCCTTAAATTGACATGTGGGTAATTGAAATGTGTGGCAGTGGCTGAAATTTGGAGTTGGGAATTTGCAGTGACAGTGAGGACTCAGCTCTAGAAAAAGTGACATTAGCAAAGTGGGGATGGCAGGAAGAAAAGTTTTCTTTCTCCTGCTCTCTTAGAATTCCCTGGTCTCACAGAGCTCAAGGAATAGTGGGGCAAATGGAGTGAGTGTACTGCATTAATGTTGGCAGGATAAAGATGATATTCAGGAATTACTGTCCACAAACTAAAATGCTTTTTTGAGGCGTGCAATTCTGGTGTTTCCTGCACTTAGTTAATGGTTACTTGGAGAAAAAGATGTAAAAGTAGGTATTAATGCTCCCTGCTTTAAGAAGAACACTGAATAATGTTCCTGCTTTCTTGCTATAAAAAAAATTTTCCTTGCATTTCTCACTATATGTGTCTTAAAAAGTTACCAGTAGTTAGAGAACATTTTATTACTTCATGGAAACAAATGTTCCCTTATGTGAATGGATTCAAAAGTCCATCCTGAAGGACAATAAGGTCAAGACTATCCCAGCTTTGCACATAAGAATCTGGATACACACGTCAAAGTTTTCATACTGCCCAAGTTAAGAAACTGTGATGCGTTTATTAGTCAGACTTCTCTTTTCCTCTGCTCAGAAGAATTTTCTCCTGGGAAATGTGTTGACTTCAGTCTCCTCTTTCATCATGTTTTGTAATCCATTCATAGTTGTCATAGAAGGATTGCTGTGTGAACTGTCCCAAGGTTAAAAGCAGCTTTGTGTTGGAGCGAGGGAGGGAAGCGCGGTCCCAAAGCCGCAGGGAGCGCGGGCTCCAAGGAATGCAGACGGCTGATCCCGCCCGCCTTTCCGTGCTTCACCATCTTCTTCATTCAGCAAAACACATTGAGATATTGGATACATCATCTTGACAACTATTTTCCCATTTAAATACAGAACAAAATCTAAAACTAAAATACTTTTCATAAGGAGGTGCTGCTGTACAATCCATTCGCTTCCTGCCAGAGCTTGTGGTCGATCCCATGCCAAGATTTCAGTTGGTTTTGGGAGTCAATTTGATTCCCATGTTACATTGTAATCCTACAGAAGGGCTGGTTGAATGTTTGTCTGTCTTCTCTGGTGCAAAACTTGCAATGTAGAAAGCTTTTGGGGATATCTCAGGCTTCCTGCTCGTCACAGTCGTTATTTTGCAGTTAATGTAAGAGGAGTTTGGTTTGAATGGGATGGGAAAAAAGCTCAGGTGAAACACACAACTTCATATCCAGGTTGGGTGTAATTCAGCCTTATTCTGTGTTTTGAAATGCAGTTAGCTGAGAATTGGAAATAACTTTGTTTGCCTCAGGTATTCCCAGATTTACGTTGCCAAGACTGCCGCTTGTTTTCTTCCACCTTTTCCGTATTGATAACACATTCCAGTTGTCCCTTGGAGTTATTTGTGCAGTTCTTTATACTTCTGATAGAAAAGCAAATCTTTTCAGAGGAATGTTGTGGTTTCTCAGTGTTTGCTAAACGGATCGGGATGCTGGGTTTTTGGAACAGGAGATATTAGAAGAAATAGGGTTATGATAGTAGCTGGAATACTTGGAATGCTTTACAAAGGAAATTCATTCACAGGCATCTCGGCCAACTTCACTTGTTGGTATGGAGGTGTTCCATATGGGAGTGACACAGCCCTTGGAACCCACCTGGGCTACACAAGGGGGATTTGGAAGTTTGACTGTTGGAGCTGAAATATGGCCAGATCTTTTGGGCTCTCATTGGTCTGGGAAGGATTTTAAGCACTCATGATGCATTTGAACTTTTGTTTTACATCCTGTTGGGGAAGCTGAGCCTGTTGCATGTGGATCCTCTTCATGGATGAAATGGAGTAGACAGGAATAAAAGGAGCCTGTCCAGAGCTCCGTTCGATTAAGTTAACTTTATTAGAGGATATTCTTGAGATGTGTTTTTTATTGGTGTGTCACCAGAACTATTGTGTAACTAATTGAAATATAATTAGATTTTTTTCTGTGCCTGCAGCCTTGAAACTATTTGAATAGTTTCTGGTATAGCTTAAAGAAAATAACTCTGATCAAAATAAGTCTGAACGATACATAAAGCCCAATCCTGTTCTGTGCTCCCAAATTCCTCCCTTGGCTGTACCACTGGAAAGCTGATGAGCTTTTCATGAAGAAAATGCTATTTATGCCTGGGAACAGAGTAGCCCTGGGAACTGGGTTTGCCCAATAAAACTTGGAAATTCAGCCATCACATATGTGAAGTCCACACACAGTCGTTGCTGGGCTACTGACGTGCACTTGTCAAACCATTTCCCTTTTTTGTTGCTGTTTCGCTCTGCAGACTGTCCAGCAGAAGCTCCTTTTAAAGTAAGTTATTGATTTGTAGAGTTTTGCTCTCTGTGGTAATGGATGTTAATGAAATTATTGAATTTGGAGTGTTTTGCTTAATGTCCTAATGGAATTTCTTTGCTCTTCTTTCAGAGCATTCAGTCAGAAAAGGGCTGCAATTGAGAAAGAATATGCACAGGTAGGTTCTGGAATAATTTTGATGGCTATGGTGTCGTTCTGTTTGGGATAATTTGTTAATCAGCAAATTACCACGGTGTAGGATTTTTCATTTATCTTTTCCATAAGTTACTTACTGTGAAAATGTGTTGAAGTTCTGAATCAGTTTGGTCTATACACAACTTTAGGCCCATTCTGTATTTTCATGTATTTTGACTTGAGGAAGTTTTCGAGTACAGAAAACATTTTTAACATTTTTTTCCCAATTGTTACGAAGACAATCTCCATGTGGTTTTCTCAGAAGTCAGTGTGAAACTTGAGTGAAAGGTAAAATCAGGTCAATTAGAGGGAGAGGAAATGTTCTGGCTCACTCAGTCCAAAATAAATTTAAATTCACATTCTTCAGTAAGAGCAGCTTCCCATTCATCTGAAATGAAAGTGGATTTGGCCTCGTGCTTGTGATAGGGAGTGGAATGAATTTTGATTTGTTTGTGAGAAAAGAGGGAGGATTGCTTTTTCTCCCCCGGTCCAAAATTAGAAAGCATCTACTAAGGGCCAGCTGCCTGTTTAATTTACAGTAAAGGCTCTTGGAGCTTAAGTCCAAGTACAACAGATTAAAAATACATTAATTTATTTTAAAATAGATTAAAAAGGAAAAAACCCAAGAGAGTGAGCTCATGGAGCTCAGCATGTCATAAATCCAGCTGGAGATGTGCCTGACATGGAATGTGAGCATACAAGGTGTCACTAGGCTGCTTCCAAGTGCAGCTTGTAGGATGTCATGTTAAACATCCTTTTAGTCCTCAGTGCTGCATCACCCCCAAAATACACAGAGCAAACGTGTTCTGGGGCCAGACTTCACTGTCAGTTGGGAAAAGACGACTCCTGTGCCTGTGATGGATGGGCTTTTAGTGCTGGGTTTTCTGCATGTCTTCTCAGCCTGAAACTCATCTGAAAACCCTTCCTAAATCAAGTGGAATTTGTGCTGAATTAAGCCCCCTCCTGACAATAGTGCCATAAGTTATTGGTGCTCCCATTCTTTCTCTGGATATGAGTTTACCTTGACAAGTATCAATTCCATTGGCAGCTGAACTAAATTTGATGAAATACCCGACTTTTTCAATGAGGGTGCCTCCTGAAACTGTGGTTAAAAATGTGTATTCTTGATTGATTTTTTTTTTTTAACTGATGTAGAAGATTTAACACCAGTTCTTAATACATTTATCCATTGGACATTGGGAATGTCTTTTACATGCAGAGACACAACAGTTGCTGCATTTAGGAAATAGTCTTGGTAAGTTGGAAAAAGAATTACACTGCGCTTTGGAAAGCTCAGACTTAACAACTGAGGCTTTCAGCTCCTTGGATTTAAACCCCCCCATCTCTGCAGCGATGCAGCTGCAGCATTTGAGATTCACTGAATGGCTGTTTATATGAATGAAGTCTTGTGGGATCGCTTCCTTGGATTGCTGATAAGTGCACAGCTCCAAAACAATGTTGGATGCTTCTTCCAGGGCCTCTAAAAGGATTTCTGTTTTGGAGGTGATAATAAACTTCCACATAAAGCCTTTTGGGGAGAGAAGTTGTGCACCAAATAAATGGGAAGTCGCATTCATGAGCAGTGGGATATTCCTTTTAAACGGGTTATAAAGGGACCTGGAAATGCTCAGTGGTTTATGAAGCCAGATTTCTAAACCTTTTCACAGATTCTCTCCAAATGCCTCTTGTCACCTTAGGGAATTTGGAATATTCTGACATCTGACTTTTTTTTGGCAAGTTTGAAGCAGTAGAAGGGTGGCCAGTGAAAATAAGCTTCCCAGAACTGAACGCTTTGCTGGTTTAAAAAAAATCGTAGGTTGGTGCCCTGCACTTGGGTGCCAAGTTTCTAAACACAGAGTGCTTTTGTTGGGAGCAGGAGAACCTGTCCAAAGGCAAGTGAAACACCCCAGCCCCGTGTTTATAACTTGCCCCTAATTACATGGTAAGTGGTGCAAATGTATGTGATGAATTACAGGGTCTGGACTGAAATTTCCCTGCTCTTGTTTTGTCCAGGTTTTTTTGCGTTGTGTTTTCACCCGGTTGTACCCATTGCCTTTGAAGGTTTTTGGAGCTTTTTTGTTTATTGTCCATCTCCAGTGGGTTCTTTCCTGGCTTTTCTAGGCTGTGCTGTGGTAAATGGGAGAAGGATCCAGTGTATCAGCAGTTCTGCAGTTTCCTAGATCAGTTGGGGTTCTGCGCTCAGCTCTTCCACTGATATTTTTGGTCCTGCATTATTTAATATATGGTTAGAGGCTTACCTTAATACTCAGAAATGAGAGCTGAAAAAGGTTCTCATTTCCCACTAACAATGTGTCTGCTAATAGCATTTAAATTGCAGTTTTATATTGTTATTATTAGCTATTCTCCATGATTAATAAGCTACCTGAAATCAGTGGCTGAGAACACTCCTGTGGTGAAAGAACAGTTTACTGAATGTGTGCTTTTGCTGCTGCCTCCAAAAAACTGTTTTACCCAGCACGTTAAATAGGTAAAGTGTTGGGTTTTGGGGGTTTTTCTGGAGATCATAAATACATCTCTGCTGCAGTTACTATTAGTTCACACTTTTAACTCCGGAGACCAGGCTCTCACAGTCTGGGAACACACAGATGACCTTCCTTGTCATGTTTTGGCTTTGCTTGATGTTTCATTATCATTGTTTCAGAGTAAAACGTGACTCCAGGCAATCAGCATGGCCTGGCCCCTTGGAATTTGCAAGTAACCTCAAGGAGGTTGAGTTTCCCTGCATGCTAATGAGCTTCTAATTGTAGTACCTTAACTAAAGGCACTGATGTTGTACAAAAAAGGTGGGCGAGCCGATTCCCTGAGCTACATTTCAAGTGAGGCACAAGTAGAAATGTCTGTTCAGATTTTTTTTTAAAAGAGGCAGTAATTGTTAGGATTTTTTTCTCATCTCTGTGCTTTCTAGAGGTCAAATTAACATTGAAGAGCTGTGGGTGCACGGTAAAACCAGCTTATCTGTCATCAGGAGGAGACAGGGCACTTGGTGTTGATTGCCGTGTCTGTGGCACTGGGAAACTTCATGCATTTAAAACATTTTCAAATGCAGAGAAAAGAGAAGTTAATGTCGTTTATAGCCACATGGTCCCATTGGCAGCTGCTCATATCCATGGCAGTGGTCAGGAGAGGAGCCTTAAACTTTAAGATGAAAGGGATGTGAGAGGTAAAAGCAGCTGGAGGTGGAGTGAGAGGAGCAGGAAAGGTGGGGAGGTGGATGTAAGCAGACACCATGGTCACCCTGACCCATTTCCCTCACCCTGTGTCTCACCAGACCTAGAAAACACGCTCCTTTCCAGACATCAGAATATATACATTCAGATTTCTTAAAAAAGTACAGTATTCCTGTGGCAGTTTGTGTCTGTGTGTGCATGTGTATACATAATGTACAAAGCAGATACTTAATACGTAAACACAACAGGATTTATTTTATCTTTCTATATAATTTATGTATTTGCCAGAATGTACTGGTTTTCCATTGTTTAAAATCAAAAATGGAAGCTGAGCATTTCTTTTACCGTGCTCTGACAAGAGTGCCAAGCTGCCCAATGGCCTTTTGAATAATTTTTGAGAGAATTAAAATTGTAAGGGTTAAAATCAGACATTCCCACCATGTCTTAGTAACTTCTGCCACAGCTCATTTTTTTCCTTAGCTGTTCTTTATCACTTATTCCAGCACTTTATGAGAATTGATTGATTCATCTTTACCCTGTGAAGACTGGAAAGGTGATGGTATTTCTCTTGTAAGGAATGAGAGAAATTGAGTGAGTTTTAGCCAAAATAACACAAGTCTCTGATAGAATGGAAAGGAAATGCTTTTGCAAATAGGCTGATTTATTGCAGTGTATGAGTGTAGGAGCAGGAGGATGGCAGACACTGCACAGGAACAGCTGGAGATTGGGGAGTGGTGCTGAGGAGCTCTGTAAATAGAACCCTGTCAGCATGGAACACCAGTCACCTGGGTTGATTCCTAAATCCCACCAGGCAAAACAGCTGCAGCATGGCAAACACAGCCTTACAACAGGCTTGGAACACAAAAACAATTCAGGGTGAAGCAAAGTCTCTCCTCTGCCTCCAAGCTACGGAACCCCCGGAGCGGCAGGAAAAAATAACTGGAGGTACCTGCCCTGCAAGCCCAGCAAGCAGCTTTCCATTAGATCATTCCCTGCAGTCTGGGCAGAATGGGTTGGATTTTTAATCCCAAAGGATGCAGGAGGTTGCTGTGGGAGAGCAGGAAAAGATTGTGGACTTTAAGGGTGGGTCCCCGACTTGGGGACAAACAAGGAGCAGCCGTGGGTTGACTGCTCAGGAGCTGTTTTGTTAACAGATGAACTTAAGTTACTCGTTTCTTCCTGTGAGGATGATTTTAGAGTTACTGCAGTGCTAAACCTCCCTCTAGAGTATTTCTGTATTATTTAAGACATTTGTCTTGGTTTTGTTTTCTGGTGAAATCAATGACTTTTGTAATCAAGCAGTAATTTAAAGAAAACCTGGGAAATTAGTTTGTGTGTGTACAGAAGATGTATTTTGAAGACTTAGGACGCTTCATCTTTTAGGGAATTAGGATCTTTGACTTCTGTACTCCAAATCCTGTGAGGGGGGTTTACTTTGTAATTAGCCCATATGCAGAAACTAGGTTGGTTTTTCTTTTATCTCGGGCTTATCTTTGGAAGGAATTTAGCTGTCATTCTGCAGTTCCTCTACTGAGAAACTTTCACTTGTAGTACAGGAGTGGACAAGGTTGAAATTTCCATCCTGGGTGTCCCGAGCTGAATGGCTGCTGTATCTGGATACATTAGATAGCAGTTGATCTGAAAGACGACAAATTGCTTTGAAACACGTCTGTGTATTGTATTTTCAAACTTTCTGTAGGGAACACTAGGAAAGACGCAGAAATCTTTTTGCCAGAAATGAACTCACTGAGTGTCTGCAAGTGTTGGTTTTATCATTGTGTCTATTTTAAAAGACAAAAATTCCAAACCCAAACAAACAAACCAAGCCAGCCTGGACAAAGTGACCCTGGAGGCTTGAGGTGTTTCATGTGTGCTACCTAAAAGTGTGGCAGAGCTTTGAGGTACCTTCTTTCTCTTTTATTGGTAGTGTTGCACACCATTTTAGCAGGCATTTAGTGTGTTGCTTTAATTGAATAAGAAAATCAAGATTTTGTCCACCAGCACTGGGGAATGCTCTTCTCCCAGCCCAGAGCCTAGAGGAGACTTTGTGCTGGTCTTTATCCAAGATCCCTTTTTCCCAGTAGTGGCTGTGTGGATGTGGCTCCCCTTTCTCTTAGCAGAGTTCATTTCTTACCTGTACAGAGAGAACAGTGACTGGAATCTGTGATCCAAGGTCTGACTTGAATATTCCACCTTTCCTGCTGTAGTAATTTCTGTAGGAGTAGGCAGCAGACCCACGGAAGCTTCATGTGTGACTTGATTTTGGATGTTGCTTCCCGAAGCTTGGTGGGCACATCTACTTGGGGAAGGAGGAAAAGCTGGATCCAAGAAACCTCTGGATCCAATAGCAAAAATGCCAGAGCCATTCAGGCCTGTTCCTGCACTGAGTGTTACTCCCCCACGGATCCTTAAGGGCTGTGAGGCTCCTCATTTTCCTTCCTTTGGAATCTTGCTGTGGTTGATCCTGTCTGTCATAGACAACTGTCAGGCAGGTTTGCTTGTAAACAAACTGTGCTGCTTTCCATGGGCTTCCCCCGCTCCTTTGTGGACCCTGGAAACCAGGGAGGGTGTGGAGCTTTCAGAGGGAGCTGATGCTTGCTTGGACATGATGTCTTTGGTTGATAACCATGAATTCCTCTCTGTGAGGGTGGGAAGGCCCTGGCACAGGGTGCCCAGAGAAGCTTTGGCTGCCCCTGGATCCCTGGAAGTGTCCAAGGCCAGGTTGGACACTGGGGCTTGGAGCACCCTGGGATAGTGGAAGGTGTCCCTGCCCATGGCAGGGGGTGGCACTGGATGGTCTTTAAGGTGCCTTCTAACCTAAGCCATTCTGGGATTCTGTGACTTAATTTAGGCTATTTCTTTTGGATAATCACTAGTGTATTCTAAATGAGCTTTGGGTTCATTAGGTAAAAAACTCAGAGTAAGACCTGTGTTTCAGCTTGGGTTATGAGCAATCCATTTAGGTTTTTGTTCCTTGCCATACCCCTGAAAAATCTCACGTTTAGTGTGGAATGTCTGTGATTTCAGATATACCTGGAGCCTGCACTGTTTTGTTAGTTTGTTTTAAATCTCAGCACGCCTAACTTCCCATTTTTTGGGACAGGATCTGTAGCACTTGCCAGTCAGCGCCTGGCGTGGAGATCATGCATATTGATGGCCTGGTGTGGTCCTTTCAGCCACAGTGGTGCACAATGCATCAGCAGAACTTGCTGCTTCCAGAAAGGAAACACCTGCCTGGTACTACCTTTGGATTTTGTTCTCCATTCAAAGCACCGGGGTATCCATGAGCGGGGCAGGAAAATGAAGGGTAGGACTCCGTGGCTATTCAGGCCATTCTTCCCGACAGGGCATGGAGAATCAGTGGCCGTGAAGGCCACAAAGACTGATCTGCTCCATTTCATAAATGGTTAGGAACACTATTGTGAATTTTAGAATAACTTGTAGAGACAAGTTTGACAAATCAGGTGTTATAATGGGATTATTGATACTATTCTGCACTTGTCACAGTTCAACCTCTTAGTGCACGTTTCCCTTTTTCCCCCCAAACAAGCAGCTCTTTAGAATTCTCTATATTAAATGTGCGTTTAACATTTAATATAATATACTTTGCCTGGAACAAAGACCGTGGGTCTATGAGTGGCATTCCAAACAATATTATCATTGACCTTCTCTTTTTATGTAGATTTTGCGTTCAGTTGTTCGTGTACTTTTCCGTCTGCGAGAAACACATGTCAGAACTTAAAGTGGGATATCTGATTTTGGTCTTGTCTCACTGGCTGTTCTGTTCGAAAAGAAATTAAAATGCCCTACACTGCGGTATTAGTCCATTTTAAAAGAGTTTTTAAAGGCAGCCTTTTAAAAATGCTAAGCTATCTGCTACAGTTTTTATGGAATTCTTTAGGTTAAAATAATATTTCTCTAAGAACAGAGCAGGACTGTCAGCTTCTATTTTCAGTGAAAACATCTAGTTTTTTATAAAGGGGCAGCTAAGCTTAGAATTACTGTATTCCTACAAAGAAAGCCCTTCATAAGGAACCCCATTTTTTGCTGAACCGATGCAGGCAAGTTTCTCTGAGCCTACTTGTAGCCGTTATTTTTCTTTCCGATGACTGCGCTCAGAAGCATCCAGGGCCTGGAATTTGGATCCTTGTGAGTGGTTCTGCTTGCAGATGAAAAACTGTATTCTTCAGAGCTGCTCTTTGCGTGGCCATTCGGCTCCACCAGTGAGCCAGGCAGTGGATGCTGCAGCCTGTGCAGTTACCCACAAGTTGCTTCTGTGGGCATCATTTTTTTCTCTGCAGTTTTTCTCAAGCTGCCTCAGCGTCTCAGCTCTTTCCCAACACATTCAACCCAGTCATCCTTCCCAGCAGCTGCTTTCCTTTTTCCTGGGATTTAAGAGGGCAGGCGAGTCACAACTCAAGGCTTTCAAAATATGCACAGTGGAAACTTTGGGCCTCCGAAGTAGCAGCAGCGCTGAGTCATGAGTCCGTGCCAGCCATACCCTGCCAAGGCTGCTCCACCTCTCCTTGGGTTCCTTTTCCACATCTTTCCTTAGATCTTGTCCTGGGAATACAATACTTTTGTTTCCTAGCTTTCCACATCTCCATCCCACATTGATCTCAGAGTTCTTTGGGAGGTTGAGGTTCCTGGAGGGTGCCTGTTCCAAGCTCCTTAACCAAACTAGTTTGGTGAGGCCCTTATCCCTTTCCAACTTGGAAAAATCTTTCAGGATCTTGGTTCCCAAACTGCATCCCTCAGGGAAAATGTGTCTTTGTTCTCAGGGCTGTTTGAGAGCCCAGGGCCTGCCTGAGCCACCTTCTTGGCTGTTTTCCTTGCTCCATTTTCCCAGTCCCCTGATGATGGTGGTGCCATGTTCTCCTTCCAGCTTTGGGGTTGGTATCAGTTCCTCAGGAAACGTGTCCTGGTTTGCTGACCACTGCTGGACATGGCTGTGCAGGGATCTGCAAGCAGTCAGTACACCCAGGAATGCTCTGGATGTGGGTTTGGGGGTGTTTCTTTGGGGATTTTTAAATCCCTAAAGCTTCTAGGTTAGAAGGCAAATATTTGGTGCATGAACATCACCCCTCATCCCTTCCTTGTATTTTCTAGCTGGCCATAAACAAGTCAAAAGCTGTTTATCTCTTAACTTTCTTTTGCCTTTATTTGCATTTCTGCATCTTCTCTGTTAGCCCTGAAATTGTTCCAGAGCCATCAATTGAAAAAAAAAAATCCTTTGTACCCAACATAACTTTGTCTCTTTACCTAATAATAAGCATCTTCTCTATTTCAATCAAAAGACCATAAGTTAGGGAAAAACAGCTGTCACCAGTTTGCTTGTTTGAAAATGGTACTCAGAGTAATTAAAAAGAAATTGTTGGTTTTAAAAAAAACCCAGTGTAGAAATAAAAGTATTGAGAATGTCGTTCTTTGTCTAGTTCAGTTGGTTAATTCAGCTGGTTAAATTTCCTCCAATTCAGCTGGTTGTCAAATATTGGGCTCACAGAGGTAATTCATGGGAGATGGTGTTCCTTTTTTCTCTGGGGCTTTGAAAAACTGTTTGATTGCACCTCCTGCACAGTAACTAAAGTGGTTTTGGGCTGTGTGTGACAGTAATTTAGGTAGTGACATCTCTGAAAAGTTACTCTACTTTTCATGTGTCTCAGACCAGGTTACCTTAATTTGACTGCTGGAAAGGTCTGCACCTCCTAAATAAAAAAAAAAATTTAAATTTTGTTAAGAAAAGAAGCTCATTTTATTTACTGTTCAATAATTAAACACAAACTTGTGTTCACACTGTAAAAAGGCCTGAACATGGGTTTGCAGGAGCAGCCTGTCCATTGCAGAGCAATCCCCAACCCCAGGGATCCAGATTTCATTAGATGGATGCAAGGAAACTGGGCAGAGCTTCTTGGCTACTGAAGGTGTTTGTCTTAGAGGATTATTTAAAGGGTCAAGTAGGTGTGTTCTTAACTATTTTTAAAAACTATACTCCCTTCTTCGTCTTTCTAACCTTGGAAGTTTGCTTTCAGACCTGGATAAACCAGGACGTGTTGACAGCTCAAAAAAAACCAACCGAACCCAACAGAGAATGTTTTAAATCAAATCTCCCTAAATGATTATTCAGTGTCAGACCCTGCATCCACAGTGGGTGACTTGTTCAGTTTTATACAGATTAAGGCCTTTTAGCAGCTTACACTCCCAGAAACAGAGGAGGGAGAAAGGAAAGCTATCAACTCTTAGATCCTAGGGATTGTTTCTGAGAGTTCTCCTCACTGCTGCCTCAAACATTTATTCTGTTTTATGGTGTGTGTGTGGTCAGCAGTGAAGCTCGGCTGGGTCATTCCATTTCACATCGTTTTAGAAGGAATAAATAACAATATTTGGACATCGTGGTGCTTTAGATAAGGAGAAATGCTTGTCCAGCTGGATTCTGGAAGTCTGTAGGTGGCCAGCATCCCATATAGATGATGGGCTCCACCGGATTACTGGATTGATGCTATTTGATTTTAGTAGTGGTTCATTAAGTTACTTATTAATCAGTTTTCCGTTTTTTCCATAGGAAATAAAATAAGGCAGTGCAGCAAGTTTTATATTGGGAGATTTCCATATATTTAAAAATAAATTAACTTCTGTTTTATTGAGAAACCATTTTAAAATGTGGTTTGATGGGTAAGTTAGTGACATCAACATCAGTAAACACTCATGAGTGGAAAATCCAGTGTAGGTGTAGTGCAGGAACAGAACCTCAACACTGATTTACATTTTAATTTATAGATGTAAAACATTCTTTTCAGTCACCAGAATTGTTAATGATGGCATAGAGTTATTGCTGCTATCCCTTTTAAAATTTTCAATATTACCCCGTGTCTTCTGCTAGGCAGATATCCTGCCTGCTGCTCATTTCTCTAGCAATATACTCTTCACTGCCTTTTCCAGTTTAAAGGGTAGTTTGTCATATTTTCAAGAAAAATAAAGGCATATTTCATACTGGTTGCAAACAGAAACTAATTGAGTAGGAGGAAGCCTACAGATTTATGAAAAAAAGTCTCAGCACTGATTTTTCTTAGCTCTGCTTGTGTCCAAATATGGCTCTGAGCTTTTTTTTTTACCTTCACAAGCCATAAAGAGGTAATTAAAAAAAAATAAAAATACCAAGGGCTGGTTGCGTTTTTTGAGATGTGAAATTTGTGAGCTCCTGGGTTTCCTGGATTTATTTCTCTTCAGGATGCCAGGTACATCTGTGTTTGCTTTTTGACTGTCTGTCCAAATAGGCTGGCCAAAAATTTGCATTTTTCCTATCACATGGGGGTTTCTTGTGTTTATAGCAGCATCTTGAAAGATATTTTCTGTCTGGTGTTGGCTTTCTGGTTTTGTTTTGCCTGATAATTCATGTTCACTTAAGGTAGAGCAAAGCATTTCTATGAATGCCCTCCAATAAATGTGGTTGGGAGGGGAATTTGGAAGCAGATTTATTTTTTGTGTTCATAAAAGTGAATAATGCAGATAATACACTGCCTACCTTTTTAAGAGAGTTTTCAATTATACAGCTATTACCAGGTGTAATGATGCTAAAATTGCTTATTTATGTGTAAGAATAATAATATAAGCTCCTATATATTACGTATGTCAAAACACTCAAATAAGGATGTTTGGTGAAAATTGAGGGGGGAAGGCAAATTTTGGGGTCAATGCAGCCGTTTTTAGGGCTCAAGTTTTGAGCAGATGCTGTAAATATACACCGGCTGCTGGGAGGGGATAGAAAATCCTGCAAGGCCATAACTGTCCTCTGCTCTGACATCCAAAGTGAGGACACCCCACAGCCAGGATGGAGTTTATCAGTTGTTCCCCAGAGCTGGGAGCAAAAGGCTTTCTCCCAGGTTGTGGCCAAGGCAGGCTTCTCAGAGGATCCCAAAGTTCTTCAGACACAGCTTCCCGTTTCTTCCTTCACAGTGTTTCCCTTTGGATGAAAGGTGTGGAGGTCTCTGTTCAGCAGCTGCTGAAGCCTTGCTGTTGCCTGGAAGGGGTCGTGGAGAGGCAGAAACAGCTGGAATGCATCCAAATGTTTATTTTTGATTATTCTGGTAGCCTGCAGGTTGTGTGGTAGACCTTCAGGAAGCAAAATCCCCCTCACATAACAAAATCTGGAAATGTGATCCAAGGTGCAAGGCAGCTTCTGGGAAGTCTGCTGCAGAAGGGTTTTGGTTGAGGGTTCCACATTGAATTCTCAGAAATACCTTCAAAAATAACTTTTTTCTCCTGCAAAGAGCTCTTTAGTTGTTCCATAGAAAAAGAACCAAAAAACCATACAGAATATTGAATATATGTGGTGGAAATAGATCTTCTTTTCCTCCAAATAACAGAGACTTTGGTGATCCTTGTGACTCCAAAGACCCGATATTCCATGATGCAAGATTAAGAAATGATAATTTTTGATTTCAAAGCTGATTTCCTCTGTAGCAATAATTATGCTAATTAATAATTCTGCTAATTAATTATTTACACCAAGAAATGGTAAAAATTGTGGGGTTGGGGCGGGTGGGTTGTGTTTATTTTTTTAGCAATGGGTCTTGTCCCCCTCTTTACGGTGGCCTTCTTGCTTGTACCGTGACTCCTTAGTTCCTTGAAACTTCTTTCTGGGGAAAAATCCATGAGAAAAAGGATTTTTGCTGTGTGTTAGTAAATTGAGCCTCTTGAATCTTAAAAAAAAAAAATCCCCTCACTCTACGTGTTTTGCAAGTTCATATGGCTTATCTACTGGTTTTGTTTTGGGTTTTGCCCCTATGTCGTTCAGGCGTAAAGAAATGAGGTAAAGAACTTGTACAAGTTCTTGTAAAGGTTCTTGTAAAAGGCTGCAGAGAACCTCCCAGGAAATAATTCCAGTTCCTAAAACGTGTTCTCTTCTTGGGAAGCCACAGAGCTGAAGTGAAGCTCAGCTTCCAACTGCAGATATGGAGTGTAGCTAAATTTGAGTTGTTTTGTTAGGAGTAAAATACTCTCTGCTTCACAGAAATTTCTTTTCACTGAGCAGTGATATTTTCCTCTCTAAGGCACTTGTAAAATTCCACCAACTCCAATCCTCCCATCGTTGTATATAACAGGAATAAACAGATTGACTCTTCCAGCCACTTTCTGATGTGTTTGACAGAGCCTCTCCCTGATTATTCTTGCAGTTTATCCAGGGCCAGGAGCGTGAAATGTTTGCTGATTCATGGCAGGATTAGGACTTGCTGAGGAAGCACTGCTGGAATTTAGCCTTGGTTGGGAGCAGGGATGTGGCCTGGCTGCCTGATGGAATCAGCCTGTGTGTTCAGCAGGAATTCTGGGGGGATTCTGCTGTTCTGGTCTATTCAGAACTTTGGGGTATTTTATGATTTTTTTTTCTCATAGTATAGTCTCTAAAGCTTTAAGTGTTCTGCACGTTTCACAGTTTTTAGCAAAAATGATGGAACACCTGAGTGAGTGTGTGTCCAAGCCCATCCCATAATTGTTTTTCCTTTTCCTGAAAGCACAGTGGCAGCTCTTCTACAGGTATCACCTGTATTGCGTCTCCTTACTCTGCTCAGATTTGTGAGCAGAAATTTGAAATTCTCTTTTTTTCACCAGTTTCAGGGAAGAATCCTCAGGAACTCCTTTGGCTGCTGCACTGAGTCACTTGGCAGGTGGTTTTGTGGGATATAAATGCCACTTCACTCAGGTTGTCAGGGAGGCCACCCATCATTTTTGATATGTCAGGTGCTTAAATCCATGACCAGAGGCTCCTGTTAAGTAATATAGAGAGATTTTTCCACCATTTAAAAAAGAGCCAACCCAGCCTTGAAATAAAAAGAATTGGTAACCTCTTTAGCCAGCCTGTGTTATCCAAGAAATATCTGTACCTTCCACTGATGGGTATCTAATTAGAATGTGTTTAATCAGCCCTCTTTTGAGTGCAGGAGATGTCCTTTAAATGACAGATTTCTTTCTTTTTGAAATGGAGCTTCAACACAGGAATTGATGGATTATTGAGGTATTCGTACTAAATTCTAAATAATTATTCAGGTAGGCAGGGAGAGCCTCCTCTCTGCTGAACCAAGCACTTTGATTTGCCAGCTGATAAACTAAAATAAATAGCATTTGTACAGCATCAGTGGGCTCCATCGATGTGGGCTTTTTCTATCACAACTTTTTCAGTGTTTTCCCTCTCAAGCTGCACTGCCAGCTGTCTCCCCACTCCAAATTACACTGTCACCAGTTCTGTAAACCCCAGAGAAAACCACTTTTATTAAATTCCTTTCCCCGCATAAGTGGTCGATGGAGCTGGTAACCAAGTTACTAAAGAATCAAAAGCAGAGGAGAGTTTAATTGAAGATAATTTGGCAAAGTGCCCAGAAATTTCCCTGTTGTGGGAGTGGGGAATGACAAAATGAGGAGCTGCCACTGCTGCCTTTCAGGGTGTCTGGAAGATGTATTTGCTGGGACGTGCAGATCCACTACCAAAGAGTAATAAAATAAAAATCCACAGAGCAGCTCCGGTGCCAAGGTGACCTTGTGCAAGTGGCTTTTGTAAGCTCGGGATGAGTTGTGATCAGGTTTCACAGGAAGCAGAAGGATGGGACACAAACCAAAGTCCTGCACGGTTTTAGGGTATTGTTGGAAGGTGAGAAGCCATTTAGTGCCGTGAATTGCCCCTCATTGACATCAATACCACATTATTTTATAATTATCCCTGCTTGCACGTGGGCTCGTTAAGTCGTTCATGTGCTGCTGCTCAGATGGGGTTCTGTCACTGTGGTTTTAGGTGGTGTCTTTTTTTTCTGGTGCTTGATTTCTCAGAAAGCTTTGCCATAGGTGATCCAGTTTTTGGTCATCTCAGGCTTTCCTTGCCCAAATATTCAATATCTCGTGTTGGTAGTTTCAGTGAAACCTCTTTTGCTGTGTTCAGTGGTATGATTTCAGGTAGATCTTCCCTGCATTTAACCAGCACTATATTTGGTTTTAACATCTAAATCTGCCTTTCTGTCTTCCTTTCCCAAACAAATTAGACTCTCATTTGGAAAAGAGGGAGATGTCATCTTTCTCAGTGATGATTTTTTCATATTTCACCTATGTTTTGATCAATTTTTGCCTCTATATTAGTGCCAGAATGTCTTTCTCAGTTCTCATGTCTTTAAAGTACTAAAATCCCTTATGTAGCAGTGAAATGACTTGAGCTAGAACTTCCTTCCAGTATTTATGGAAATATTTACTACAGAGCATTTTTCTGTTTAATTTTTACACTTAAACTCTGTGTTTGTGAAGCTCTAAAGCACCAAGCCCTTGTGTATTAACTTTCCACAAGGTTTTAGTTCACTTCTCTGTCTCTTGCCTATTTTGCCCTCAGTGATGCTTTTCTGTGCCCCTGATTTCTGTAGATGCAAAGTATCAACAAATTCTGATTCACCCTGCGTTTGGGGGGGTTTATTTGTGTTCCAAGTGCTTCCAGGTAGGCAATCTGTTTCCTTCTTTTTTGTACAGCACTATGTAAATTTGCAACAAGATAGAAGTGTTTTCTGATGACCCAGCCCTGTGGAAGTTAATAAGTCACATCAGAGCTGAGCTTGATGTGTTGTGTTCAGAAACACATTTTTGTTTAAACAGAGATGGGATTAAAAAATGTTGGAGTGGACAGATGAGCCCAGACTGCAAATTTAAAGCTTGCCCTGAGCTAAATCAAAGTTGTTTTTTAAAATCTATTATCTACCAATGCTGATTTAAATATGAATGCAGTTCACTTTGGTTCTGATTCTGGTTCAGATCTTCTTAAACCTGATTTCATTGGTTTTCCTTAGCAGAAATTTGTTCTTGATGTGTTTGCTTCAAACAATACTTGAGAAAGCCCATCTGCATTCTCCAGGCTCTGTGTCAGCACTGGCTTCTTTTTGGCTTCAGGCGTTCCTGTGAAGAGCATTTTCCTTTGCAAAACCATGGAATTTTAAACACACATTGGCCAGTGTGTAAAATACAGTACCAAATGAAGTTAGTATTATTTTTTCTGAGTGATCGATTTAATTTCCCTGCTTGATCTCAGTTTTAAAGCTTTATTCACATTGTTGTGTCTGGGATTAATTTGACTTGGCACACTGCAGTGTCTCTGTCTCCCAGGAGCAGCTGATAATTTACAATGAATTTTGTTTTCCTCTTCTCCCTATGACTTGTAGCAAAGGTTTTTCTCTGCAGAACTCTGAATAATACGCAAAGAGCAAAAATATTTTAAGAATGAATAACTGAGTTACCTGTGATGATTGGGAACTCAAACATGGCTCACCTTGTAATGAGTCCAAAACTGTTATTTACCAGAATGTCTTTGGTTTGCAGCAAAGAAACCTTTGAATAATGGAGGGTGGCTCTATCTGTGTAGCTGTACAGAAAACATTGGGCTGGAGCCCTACAGTGAAACAAGGAGTTGACAAGTGTGTGTTAATTATATGCTAAATTAATCATGTAATTCTGTGCAAGAGAAGGAGAAAACGTGTTTTCTTTTAGGTATAATAATGATGTAAATAAGAAAAACCAGCGATTTGGAACTGACTTTGGAAAGATAATTTGGTATAATTTTTTATTTCTGCTTCCTTGTCTTATTTTAAGTGCCTGTAAATTTTTGGAAAAGGCTGAGGCTGATGTGAGTGCCTGTAAGGGCCTGTGTGGCTGGGCTGGTGAACGTGAGGGGGAACCAGGGGATGTGTAAATCATCAAGTGTCCTTCAATCACCTGGATTTGTCAAGGAATGCAAAGGAAGAGTGGGAGGAACGTCTGTGTTACCATCACATCATGGGATGGTTTGGATTGGAAGGGACCTTAAAGCTCCCAGGCAGGGACACCTGCCACGATCCCTGGTTGCTCCAAGCCCCGTCCAGCCTGGGCTGGGACAATTCCAAGGATGGGGCAGGCACAGTTTCAGGATGTACAGCGGGTGATGTCCCCGTGGGATGTTGGACAAACGCAGTCCTGAGGGGGAAGTGG
Source organism: Nicator chloris (assembly GCA_013400495.1). Classification (NCBI taxonomy): domain Eukaryota; kingdom Metazoa; phylum Chordata; class Aves; order Passeriformes; family Pycnonotidae; genus Nicator; species Nicator chloris. The sequence goes on from WAAE01001247.1 coordinate 52,249, forward strand.
AAGCAGCGTTGTGGCCTCTTGGTGATGGGAATTCTGGTCGTGGTTAGGGGAATTTTGGGCAGAAAAAGTGGCGTGGGGAGAAGACTGTGGGTTGGACTCCACTAAAGCAGGCTGGATTTGTTTCCCCTGTAGTGAACAGCATTGTCTCTGTCCTCCCATTTATATCCTAAATGGTTTTTGTCCTTCCGTCAATGTTGTGAATACGTGGAACAAAAGACCAGTAATAATTAGTTTCTAAAATCTGGTACATGAAAGAGCAGAACTTTTAGTAAAATCCAATTATGTACCATCATATATTAAGTCGGTAGTGGTATTCTCATATGCCAAAAGCAATGGCATGCCCTGCAGGCATGTTTTAATTAAAATAGGAAATATCTATTCTTTTAGCCCTGCTTGTGCTCACTATTTTAACTCTCTGAAGTTCCTGATTATTTTCCTGAGCGAGTCTGAAGTTCAGTCTCCGAATAAACCCTGTCCTCTAAAGGCTCAGTGAATTGCACCTGACAGTGAACAAGGATTGGCAATCCAGAGGGAGCTTGCAGTAAATCAGGGAATGTTCCTGGGGCTGTCGAAGGCTTCCTCTCTCCCAGAGTTACCTCCAGAGCTCGAGTCAGTTTTGGCAGCAGCAGAGCTGAGAGCAACCAAAAAAGTGTCAGGGATGAAGATCTACGATAAGCACAGATGGAAAGAGCCAGATACAGGAAAGAAAACAAAGCAGCTGGGGGGTGGAATTTTGTGCCTGCTGAAAGGAGAAGTGAATGGTGAAGAGCTGTGGAACAGCATAAAAAATGAGATTATGGCAATGGCCGATCAAGTTTTGTGTTACCAGGCCAAGATAAAGAAATAGAGGTGGCAAGTGCTAGAAATTAAAGGGGGGAAATTAAAAAAGAGATCGAAGAGATGGACCAGACATCCACCAACACAGCTGATGTTGAAAATGGAAATACAGAAATTGCTGTGTGGGGTAAGAATGGTCAGAGGAGTGTGTGGAGAAAAACTGGGTTGTATGGCAATGTCTGAGGTGGAGCACGGGAATTAAAGATGTCTGTGCTGAAAGACAAGTAATAATTGAGAACACAAACACAGAGGGTGAAAGATGTTTGGAAGATTTGCAGAGTGCCCAGAAGCCAATAGATGGGGTGATCCCAGAGGAGATTCCTGCAGGAAGCAGGGAGAGAGAACAGTGGGTTCCTGGAAATGCAGAGCACTCAGTATCTTGGAGAAAAAGGGAGAATATGAATTCTGGGTGGCAGAAAAATCCTGGAGGAATTCCAGCCACGCAGGAGACATGATAAAGGCTGTGTACGTGTGATGAACACACGAGCAAGAGTCTCCACAATTTATTTGTTGTTACTTTTCCTCATTGAACAGAAATTACACTGTCACTGATAGGAGGATTTGATTAAATCGCTTTAAAGCAATGTCAGAAACTGCCCAAGAAATTCTTTTGAATTGAAGTGTAAAGTTGTTGAGATCTGAATGGAAAAGAAGTGGTGGTGAAAATGGAGCCAAATTTCCATCAGCTGGGAAAACAAAGCATGTGGGCTTTGGAAACTTGCTTCAAGGGTTAGGGGATGTTGAGGTGAAGCAAAAAAGAAGCATAAAAAAAAAAGTTCTGAGAAGTTATACTTGTAAAATTAAAAAAAAGGAGGCAACTGCCTCCTATGTAAACTTTTATCTTTACTGACTCAAATTACAGGGCTGGAATAGAGTGAAAACCTGTGCAGCAAAGGAGGTGTTGATGTTTAAATGTGGATTAACCCTTACACTGCTCCTCTAAGTTCCACTCAACCAACTTTAGAGGCACACTCTAAATCAAATGGACATGTCCTTTTTTGAGGAATAAGTGAAGTTTTTAAGTTGATTTTATTTGAGCAAGGCTCAGATGATTATTTCTTATTTTAGTCTCCTGATACCAGCTGTAGAAACCTGGTTCCTTTAGAATTAAAGTCACAGACTGGAATGGATTGGAAGGGACCTTGAAGCTCATCCTGTTGTAGCCCCTGCCATGGGCAGGGACACTTCCCACTATCCCAGGTTGCTCCAAGCCCCGTCCAGCCTGGCCATGGACACTTCCAGGGATCCAGGGACAGCCACAAGTTCTTCAGTAATAGTGAGAATGAAGAATTCAGCTGCAGAGCTGAATCCTCAACTGTGTAAAAGTCAGTGCTAATGGCACAGGTTGTTCATCTGTGACAGCTTCTGACCCCTTCATGCTGCTCTGCATCCATTTATACCTGGTGCTCTGTGGGAAGGGAGAGTCCTGCCCTTAGAATTATAATTAGTCATGCCTAACTTATAATTAATGAAGTTGCAGGCTGCTGGTTACTTGGATCACAGGCATTTGCCTGTGGCCTTTTTTGTGTCCTGCTGAATCCTGGGATTCAGTGGGACAGCAGAAGACCTGGGTTATCTACATGAGTACTTAGGTGGAAAATTGATGTTTGGAAGAGGTGAAAACCATTTGAGATAAAAATGGGTGATTGGAGCTATGGGCTTTGAAGAGCTGTGCTTGAAATATAAGAAACATTCTAGTCGTTTTTAAGGATAAATTTTACATCCATGTCATTCAGTGTATTTTAATAATGAGTAAAATACCTTAAAATTAGTAATCACTGGAGGACTGAAGCGGAGCAAATTCATTGTCCTAGATTCCACATTTGTGTTTTACTTATTCTGTGACCAAGATGTGGAAGTGGAGAAAACTCAGCTGGAATCCAGGCTCCCGGATAACCCGGTGACGACCTGCCCATCTTCCCCAGACTTGCCGCTTGTGCCAGCGCTCCCTCTGGAGCGGTGCCTGACAGCTGAAGGAGAGCTGCCATCTCTCAGCTGCTTTGTCCCGTGGCAGAACACAAGGAAAATGTCCAACAGTGTGAGGAATACATTTCCTGGGCTCTGAACTCGGGCTCTGACCCCTGCTGTCCGTGCTCCGCTGGGATCATTGCAGGCATCTCCCCGCTCGGCGCGGCCCGCCGAGGGGATGTGTCGCTATCTTCCGTTCACATTCCCTCCCTTCTTTCTCTTGGTTTGTTTTCCACATGACTGGGAAACAATTGCTTCTTCCACATGGAGCCCTTCTCCCATTCCTGGGAAAATAGCGGGGAATAGGGAGCATTTGCATAATCGTCTTTAGCGCTATTGTGGGCGGGCTTTGGATGCCGGCACGGAGTTGCAGACCGGCCACCTGTCCAGAACAAATGAACGTGGCTTTTGTAGAACGTTATCTGGTTTTCCACAGTGTTACTTTTGTGTCATGAATAACTCGATTAAAATATTATCAAACCCCATCCTTCAGTGAGTGTTTGCATTGGGTTTAAATCCCCCCTTGCAGGGGTGGGGAGGGGGGCAGAGTTTCCTCTTTCTCTCTTAGCACAACTACATTTTCAAGCTGCCACTGACATAGTTTTATAACTGCCTTTGTGAAATTATCCTCATGAATATTAATTAGGGGTGTGGGAAGAAAAAAAAAACCAGCCCCAAACCTCAAAATGATTTGCATTCATCCTGGTATAAATGATAACTTAAGTGTTGTCTAATGTTTTCTAATGGTCCATTTCACCTCTGTAAAACAATTAATTAAACAGTTGGCCTCGTAGGGAAGGAAGATGAGGAGGGTGCTGAGGACACCACCCCTGCCAGCACGAGAATTAAGCTTGTTGGCTATTCACATATTTGACTTTTGCAGGTCTCAGTGTTAGTCCTTGATCTCTTGTTCTCCTGTGACTGAAGTCCTAAAAACCTAATTTTGATTTCTGCTTTTAAAGGGGAAAAAAGAGACAATGTGTTCCTGTGTGCAGGTTTGGGGCTTTTGCCAGCCAAGGTGTGGAAAGGACAAACTCTGGGTGTCACATTGTATTGCACCTCAACCTTTGCCCCAAGACTGAGTTTTGATTGCTGCGTTATGAGAAAGCTAAGCAAACCCTTCCATACCCTTCTGTTGGCCGTAAATAAGAGGATGTTAACCTGGACAGCAAGATTTCCATATTGCCCATTTTGCTTTCATGTATGTATCTTTTATTGCCCGTATTAAAAAACAACTGGCCAAAGTTCGGCCAAGTAATGATCGCAAAATTATGAATCAGAAGGACGTGGTTTTAGTCTTTCCCAGAGCAGTTCAAGGTAAGAGCTGTATTGACCCAAAGCACAGGATTATTATTTGTGCTTTTGAGCCCTTTCTCAGCTCTGCAGTGGCTGTGGCATTTCTGCTTTGCTGTTTGGTGGCAGCAGATAAGAGGGTGGGAGTTTCTGTCAGTCAGCAATTGCAATTACATTCCTGAGACAAGAACATCCACCATGGACATTGTCCTACCTTGTTGGCTTCTGGCTCGTTCCTGGTGCACGTTGCCCATGGATTGGGTCCAGAGCTCCTCCTGCTCTTTTATTTCCCTTAGTTAGCAATCACTTAGAAATGCTTTGAGTGAACATTGTAGGTCACTGTGATTGATTTACGTGTCAGTGGTACCAGGTTTGGAATATTACTGGAATTATTATGGAGTTTGGTTTGGAACTGCTCAGGAACAGGCTGATGTGTCCCTCATGTAGATGTCAGTCAGCAGTGTTGGTTTAAAACAGCCTTGGAATATCTGCCAAAGAATCTGCCAGGGATCTTTTGCCGAGGGAGAACATTAAAATCAGGCAGTTGTGTTTGGCTGGAATAAAAAATAATGTCATTATAGGCAGCAAGGAATAAATAGTGAATGTCTGCAAATTAAGAAGTTTAAAGCTAAGTCTTCCTGCTTCAGCAGTTGAAGTTTGCAGATCCCTTTTCATTTTGTGTGAATGGATGATTTGTACATGTGTTTGATAAAATTATGAGAGCTGTTACTATAACCCAGTTTAAAAAAAAGAGCTGTTTTGTTTGATTTACTACCCCTGCTATGGTTTGTAAACCCTGAGCCATTAGAGGTGTGTTTTCTCTGCCTGAAATGTGGTGTTTAAAACCCAACAAACCAATGAATTGGAAAATGGGGGCATGTTGTGAACTGGACATACTTTTTTAATCTTTTGCTGATCTTTTTCCTGCTTTGCCTATCTCTGCTGTAATAACTGGGAATTGATTTCACATTTTATGCTCTCGCCCACTGTGTGAGGAGCTGAAAGTTGCCTAATTCATAGCCCAAGTTTCTGATTTACAGCTGTGGATCAGCACAGTGTTTGTAGAAGCAGTTCTCCAGATATGACTGAATTTGGAGGATTTAAAGTCAGGCTGTGGAGGGCAATCCGACCCCTCTGGCCATTACTTATTGATGAGGTTTCCTGGGTTTTCCAGTTGTCAGCTTGCTGATGGAGCTCCAAGATTTAGGATGTTATGTGGGTATGGGAATCTCACTCTTTGTTTGCTGATTAGGAGCCTGACCTCTGGTACCTCATTTTAACATTAGAGCGGACTCTGGTGAATAATGGTCTGTGTTGAAAGTGCATCCAGCTGGAATTGCGTCTTAGGATGGGGGTAGGGGGGACTGGAATCTTTGGATGCCATCATGAAGCAATTAGACAAGCTACTTAATAATTTATAGCTTGCTGTCTTAAGGGTTGTAAGCATTTTGACTGAAGAGGGTTTTGTTTAACCTTTCAGGGCTCTCTGTGAGGCCGAGATTGAGCTTAGAAATGATTTTCCTTTGAAGAGTGGCACAGGATCCAGAACCAGATGACTTTGTCATCTATTAATTAATGCTTTGTCTTGCTACCTAAATATAAGAGTTGGCTCAGCTCTCTTAGACCCTCAGTGTGTTGTGAATACAGAAAAACCTTTGGGAAGCAGAATGTGAACAACAGGATTTTTTTGCAAGTCTTGTTGTTCTTAAATTCTTTTTTGTTGAATTTGCCTGTGACTTGGTGACTTTCTAGTGGCCTTTCACCTTAAATATTAAATATAATATTTAAATATAATATTTCCTGGGGAAAATGTAATGCTGGGAAAGGGAGGAAAGCAATTGTATATCTAATAAATTTGAGCAATCGTGGTGTAATTTCAGTGTCCTTGGTGTTTATATGAGTGACTTAGGAATTATTTAGACACCTTCCAGTGAAACAGCTAGTAATTTAGCATATAACAAAACGGTGATATGTCCAATCTATGGCATATCAAAGGAAGAAAAGCTCACATGGGTTTTCAGATGCAGGAGAATGAGGGGCTCCACTTGCCTGGAGATGTACAAAGGCCAGGAACCAGAAATAAAGTGCAGAGCTCCTGGTACAAAACACTGGCTGTAGGAACTGACTCCACTGGCTCTTCTAAAAACATTACAAAATTAAAAAGTCAGGAGAGATGTCTAATGATAGTCTGTCAAGCATTTGTCTGGAGAAGAAAATATTTGTTAAATGTGTTGCTGATATTCTTGGATGTGACTGTTTCATCTCCTGTCAAGTGCAGCTGCTTTAGAGATATAAATATATATATATCAATATAATAAATACATGCATACAGACACTGGGAGATATTTTTGATGACCAGATTCAATAGCTGGTGTTTTTGGCTTATTCCTGTTGTTGTAGGGATATTATCCAGGGTTTACACCTGTATTACCTTCCATATTGCTTTGAATTCAAGTCTGTAGAGTGGCACAGTTTCCTGAATTACAGTGTGGATTCATCTTTCTCTACATTATTCTGTGTGTTCCCCTTTTTGCCATCAAACTCATCCGTTTTTCCAAGGACCCTTCACTTTGGGGAAACTTCATTACACAGCATCTCTTACAATATGAGTGTTAAATGTCATTTTTTTCTCCTAAAAACCTTCAACCGCCCCACTTTTTCTCCCTGCTCACCCTGTGAGTGTGCTTAATAGAACCCTTTGGATAATACTATTTTTATTTCAAGGACTGGAATCTGCAGTTTCCCCCTTCCCTCCAGCTCATCTGCTTCATTTTGAATAGGAATAATTTGTGGTTTTCTTGTGCAGGACTGTTCCTGTTGGCTTAACCTTGTAGTTGCTAATACTTATCCATGGAAGTTGCTGATTTCCCCCCCCCCCTTTGTATTTTTTTAGATCCAAGCATTAAAAATAATATCTACTGATCTCTGCAAAGTGAAGGTTGCTGCTTGATACAAAATAGGAATTCTCAGTACTCATCAGGGCTTGACTTTGGATACCTTATACTCGACACACTGCAGGGTGTGAAATAGTCTGTTGAAGTAGTTCATGTAACTGCTGTGTTATCTCGGATGAAGTTAAGGTGCTGATGTGCTGAGATCAGTGTGGTGGGGACTGACGTGGTCTCACTCCCTCCTGGGCTCACTTCATTTGCATTATGTTAATCTTTCACGTGTAATTTTGTGCCTCAAACTTCAGTTGTTGTTGCTGTATTTGATTCTGGGAGGTTTTGGTCTCTGTCCTGCCTGGCCTGGTGTTACAGAGTGCTGACCATACCCAGGGCACTGGTAGTCCCAGAAACCAGAGCAGAAAAATCTGCTGCAGTCTGCATTTATCTCATTTGGTCTGCTGATCTGAAACTGTAATGGAGAACTTCATTTATCATTGTAGCAAAACCTTGTTCTAAACAACTTGGACAAAACCACCTGAGGTGTTGTCTCAACACTCACGTGTGAAATACAAACCTGCTGCCAAGGAAGTCATTTCAGTCCTGTACTTGCCTAATTTTATGTTAAAATATATTTGTTACCAGCATAGACTTTGAATTTCAGGCTTCTCTGGTTTATTTTGTTAATACATGAATAAACTTGTGGCTCAAGAGCTCCTCTCGTAACTATCAGTAAATAGACAAATAAAAGCTTGCCTTTGCTGTTTTAAGAGTAAGAACCCAAAGAAGTTTGGTCTAATTCATCTTAGTTTGCTAGGATTTGAGCATTTGCTTTTTTTAAGGATAAGAACCCAAGCAAATTGGTCCAAATAATCTTAGTTTGCTGGGACTTCAGTCTTCCCTTTTTTTTCCCCTCCCCTTTATTTTCTTTTTCCGGGGCCTGCCCTGGAAGCGATTTGGGAATTTTCCAGTTTTGAAAATAGAATAGGAGGACTTTGGATGTCTCTGGTGAGAAATTAGCCCACAATCCATTCAGAAAGCAGAAAATTTCCCAATGCACCAGTCTGAAGAGATGGCAGAGATTTCTGTGCCTCGCCTCCGCACTCGCCCTCCTTCAGAACCCCCACACGAAGGACCCCGCGCTGCCCCGCGCCTTCAGCACCACAAAGCTTCCTACAAACCCCACCCGGGCTGGGAGGGCTGTGACACAAAGTGGGGGAAGGCAGAAAATGCCCAGTTCAGAGGAAATGTACCATATGCTTCCCAATCCCGAGCTGCCAAACTCAGGCCCTTCCCTATTGTGTCGGCGCGGTGGAGACCAGATGGTTCCTTTCCCCCGGCGCCGGGCACGGCCTTTTCTCCCTCGTCCTGTTTGTCTGATGACACCAAATCCAGGAGTTTCACGTGTGAAAGAGATGTACAAATCTCTGCATAAAAACTTCCTCTGCGTGGGCCTGGCCTTAGCAACGTTGAGCCCGAATTAATCCGCGTTTTACGTTCCCTAAGACAAGCTTTCCTTCTGTCTGTGTTTCCTGAGCAGAGATTGACTTGGTGATTTTTTGTTTTTCTGAACTGTTCCTGTTAAATTCTTTCTTAAATGAGCAGGAAGAAATTGCTTTTTCTTTTCTTTTTTTTTTTTCTTTCATGTGAACAAAGTCAAACTGAGTTGGACTCTGATGTTCTTGGCAGCTCTTGTAGAGTTGGCTTGTCTTCTAACTTCAGAGAAAAATTGCTTTCTAATAGACTGTTTTTCCCCTTAGTGAGTGCTTTGGCACCTGTATCCTGAGTTGTGGAAGGCTTTCTTTTTTTCTACAGATGTTTGAACATGAACGCAACCTTTAACATCTTTGTGTTACAGCTGCCAACTTTCCTGTCTTGTTGAAAACAGAGACCTTTGTCTAAAAAATAATATCCTTGATTTAAAGTACTACCATACTGTGAAACAGCAGATTTACCCTATAAAATGCTATTAAAGACACTTTAAGATGGCTGAAACATTACTTAAAATTTTGTATTGTTTGCATATTGTGTTCTACAGCCTTAAATTTTGCTTTCAATCTCTGCTACTGTTTGATTTATAAAGGAAAAAACAAAACCGTGGCAAATCCCTGGAAATATAAGGCAATACTTTAAAGGTTCAGCTAAAGGAATGAGGATGTCACGTCCTGTGTCCTGTAGGATAGATGAGGTGTTAAGGAATGTGCTGTGCACGAGGTAATATTGTTGTTAAATGACTGCTTCAGGGTTAATGTGGAGTCTTGGAAAGGTGGGAGATTTTCTGTGGGAAATTAAGGGAATTACAAAGGCTGCAGTCCCTGGGAATCACTGCTGCTTGTGGAAGGCTGGATGTGAGCTTTGGAGCCCCTGTGCTTGGGAATGTTGGTGTCAGTGAGCTCCTTTAGACCCAGTTTAATTATTAACAGTGGTTCTGGTGTGCTGCACTCACCTGGGATCTTCTCATGGCAATCTTCTGTAGCTTCCCTGCTACGGTGGGCATTGTTGACTTTTTCCTATGGAATAAAAAAAACCTCAAAGAGTTTTGGGATTTTCAAGGCTCTAAAATGGATTTGTTTTAATGGCTTCTTTCCAAAAACAAACAAACAAAACCAAACAAAAACTCCAAAACAAACCCAACAAAATCCAAACCAAGTTCTGTTCCCTGTGCTGGCACTGCTGTGGCACCTCCAGTCCTGGGGGCAGTTTTGGGCCCCTCAGAAGAAGGACTTGGAGGGGCTGGAGCGTGTCCAGGGAAGGGAACAGAGCTGGGAAAGGAACCCAGAACCCCTGAGAGAGAGAGGGAGAGGCTGAGGGAGCTGGGAAAGGGGCTCAGCCTGGAGAAAAGGAGGCTCAAGGGGGATCTTGTGGCTCTGCACAACTCCCTGCCAGGAGGGGACAGCTGGGGGGGAACAGGGACAGGATGAGAGAAAATGGACTCAAATTGCTGGAAAAAATCTGTCATTGGCCACATTTCTCCTGAAATTTTTTGAGGTTACCACTTTCTTCTGTGTTTCCCTTGCAGGACACAGTCCCACCATTTTTTATGCTCCTCTATGAATGTGTATTCTTCCTAAAAAACCCCTTAGGTGGAATTCCCCTCATCCAGGAACAACTAAAGTATTTATTCTTCACGTTCTCCACTGAAATGATGAGTTTTCCAGTCCCTTTAGCTGCATCAAGTCTCAAACTTGACTAACCAGAAGAATCATGTGGCTTTGGTGTCTGCTGTCTTAGAATGATGAGCATGTTGTTAGGTACAACTGTGTTCTTACTTTGCTCCTCCTCAAGCTGCCTGATCAATCCAGCTGTTTCATTTAGGAAGTCCAAACCTTTGTTTTCCATCACTGGATCGTGGTGCCAAAATTCCTTGGCGGATGGAAGCATGCACACTTGTCTCTCTGATTTCCAGGGAGCACTTGGGTTGTTTGTTCAGCTGGAAGAGTTGTCCAGCCAAGGTGAATCATCAGCAGTTGTTTTTTAGAAATTGAGGTCTCTTTGTCTTCTACCCTTGACATTGGTAACTGTACTTTTAGTGCAGATTTAGGGGTTCACAACAAACCCAGACTGTCAGGTGAGGAATGAAAGTCCCTGGCTGTTGCAGTGTTTGTGCTGCACTGAACTATTTTACTAATCTGAGCATAATGAGGTGAGCAGTGGCAAACCTTTCCTCACAAAATCGTGGAATGGGTTGGGTTGGAAGGGACTTGAAAGCTCCCTGGCATCAAGGACAAGTTTTCTCAGGGAAAATGGAGTAGTTGAAACCTTTGGTGGTGGTTGTGGGGCAGGTTGAGGCATTGTGGTGCTGTGGTGGGACCAGTGACACTTGGAATGTGTGAGTGCAGCATCCCAGAATTTCTTTTCCATGCCGATATGTGTTCCCTGCCATACTTGAGGAAAAGGGGCTTTGCTAATTAGGCTCAAACTACACAAGTTTATAAAGCTGTAGAAACTGACTGGCTCTGCAGAATTTTTGTTATCATCTTCTATTGGAGGGGTTGATTTCAGCAGGGTTTAGGGTAGACCTTTAGGTGTTAGTGTTGAACAGACAAGAAATATGAATTCAAAAATGATTTAATTAGTAAATAGTGAATTCTGAATAGTGATGATGCTTTCAGAGTAAAATTTGTTCATGCAAACTTTGCCAGACTGACAAAATGTACCGAACTCCTTAAAAATACAGCATTGCATTTTCAGGCTGATTTTTATTTTTATACCATATTATGATGTACACAATTAAATTTATGCCAAAACCTGTCTTAACTGTGGGTTCCATATTCTAATGATAGACCAAGCTCGGAAGCTAATTACCAAAATCCAAGTTAAGTTTAAAACTTCAACATGATCAACTTCAGAGCAGTAACACTTCCGCTGTTACAAACTGATCAATAAATCTAACGGGAAGCACAACCAATTTCAGAGTTATCTGCCAGCTGTTTTAGGATGGGGAAAAATCAGCCTTGTGCTCCATAGAGCAGGAGCTGTGTCAGTGCTTTGTAATTATGTGAACCTTTAATTAAGAAGTTCCCACAGAACAGGAAATGCTAACCTGCTGGAGACACTTCCAGGGAATCACACAGAGCAGCTTCAGTGGCAGCACTGTGGAGAATGAAACAAATTCCGAAAGGTTTCTCTCAAAATAGTAAATATTTAAAAATGGAATCCTCCTGGATGGCATTATTGAAGAAAAACCCCTACAGATGCTGTGGTTTATTAATTATGGTCACTCTTAGATACAGTTTATTATTATGGTCAGTGCCAAGTCCTACAGTGAGGATGAGAGAACCAAAATGTTGCAGCCACGACTTGTTGGTCTTGAATACAACTTTTTGTAGCTGTTTGAAACAAGACAGAGAGGTCACTCACCATTCCTGGTTTACTCTGACATTCCCTTTGTAGCTCTTCCAGTGCTTCCCTGCTTTTGGAGCTAGCTCAAACATTTTGACCTGGTTCCATGAGGCAAGTGAACTGGTTAATAATGGATTTTTAATTCGTAGTTCAGACTTTGCTGAGGACATCCCATCCTGATCCTTCTGTTCAGTAGAGCAGTGGCTGCACAGTGTTCTCCAGCCAAAAAATACTGTGGAAGGTGAGGTTTTCACCATCCTCCATCAGCCACCCAAGATCTGAATTACAGGAAATTTGGAAATTACTGCTGTGCTCCTCGCATGTTACAAAACTGGGAAGCATTTGGTTTTGGTCTCGCTCAGCAAAACAGAACTCATGGAGGTAATTTTTGGGGAAGGTGAGAATTTGAGAAGCTGTACTTTTTTTTTAGTCCTAACCGGGGCTTTGCTTTTTCCCGAGGCTCCACATCATGATCCTGTTGTCTGTCTTTCTGTCCAGCAACACAGAGCTTCCATGTGGGTGTGGGGAAAGGGCTTATCAGCATCCAGGAGTCCTTAGAGTCAGTTTGGTACTTGGTGAAAGTGACATTTCCTAGCAGTTCAAACAGAGAAGAAAAATCCCTGTACCTGATGGCAGCGCTGGTTAAAACCCCACGGAAGTTCTTTTAGACTCACATTCAAGTGATGCTGCTGGCTGGGATCCCTGAAGGCAGCAGGAATAGTGGTGAGGAGGTGGCAGACGTGTCCCCCGTGTCCTGCTTCAGCTGAGGTGTGTGAGGCAGGGGAAGCATGTGGTGCTGGTGCCCCGAGCAGGGCAGGCTGGGGGGTCCAGCCCGTGTGCAGGTGCTTGCCCTTTGCAGGGAGTGGCAGCAGTGCTGCTTTGCCATCTCTGTGGGCTTTGGGTGGGATTTGATATTTGTGTCCTGGGAAGCTTGACCTTGAACTAACGCTGCCAATCAGACCTGTACACAGAGGAAAACAGGGAGGTTGCCATGACTGCGCTCTCCTCAGTGTTTTAATTTCAGGAAGGGATCTTAAAAGTCACCTTCATTTTCCAACCCCCTGCCGTGGGTAGGGACCCCTTCCACTGTCCCAGGTTGTCCTGCCTGGCCTTGGACACTTCCAGGGATCCAGGGGCAGCCACAGCTTCTCTGGACACCCTGTGCCAGGGCCTCACCACCCTCCCAGGGAACAATTCCTTCCCAATATCCCATCCATCCCTGCCCTCTGGCAGTGGGAAGCCATTCCCTGTGTCCTGTCATTGCCCTGACCAATGTGCAGCACCTTGCCTTTAGCCTTGTGGAACCTCATGAATTTCCCTATTTTTAAGCTTTAGAACATCTGTCTAAAGATCAAGGTGCAAAGTTGTTACAAGTTTACCTAGAAGTTAAAGATTAACTCAGCCAAAAATGACATTGTCTAGTGCAGTAGAGTGGAAAAGGAATCTGGTTTATGAGGAGCTGTTCCCCGTCCGAAATGCGATCCAGGGCTTTGCTTTATCTGTTAGGAATGGGATTTGCTCAGGAAGGGCAGACTTTTGAACCAAAAGACAAACTTCTTCTCCAGAGCTGCTCATGTGCCTCTGGCTCCAGGGAGAAGTGATGTGGTAGAAACCTCCTGGTATCTGGTAATACAACCTGAGGCTCTGCCACCTCCTGAGGTTTTCGCACAGTTTTGTAGGGACTTACAGAAAGCCAACTCTGAAAAAGAGCTCTGAGTTTATGTAGAACAGCTTCACAATCTAGGAGAAGTTACTTCAAATATAAGAAAGAGTAATTTTAGATGGTTTAAACAGGAGCTTCTTGTATTTTGAATAATAAAATCAACCTTTAGCCGTTTTCCATCTTTCACACTCAAAGATGAGGGGGAATTTTAGTCAGACTTCTTCACTTGGTGCCTGGAAAGCTGGGGGATTTTTATTTGCTTGGATTATTGTACTTCCTCAGCGGTTGTAGAGCTAAAAATTGTGAGAAGAGAGTCCCTAAACTTCAGGCTGCCTGAAATACACTCACTGGATGGTGCAGCAAGAACATCAATGCAGACATTTTTGAAGGAGCCATTTAGCAAAAGGCCTTAAAAATAACCTGGAATGTTTCCAGGTAGCAACAGATCCCTAGTGTAGCAATTTAAAATATATAATTTAGAAAGTAAAGATAATTTCCCCACATGAATAGCGAGCTTGGTTGGTGTAACTGGATTTATTCTGGTTTGTAACCTGCTCGGACTTGGAAGTATCTGTGATTAAGTTATGGCCATGGTGCCACATCATGGAGGTTACAATTAATTTGTCTTGATACCTGAAACTGTAAAATTTGGAAGCCAAAGACAGGAGAATTTGGAGAAAAAGCATCTGGAAGCTTAGTAAAGAATGGTTTTATTACTTAAAATCTGTCAGGGTATTCATAATAAGGGAGACTCATAATAAGGCAGAGAAAGAAAATTCCAACACTGGTTTGTGCCAAGTAATACAGAATATTAATCCCTAGGTTAGCTGTGGATCCTGGCCTGATGAAAGGTCAGGAGTATAATAGGTTAGAGGATATTTTGATGAATAAATCTGAATTGGCTCTGGGTCTAGTCAGCTTGGCTGCAGTGGATTTATCCTCTGATCATTTCCTGTCTTAGCACTGTGAGTGTTGTCTTTGAAAACTGTGAAACCTTTGGATAAAAGGAACAAACCTAGTGCCAGGGCTTTTTTGAAAGGAGGGCTGAGAGAGGAAAAGTTAAATTATATCTCGTTCAGCTTGTTTTGGAGAGAATTAAGATGCTGCAAATGAAGCAACAGTTTCAACAAATGAACAAAGTGAATGAGAAGAGCTTTGACGTTTCCTTTGCTAAACCTGATTGCAGGAGTGCCTGAGGTGATATTTAACTGCTGTACATGAATTTTTTAGCTTCCCACTTTGTTTTCTTTGCTTTCTTGTCATGCTTCAAATATCTGAAAATAAATAGAGAAACGAAGCAGCTTGGAACAAAATTGTGAATGAAGGAAGGAAAGAAGGAAACCCCATATTTTCTGGAATTGGTAATGGTAGGAAGGAGTATCCCATCTTGAGGAGGGAGAAGCAGCATGGGTAGGGATGCAGCTTCACCTTAGATAACCAGCCTTCCCTAATGTTTCCAGGGAATTCTGCAATTAATGCTGCAGGCACAGGGAAAGCTCTTTTATCTCTCACTGGACCATGTTCAAGGCAGTGCAGATCAACAGTCAGGGCACCTTTTGGGAGGTGCTGGGATGCACTGGAGAAGTCCTTGTGCTGCGTGTTCCAGGGATTGTTTTCATGTTCATTTGGGCTGCAGCAGCACTTTGGTCCAGGTGCTGCTGCTGAAGGCCAGGAGTGAGCTCCCAGCACAAGAATTGTGTCTGTCATTGGTGGTGACAGCTTGTGGTGCAGAGGGAGCCAGGTCACCCTCTGCCTGGGCTGCCCCATGCCTGGGCTGCCCTGCCTGATTCCCTCCATTCTCATTAAACCGTTCTGCATCTGGCTCTGGTAACTAAAATATCACTTGAAATGATCACTGCAGTGACCATCCCAGACTTGAGTACTGATACTGACTGCTTCTGCTGTATTCAAGAACCAGAGTTCTCACCTCACAGGCTGTATTGCATTTTGTGCTCCCTTCTCCCTGTCCAAATGTTTCCAAGAGGTTGGCAAGGGTGTAAAATCTCTTCTGAGTTACTCTTGAAGCTTGTCAGGCAAACATCTGTGTGCCTGATAAAGCTACCTCTTGAATTTTTGGCCCCAAGCAGCTGTGTTGGAGTGAGTCAGGCTCGCTGAAGTTGTGTCAAATCTCACTGGTTTGAGAAAAAACACTGAGGACACTGGGGAAGTGCCTGAAATTTCTTGTTTTGGATACGTCTCATTTCTTCATTTTTGTAGTAGAAGCGTTCTTCAAAATGTAGACTTTTTGCCTCTTGCTTGTGTGGGGTTTTTTATCCTTTATTTTTTTGGAGGAGTCTCTGTGTGTGACAATTTCCCTTCATCCTCAGCCAGTCCTCACAGATTACTTCATTGATTTCACAGAATATTCTGAGCTGGAAGGGACCCACAAGGGTCATCAGTGAATGGCCCAGACAATCTTGCTCTCTTACAGCTAAAAATATGGGCTTGAAAATATCTGATACTGGTCAAAAGGCTGTTTTTATAGGGGCAGGAGGGTAGCTGTCAAATTTATTTTGGAGGAACCAGCAGTACTGGAATGAAACAGAATTTTCCACAGTGCCTGCACCTCACAATAAGGACAATGGTGCAACATTCCCAATGTTTTTTTTCCCATTTAAAAGTAAAATAAAGCAAAGCTCTTTTGCACATAAGCAATGGATGGGTCTGATAATAAGAATTTACACATAATGAAGCTGTGACGTTTTCTTCCTGCTATTGCAGAGTGTTAATTTGCAGCTGTTGATCAGTAAAAGTGTCTTCCACACTTCCATGAAGTCAGTTTAATTTGGAATAACCTTGCTTTTCCCATAGAAGAAGCAAAGTAGAGAGAGATACTAAAGCCTCTGTGTTGCAGAGCATTTGCCTGCCAGAAGAGGACTTGACAAAGAAAATAATGAAAAAAAAACTGATCACGTCAGAAAGCTGCTGTGATAAAGAGATGGGATCAAAATGATGCAAGATATCGAAACCACGGAAATGAAAAGCAGCACTGAATTTGCCTGCTTGATAGTCCCCAAACTCAAGTGTTGCATCAGCTGTGTCTGTCATGCTTTCTGCTGTCAATAACAGATTTTTTGGGCCCTGCTGTCATCAGCACCTCTCAGTTGTTATTACAGATACAAGCCTTACGACTGCTTTGGAAAGTATCGTTAATACGACTTTTAAAAAGCCTTCTAACAATGATCTTTGAATTTGGGTCGTCTCCCTCTTTCCTTTTCTAGTGGTGATTACTTCTGTAAGTATTACAGCAAATATTCTCAGATTTTTTTTCTTCCCCAATACCTGTCACAACTGGCTGTATTAGAAAATAGCAATAAATGGACTTGAGGTGAGCTCTGGTGATAGGGAACACCAAGGAGGAGCTGCAGCCCGGGGAAATACAGATCTGAGTGTATGTGAAATTGTGCTGATTTTTTCATGGGTGCCAGAGCTCCAGGTGTTTTTGGACAGCTCTCTCAGGGATGCACAGTGTGAGGTTGTTGGACTGTGCAGGGCCAGGAGCTGGACTTTGTGATCCTCTGGGTCCCTTCCAGCTCAGGATATTCCATGATTCTTTTATCCTCCCTATTCTCTTCACGGTTTTGAGTGGTTTTGTTGCTGAGCTTCTTCAGTTTGGAAATAAATGGTAAATCCCTCTGGGTTTATGGTTTATTTGCTGATATCAGTGATAGGATTTCTGTGGGCAAAAATAGCTTTATTTATCCCTCTTGTGACTTTTTTTACGTCTTAATTTTGGCAGAGCTTGTCCTCAGCTGCCAGCGAGCTTTTTTTTCAGTTTGTGAATGTTTCTTCAGCATCTTGAGGCAGATCTTGTAGTGGAGTCTGAGGAAGAAGGGGTGGAAACATGGAATTAGCACCAGGTGGAGGTATCTCATGAAGCTCCAGATCCCATCAAAATTGCTCTGCCAGGGTTAAAGGAAATGTTATTTTTCCTTTTATCTGGGATTTTTAAACAGCTGCCTAATGGAACAGGCATTTTTTTAACAATATGAGGGAGCATGACTTTGGTACTAGTGATCAATAGCAACATGAAATTTTTCTGTGTGAACACATTGATCAAATCATAGCTTGGTAAGAAATTCTTCTGACTGTGTGGGTCGTGAGACATGAATCAAATCTTGTGCTGTTTGAGCTACTTCTGGTATTTTTTCTATGGATAATTAAAAGGTTGTTGCATCTTAAACATGGTATGGAAAGTGTAAACAAATAACACTGGGCTGTGCCTCTGGTGGAGTGGGTCAGAGGCAAAGATGTCTCAGCCCAGGCTCTTCCTCAGGACTCTCCCCAGGCTCTTCCAGAGCACTAGGATCTGATTGGTTCTTAGCTGGAAAGGGAATTTTCACCCAGGCCTCCCCTTCTTTGCTGTGTAGACTAACATGCAAAAGTTGGAAGGTGTTTTTGTGTGGTGCTGGCTCTTTGGAAGAGTCACAGGATGGTTTAGGTTGGAAAGGATCTTCAAGGTCCTCGAGTCCAATTGTTGTCCCGTCACCAACTCGTGTCCCCAAGTGCCACATCCACAGGGCTCTTCAGTCCCTCAGGGGGCTCACCTGGGCTGTCCTGGGCAGCTGTGCTGTCCTGTTCCTTGTGGAGAAGGAAATTTCTCTAATCCAACCTCAGCCTCCCCTGAGGCCCCCCCCAGATCCTTTCCCAGCCCCTCTGTCCCAGCCTGGAGCGTTCCATGGCGCTGTGGTTCCCCAGCAGGAACCCAAACCCAGGAATGCTGCTCAGTGTTCATAAAGACATCTCCAGCTCCATGATTTCCACAGTGTACATCGTGTTTTCCAGTTCCAGAGTGATCCATGGAGGAGCAGGGGCTCAGCAGGCACAGGAGGGGTTGGTGTGGCAGCCCCTCCCCTTCCCTGGGTGGTTGCACATGAAACCCTGCTGCTTGCTGACCTTGGATATGAAGATGTGGTTATTGATTTCCTGAGGCCGTGCAAAATGAAACGCAGGGACTGAGGGGTGCAATTAACATTAATAATTCAAGATGAGCTGCATTTGTCAATCTCTTGTCTGCTGTAATCCTCTGAGGAACGGGCTCCTCCTGGGAGCAGCAGAGCTCCTGCAGCCTTGGATGATCCGAGCTGGGCGTGGCAGGGTGGGCTCATCCGTGAGCAGATTTTTCCTGGGTTCCCAGATGTTTTCTGGGAGCCCCCTGGCCTGATCCAGAGAAATAAAATTGGGGTTCTCACAGCTGGGACAAGTTCAGCCCCTTCCCTTCCAACATTGCCACCTCCCAGTCTGCCATTGTACCTTTGCTGGAGCCGTAGATTGTTCGCTTCTTTGGGTTTTCATTTGTCTGACACAAGAGCAGAAATGGTATTTTAATTACCTTTTTTTTATTATTTTTCCCCCTTCTTTTAACAGAGCATTCAGAAGCTGGCTAGCCAATACTTAAAGAAGGACTGGCTTGGAATAAGAGCTGAGGAACGAAGTGATTATAGGTAATTTACCAGTTGGATATCTCAAAATTGCTGTATTTATCATTTCTATTTGTGTCATTATTTTACTTGACAATGAAGCACCACATTTCTGTAGTTAATTTTTCTTTTTCCTTTGTAGTACAGCATTGCCAGTTAAAAAAAGCATCTTTGTTTTCCTGAGATTAGTCTTAAATAGATGTTTATGACTTGAATATTTAAGAAGATGGGAGAAACAAAACAGCTTGACAGGACAACAACTGTAGTTTGCATCTGTTTGGGTATTAATGCTTGTATCTGAATATAGATTTTAGTAAATAACTTTAAGGTTACAGGGATAAGTGTGGGGATTGTTTCACAGGAAGAGACAGGAAGAGATTTTGTTTTATGAGGCTGTTCTTTGTGAAGATCAAATCTGACAGGAGGGAGGAGGCAAAGCAAGAGACAGTTGTTTACAAAACTTCATTTCATTAACATGAAAGGTGGATAAAACATGAAACCAGAAATAACTCACTTGCTGAAAGCCTTTGAACAGCACCTCCTAAATATTTGGAATAAGCTTTCAGATGCTTTGTTTTAATGTCTTCTTTGTGTTCCGACAAGTTTCATTTCAAACAGGAAGAAACTGACAGATTTGTGTTTGGGACTTTCAGCACCCTCACCTCGGTTGTGTTTCGAAAGAAATAAACGGAATTATCAGTCTCAAGTGTACATAAAACACTCCCACAACACCCAGCCCCTCCTGCCTGCAGCTTGTTCCCTTCCTTGCCATGAGATCCCACGGTGCCAGAGATCTCCAAAGCCCTCCCTACCCATCAGCAAGTGCTGACCCAAAACCTTGGACAACAAGTTCAATCACCAGACAGGAACAGGCGGGGAAAATCTTTATTTTTTGTACCACTTCCGTTCAAAGTTGTGTTAAAAGTGGAGATGTTTGCTAGTTCAGCCTAAAGGATTGTGCTTTAGATTCAGTTTTAAAAGCAGTCCTTGGGAAAATGTGTGCTGCTGTCATATAAACCAGCCCAGGAGCTGGATTCTGATCCTTGTGGAGGATCCTTCCAAGTCAGGAGATTCTATAAATCTGAATCTTCAGCAGAACACCTGACCTCTCTTTCTTCCTTCCCACACCCTCTCTGTGTTTCGTTCTTGTAGGAGCATGTACGCAGTTTGGAAATCCCTCTTAGAAGGCACCATGCAGGTGGCCCAGTCCCGACTCAATATCTGTGAGAACTATAAAAACTTAATTTCTGAACCAGCCAGGAGTGTCCGGTGCTTCAAGGAGCAGCAGCTGAAGAAGGTATTTGTGCTTTAATAAATCCTTGGAGCTATTGTCGTTTTTATTGAGGAAAGAAATGGGGTTTAGAAATCTTTTACTGTGGCACTTCTAAAATATGGAAGTACTCTTCATGTTATAGATGGACTTGTCCAGCTTGTTGGAGAGGGATCAACATTCTGAGTTGTTATCCCAAATTATAACTGCTTGGAAATGAGTCTTCTAAAATGTGACACCACTTGCTCAAATGTTATCTCAGCAAATCTCACACTGTGCTGTAGAAATTGCATTGCCTTGAGTTTGCAGTGACAATTGCAAGTGGTTTTTGTTAGAAGAAGTTCTGATTTTAAAAAAAGATCCATCTGAAAGCTGAAGGAATGGCTTGAGCAATCTCCAGGATGGAGAGTGGAGATTGTCCAGCCACCTCCTGTAACAGTATCACAGCTAAGTGCTTCAAAAGCTGCGTTAATTATCTATTTAATTATCTGTAATTATCCCTGTAGAGAAATTAGTGTAGTTCCAGTGAGCTGGATATTCATTTAATTTCTTGTTGCTTTTGAAAGTCATTTATGAGCGTGGTGAGCCCTGGCACAGGGTGCCCAGAGCAGCTGTGGCTGCCCCTGGATCCCTGGAAGTGCCCAAGGCCAGGCTGGATGGGGCTTGGAATAACCTGGGATAGTGGAAGGTGTCCCTTGAATGACCAAAAAAACCCCCAAACAACAGACATTTCAGCTGTCCTTGTTACAAAGTGACAGCAAAGACCCAGAACGTACCTAGGTCTGTGTTCCTGTGTTCTGGAGTAGTGTTTTGTAAAATACTTGGTCACAAATTTAAATAGGTGTTTGTGTAATGTGAGCTCTCAGTTCCTGAACAAATTATTCTACTCTTAGAAACGTGTGTGGTATCTGTCTTGTGAGGGGAAAATGAACTTTATTAATGCTGTTTTATTAATTAATTATTTATATTAATGCTGTTTACTGTGCTGTGGAATTTTATTTTCCTGTGAAGCTTTCCAAACAATGCTTACACCGCAATGCTTGCTGGTGAATAATCGTACTTTATTCTTCAGCAAGTGGTGATAATTCAGTGTTTGTGAGTCAGCAGCAGAAGTGGGATCTTGAAATTTTTGGAAGTCATAAAGTTCCTTTATTCCTGCACTTTTGAATCAGCAGAACAAGTTATTACAATTATCAGGGCAGTGTTCTGGTTCAGAGTATTCTAACACTGACACGCTTTTCCTATAACATGGAATTATCCACCACTTGGCAGGATTAATTTTCCTACACAACCAGTTGATTGTTTTACACAGTGCAGTCTCTCACCCTTCCCTTTGAATTCCCAAACAGATAAATAATGGACAGAGAAATAATTGTTCTGACCTCCATTCAGACAAAAGCTTATCAAAATTAAAATCCAGTCAGCAAAATACTTGTAAGGTTACATGGGAATACCCATCTAAAGTGGCATCCAGTCTCCTGACAGTTTTTTGTCCTACAGGGATGCAAACCAAGATTGTTTAACTCTTCTCAAATGATCTTTTTAACAGCTGAGGTTATTTGATATTTTAATTTTGTGATGCTGGCAGGAGATTTTCGGGATCAAAATCCTCACTGATGTTACAAAACCCCAGTCCTTTTCACAAGCTTTTAGGTCTTTGTCAGCCATCCCTTGTATACAGATTTTTATACCTTTCATTTTTCAGTGATACACACAGAGGCCTCCAAAAATCCCAATTCTGCCTTCCACCATTCCCCAAAACAGCCTGTAGGGAATGCACCCTCTGGAGCCCGTTGCTTTATTGGTCTGCACACATCCAACAGTGGCTTTAGTGGGAATTGTTCTGTGTTTGTAGCAATTTGCCAGCTTCAGGGAGAGCAGCATTGTGTGGTGAGAAGGCCAGCAATTCCTGTTGGCTGCCAGTTTGTTTTTTACAGGTGGCTGGGTGTTGTTTTTTGAGCAGTGGAATAGGGGCAAGTTAACGTTACATCCTTGGATTACAGCACCTCGTTAGTCCTGGAGGAGGTTACATGCATTAATAATTAGTGTGATGAAGAAGCTGGGGTGTTTTGGAGGGGTGTTCAGCACCAAGGCACCTGGAATGAGGGGAGGCAGGGGGTTGATGGTGCTGTAAAAAGAGCTGGGACCTTTGGGGTGGTCTTTGGAGGACTCAAAGGCAAATTGGTTTCCTTGAACTCACCCCTGGTGCTGCTGGAGCCTTCACTGAGCACATCCAGCCTGTGGTGTCTGTAATTAAATAGAAATCCACTGGACTATCAATCTCCTGTGTGTTTAATCCAGTTTGGGTAAAAGAAAATCTTTAGTAATCTCTTCTAAAGAGAGTTTTAATTCTAGACATTGATGATTCACATTGGTTTTCTTACCTAGATCCTGCTTAGCACAGATCCTTTCCCACTTTGCTAGGGTTTTTCTTAAGCTGGCAGGGTGTCTGAAGAATTGCTGAATATAATCATTTTTCTTCCTGTTGTGTTGTGTTTTGTGTGGCAGCTTTTGCCTCATATTTTAAATTTTAAAGAAGGAAAGATTAATCATTTTTTTTGGTATCACTTCCAGTAGATTGCCTCTGTGTTTTTCCCGGTTGTATTCTGATGACTTCGCCTGATTACCTCATCCAAAGCTTTCAGAACTCTGTCATTGATTTTGAACAGTTTAAACAGCACCAGAAAGAAAGGAGGAGAGCAGGTTTTATGTTTTGGTCAGTTTTAAAGGACCTGATGAATAATTGGCCAGGATTGACTTGAAGATTGCATCCTTGCCTATAAAATACCGTAAAAAGCAGCAAAACCATGATGGGAATATCATTTGGATGCAAAGAAAAAGTAATCTTTTCTTTCCTGAATGCTTTTTTGCAGTGCGTGGACCAGCTGACAAGGATCCAAGCTGAATTACAGGAGACAGTCAAAGATTTAGCTAAAGGCAAAAAGAAATATTTTGAGACTGAACAGATGGCTCAGGCGGTGCGGGAGAAAGCTGATATTGAGGCCAAGTATGTTTTTCTAATGGCATCTGTAGAAATAATGGCAGGCCCAAAAAGCACCTTTGTGTTCCTTTTTGCACTTGATGGTTGGCTTCCAACGAGATTCTGCCAGGTTCTCTTTGCATTTTGCTTCTATACATTTTCGTAGCTATTTCAAGCACACCCTGAGAGGAAGTTAGAACTTGTTTGTGTTGGTTTGTTTAGGAAGGAAGTTCAAGTAACAGCTTTAATTTGGCATTTTCTGTGGACAGTGTGTCTGCTGGCACTTTTTTGATATTAAAGCCTCCTGACTTCCTTTTCTGTCCACACATCTCAAATTTGGTGTCAGTCTATTTAGAGGGGGAGAGACAAGAGGACACTGTTTTTCGTTTTTGAGATAAATTTTTGAAGCTTTAGGTTTTTTCCTGTTCCTTGACATCCTAAAGAGGGTGATTTCCTTCCTTCCAGGAAAACCAGTAACACATGTTTTGGGTTTGGGGTCTGGCCTGTCTTATGGGAATTTATTACACCTCTTTCTTTTTTTCTCTTTAATTTTTGTTTTTTGAAGTTATTCAGAATTTCTCTCAGGGAATGAAATTATGGTTTCCTTAGAGATCTTTTCTGTCTTTCTGAGAGATGATGAAAAGAACTTTAATAAAATTAACTATAATACCTGAAAAAAGTAAACAAGCACAAACAAAAGCAACCAAAATTTTGAGCTTGGGAATTTTTGAGCAGATTTATACTGCAGTGTTATTCAGATTAAAATAGCTGGTGACTGATTTTGTTTTCTTTTTAAACCGTCATCCTTCAGACAGCAAAAAAACCAAACTTTTGTAGAAATGTTGTAAGGCAATCATTCAATTTCATCTGCTTATTTCTGTTCCAGGTCCAAACTTAGTCTTTTTCAGTCAAGAATAAGCTTGCAGAAGGCAAGTGTGAAGGTGAGTATAAAACTTGGGGTTTGCTGCTCATTTCATGAGGCAAATGCCCCAAATTGTCTGGGATGTAGAGATGAGGGACAGCTGGGAAGGGAAATTGATAGGACAAAGGATGAGCTAAGAGCATTCTCTGGGCAGAATAGAGATTTATATATGGAATATGTGCAAGGAATTTTTTTTTCTAATTCGAGTTAAAACTGTTCTTTGAAGACCACACGTGAAATTCCAATTGTGGGAGAGAAAAATCCGTCAGGAATCCTCTCATCATCAGGAAAACTGAGAAGCTGTAAATGCCCTGAAGTTTTTGCTGTATGAACACATCTCCACACAATTAATTCACTGTTCATGTCTGCTTGGTCACTGAGCTTCTCTTTCTGAGCTGTGTTTTCACGTGTTGCAGTTAAAAGCCCGGCGATCCGAGTGCAATTCCAAGGCTATCCATGCCAGGAATGATTATCTCCTCACTTTAGCAGCTGCCAATGCACACCAGGATCGCTACTATCAAACAGACCTAGTAAACATCATGAAGGTAAGGAAGCTGATTTCTGCCTGCCCTTGGGAATTGGGAAAATCTGGGAGGGGGCAAAGTCCTGGATCGACTTTTCCAGTGAGCTGGCACGAGTGAGAGGGAAGGCAGAGCCTGCAGTGGTGTCTAAAATCCCATCAAGCCCCAAAACTGGGCAGTCACTTTTTGTTTTTTAATTCACTTCTTTTCTGAGAAACCCACTTTTGATAAAATTCCCTTGGATAAAGGACTGAAAAAACCTGACTGAAAAACTCACTTGGCTAAAACTCCCTTGAATAAAAGAGTCAGGTTTGTCAGAGCTGACATTTTCCTGTTGTAAGGAAACTGGAGATGTGTTTAGTTCTTTAGGACCATACCTCACAATCCTTTTTATTTTGTATCTGATCAGAACACGTCTTTATGGTGTGCTCAGTGAGCTAGAGTTATTAAATATCTTGGTTTCCAAATGATGGATTTTAGGGAACAGCAGTCAGCATTCTTGTTCTCACCTGTGGCAATTTGCCAGGTCAAGGCAGGAGTAGCTACTTGAACTCCGAGGAAATGACACACTTGAAAAAGTTCAAATCTGATTGCTCACAGTTGTTTTTTCTTATATATCACCCTAGAATTAATTAACTGTACATTATTTCTGTGTCTTGGAATTCAGGAGTTACAGATAAATTGTAAATTCATCTGCTTCACACATTATCTGCTTGCATTTCACAGGTTGACATTTTCAAACTTTAATTTGCTCTTTACAAACTATTTCCAGGCAGGATGACTTAGAAGTCTGTCATTTGCATTTTGAATTGCTTTGTTGGAGAAATAGCCTAGAATTATAACAAATCCCTGTATTATCAGCATGCCTTTGCATTTTGGGGGGAAATATTGATATATTGATATGGAAAGCAGGCAAGTGAGGTAAAAAATGAGAGCACCAAAGGAATTCTCCTGCTTCTCCCTGTGTGTGTGCTGTTCTGTAAGTAAAACGTGAATGTTTGTGCTGACTAAATGTTTAGTACATGGAAATGCTTGTAAAGAATTTCCTTGTGCTGGTGCAGATAAAATTATTAATTGATGCTTACATAAGATAATTCCAGCCTTACATGCATGGTTGGCTGTCATCACTTAATGCTCTTACTTGGGAGCAGTTCCAGAAGGGAATTGAGTACGTTCACAAGAAAACAAACAAAAAGGCTGTTTGAAACCATTTTCAAAAATGAGCAAATAGCCTTGGTAGTTTTTTTTTTTTCAAGCCTTTCTCAAGCTGAACCTTTTTTTCATACAGAAAAAAACCTTACACCTTATTCTTTGATATAAATAACTGTGGTTTACTGAAAGCCTAAGTGCTTTCATCCAGCCAAATTGCTCTGGAAGGAAAGGACAACACTCAGGGTTTATTTTTCTGCATCTCTCAGATATTTATAGCAGTTGAGTCTCATTGTCTGGTGAACAAAAGTGTGCTTTTAATGAAGAGCTGGAAATTGGGGTCTCTTGCACTGTTGGTCACGAGCACACCCAGGTGTCCTGGGCATGGGCTCACCCTCTGGAGCAAGGCAGGGAAAGGAACAGGCAAGGCCCCAAATTGAAGTGGCTGCTGGAGATTTTAGGAGATACAGAGGGAAAACCTTCAGGAAAATGAAGGATAATGCATCACTGGACTCCAGTTCCTTCATCCAGGAGCTCTAATGTAAATTAAAGTATGAAACTGCTGAAATATATAAATAAATATAACAGAAACAGCAGCTTGTAATCTGGAATGGGATTTGCTGGCAGGGTCCTGGTTTCTCCTCCTCCTTCTGAAATTCCTGAGGGAACCACACTGTGTAAAGTACAGAAAAAAAATCATTATTTTATTTAGCAGAATGATTTAACACAAATGGAGAAGGAGCTGGAGAGGAAAGTGACCAATTGAAGGTGAAGAATCATTCATTATAGACAAATGTGCAATAAGTGAGAAATGGAGCAAGATCTTGGCAATTTTGGTTGACCAGGCAGAAAATAGCACACGAAATGAGTGTTAAAAAGAGAAATGCAGTAACTTGGGGACAGAATTGCTGCCTACAGAATAAAGAACTCTGAATAGCCATTGCCATTTTTGAAAGAGATGCTGGAACTGGCAAATGGAGTGAAGGTTAAAGAAATGGAGCCCCCTGTGCAATGTTTCTAATGTCTAGGTGGCATCACTGGGAAGGGAGGATTTTGGAAGGGACTTCCACCCTTCCAGCACAGTTTTTGTTTCAATAGGTTGAGTGTGACCGAGTGTATTTTACATGCTGTAACAGTTGAGGTGTCAAATGAAACATCTTTGCTGCTGTGTTGTGATTAATATTCTAAAAATGTGCCTTTTATCTCAGTATTAGTAAGTCCTTAGGTATTCCTGTAGTGCCACGTGCTGTCTGTAAGTGTTTCCCCATTTAGCTGCCCTTGAGCTGATCTTTGAACTGCTCAGGGCTCTCCACATTTCGAAATCACATCACGTGTCTCCTCAAACTGTTCAGATTTTGGACCCAGTGCCTGTTTTTCTAGTTGTTACCCCAAAAATGATAAAATCTTTAGAGATAGAAAAAACCCACATGAGACCTTTCCAGCTGATACTTGGCTGTATTACTGTATCTGACATTTACAGACGTGTCAGAGGCTGTTTCTGTTTGCATCCATCAGAAGCAGTTTCTCCGTGGGTTTGGGTTTTCCTGCGGTTCTTGTTTCCAGAATTGGAATGGAGCAGTGTGGGTTCTGTTGCCTCTGGCTTGTTGGAAGCCAGGGAACCCAGCCCCTGGCCATGATGTGCATCCAGCTGCTGCCTTTGGGTTGTGGCCCTGCATTCCCAGAGCATCCCTCTGCACCATCTGCACGTGCAGACTGTGCTCACTTTTCCTCGAAAACACGAGATTTTACTCTCAGCTCTGACATCGACTTGGCTGCCTTGACAAATAGTGGCTTGAAAACTCAGCTGATGTGGCTGCCCCTTCCCATCTGTTTTCTCCTTATATTAAATTCCCTTTTGTTTCAGTAGGCTAAAAGGTGTCTGACTTAGCATAAAATAGAACCATGGAATGTTTATTATTCGTGTGGACGTCAGAGGTTGGTCCTGGCATCCTGTGCGAGTCGAGCTGAGCACAGGTGGAGTTCTTGCCCAGCTTGTCCTGCTGACAGACAGCCTGGAGAATGGCTCTTCAGTGCTTTGTAACAATGAAATCCAGTAAAAGGCTGTGTTGGTGGTGGGGAAGGGAGGGGTGCAGGTGTTTTGCAGCCACAGTGTTGGTTGATGCCTGCAGGAGGTGTTTCCAGGCTGTTGGGAGAGTGTGATGTGTGCTGGGCTGGGGCACCTGGGGCTGCTCCCAAGAGGAAGCTGCTGCTGGCTTTGTTCCTTGTGTCTGGAACGCTGCTGTGGTGCTGTCCTGTGACAGATGAATCACAAACCCACCTTGTGGCCTTGTTGCATTTTCTGGGACAGGCAACAAAAGGGGCTTTCATAGGCAGGGTTCATGGTACACGCAGCTCCTGCTGATTCCCAGTAGTTCAGAATATGTGACTTAGTTTTGCAACATTTTTATGCAGAGAAGAAAATATTATTGGCTCTGTTGTGTTTGTAACTGTGAAAGCCATCGCAGACCAAACAGGGGTGCTTGGAAAGGAAAGACAAAATGCTTCCAGCTTTTTTAATAGGATGAAGAATTGTTCCTACTCTGCCTTCCTAGTTTTCCAATTCCACCACTTATAAGGAGCAAAGCCATTCTAGGTCTCTGTTCAGAAAAGATTTGAATCCTTTTGCCTTTCGTTTTCTCTGTCCTTTATGTCCATTTCAGTCTCTGCAGTGAAATTAAAACCCCTCAAAGCACAGGCTAAATAAAGCCTGGTAATGTTTTCTTCTTTGCCACTTTCCTGACAAGCTGCTTAGGAGGAGTTGCCATTGCCTGAGTGTGAAAGTACAGTCCACAAACCCTTTTAAAAATAAGTTGTCTGCCTTGTGCTTAGGTTTTTACTTTAACCTGAGGTCAGAAGGAAGTCTGAGATGATGGCTGAAGTCAAATCAGGACTGTTTTGATATTCATCCTTTTAGAAACATTACCATTTTTTAATGCTGTGCTCTTAATTCTGTAAGGTCCCCTGGTGAGCCACCTCAGAGAATGACTTTACACAGCAACTAAACAATGAGGAAATGTTGACATAAAAAAAAAAAAAGAAAAGCAGGTGTGCTGGACACTTGAAACAGTCCTGAGATTGTTGAAAGAGAGAGAGAAAGAGGGAACAAAAACTTAGATGTCAAACTCACAGAATGCTTTGGGTTGGAAGGGACCTTACAGCCCATCCCGTGCCACCCCCCTGCCATGGCCAGGGACACCTCCCACTGTCCCAGGCTGCTCCAACCTGACCTGGAACAATTCCACAGCTTCTCTGGGCACCCTGTGCCAGAGCTGAGGAGCAGGTTACAGGTGGTGCTGCAATTTTTATGAACACAGAAAAATTCTGGAGAAGGTAGCAGGCAGTAGCAGCAGGTATTTCTAAACTAAGCTCTTTTAAAAAGAAATATTTCATGTCATGCAAGGCTCACGTTGGCTTTGGTGCTTGAGGGAGAACGGTGTCAAAAGCTGGTGCTTTGTCTTTGTGGTTTTGGTGGTTTCTTTTATCCTGTTGTAATTATCAGGCTGCTTTTCTGGTTTTTTCTGTGCTTTGCAGTTTGCTTGACACGAGGAAGTGCAGTTGTGTAATTTGGCCCTTGTTCTTGATCAGAGTTCTTGTGATGACTTGGCAGGTTTGAATAAAAACTTTGTTACATCATTTCCCTGCAGCTGCCCTTTGCTCAGGTGTGTGTGACAGTGACAACACGAGTGACAGCAGTGCTTTGTTAGTTTGAGAGGTTGATTTAGAAAATCACAGGTGAAGCGTGGCTTTCCCACACCCTTACCTGTTTTTAAGGACTCTGATAGAGGAAGAGATCTGGCTGACTTCCAAGGAATGAGCAACCTGGTGTACTTGACCCTGCTCTGAGTGCAGAGGTTGAACCGGTGTTACCTATTTTATTTATTTATATATTATTTATTATTATGTACATTGAAGCAGTATTACATATTCCCTTTTAGACCTGAATTACTCTGTCGTTCCTTAAAACAGCATTTTTTGGTAAGGAGGTTCTCCTTGGGATTCCCTACCTTCTGCTTTCTGGTTTTGGTTATTTTCTGCAATTAAGTGGAGTAACTGCCTGAGTCCCAGCAGTGCTGGAACTTTCATGTTCTGGTGAGCCCTGGTTTTTATTTGTTACAATGGTTGGGAGTTTTTGTGAAGCTGTGCTGACTTCTCTGTTTTCAGCACAGTCATCCATCACTTTTCCCATGCACTTTCAATGATCATTTAAAACAAATGGAAATGCAGGCTCCAAGCATGAGTTGCAGGAATGAGATTCAGCTGGAGCTGGCTGTGTTCATAAAAATGACCCCAAACTGAGGACTTGGTGGCCTTCAGTTAATGATTTGCTTTATGCCCTGAAATTAATGGGATGTGTGTGGCAGAGGGTTCTTTCCCCTGGTGGCTCTCTCTGAATGGAAAAGTAAGTTGACTTGGTAGCTGAAAGTCTTAAATTGGCTCAGGAATGTTATCCCAGCACTGCTGTGTCCTGCAGAAATAAAAGGGTACCATTTGCATCAGCACATATTTCTGTAGCCTCTGGAACAAGCAGAACCAATATTATCACTGTAAGAAATCAATTTACGTCCACGTTATTGTTTCAAACTTTCTGGAATGATTTACAAGCACCCGGGGGATTCCTTTTTTAAATGGGAAGTCTGCCCCTCAACAAAAAAATAGCATTAAGATAAAGTAATTCTGAAGTCATCAGAGACTTCCATTTTCTTCTATAAATCTCTTTTATTATTTCAGTGCTACCAATTCTTTTCAGATCCTGTAAAACTCCCTTAAAAACGCAGAGGGGACTTGTGCAAGTGAAAGAACTATTGTTTCACTTCCTGTCCTTGTCAGCTGCAAGCCACAAAGATTTTGTAATCCCAGTTAAAGCAGGCGTGGATGGCATTATCTCCAGCATCAGATGGGCACAGGAGCTTTCCTCCCCAGGCAGCTGAGGAGTGTGCTTGGCTTCCTCATGGTCATTCCCACAGAGGGGGGGCTGAAGGGATCTGCTCACCACATGATCCCAGTGCTCCAGAAGGTGCTCACTGGGTTCCAGAACAGCTGAGCCTGATCCCACACTGGTTTCCCATCCAGGGCCATCTGTCTCTGTGCTGATGTGCACATCACACCTGGGGGGAAAGAATTCCAGGTTGCAGTGCAGTTCTGCATCCGCATAAATTCCTAGATCATCAATACACCATTGTGGTCTCTTGTTTTCCTCAAATGCTCATCTCTCACATTCCCAGTTGACACCTGAGAAGTGCCTCAGAGGATTGTAGGTGTTCACAGTCCATGGAATATGTGCTAACTCCAGCTGGGAGCACTTGGATTCCAGCTGGCTGTGAGTTGATGTTTGCAGGGAAGTGAAAAGGGGCTTTGCACTGGAAGTGCAACTCTTGATGTTAATTTGGGTAAAACCACAAGCAAGGGAGGGTTATTGGCCTTAACAGTAAATGGTATTTGCACAGAATCAGGGAATGGCTTGGTTTGGGAGGGGCCTTAAAACTCCTCTAGTGCCACCCCTGCCATGGGCAGGGACACCTTCCACTGTCCCCGGCTGCTCCAAGCCCCAATGTCCAACCTGGCCTTGGACATTGCCAGGGATCCAGGGGCACCCACAGCTGCTCTGGGCACCCTGTGCCAGGGCCTGCCCACCCTCCCAGAGAGGAATTTCTTCCCAATATCACATCTAACCCTGCCCTCTGCCCCCCGTTTCCAATCATATTTTTAGTTTTTCATAGATAAAACGTGTCTTTTCAGTTTCAAATCCACCACTCACCCCCTGAAAAGCCACGTTGCTCGTCACGCAGACTTTTCATGCGACCTTGAGGCACAGGAGTGGGTCTGAGTCACAGCTGTTTCTGTTGTGAAGATGAGAACGTGTGATGGTCACATTGGCCTGGTGACAGTCACTTTGTCCCACCTCGTGTTTCAGTCACAAATGAATCTCTTGGTGAAGCGTTTGACCCAAAGAAACCCATTTATTTCAGGGATCCAGGTGTTTATTCCTCCGTGGCTGGGCAGTGTAGGGTAAAAGCAGCATGACCAAATTTAATACAGAACTCAGGGCAACTTAATGATCTTAAAACAATGACCATTTTTTCATGTGTGACTGACTTTTCAGTGAGATTTCCTTTGGTGTTTTCACAGAGATAACTTAAGGAAAGGGTTGACTCTAAAAGTGTAGTGTGATTTTACATGATGCTTATGAAAGGAAGGCATTCCCCCTTTTTCTGTCCCTCCATCCCCTGTCCCCAGTCCCTCTCCAGCTCTCCTGGAGCCCCTTTAGGCCCTGCCAGGGGCTCTGAGCTCTCCGTGGAGCCTTCTCCTCTCCAGGTGAGCAGCCCCAGCTCTCCCAGCCTGGCTCCAGAGCAGAGGGGCTGCAGCCCTGGAGCAGCTCTGGAGCCTCCTCTGGATCTCTCCAGCAGCTCCAGGTCCTTGTGCTGCTGGCCCCAGGGCTGGGGCAGCTCTGCAGGTGGGCTCTCACCTGAGCTCGGGGGCAGAATGATCAGGGATGAAATCAGGGATTTCAGCTGAATGTAAAACAAGGAAAATGACTGGAAAGCCAAAAAAAAAAAAGTTCTAAACCCTTGCTGGAAAGAGAGAACCAGAGGGCAGTGTAAGGATTAAGATTGGGAATGAGTTACTTGAAAAGGAATCTGGGAGAAATCTAGTTGAAAAAGGTAGCAGAAAACCTAAAACACCTTTTTTTCCTTTTTTGTTCTTCATTTGAAGATTTTGTATAGAAACTGTTTGAATGGGGCTTGGAGATATTTTGGTCAGCTCTCATAAAGCCGCTCATTCTGAGGCAGGAAATGAAACTGCCATCTTGTGTCAAAGGCACTCTGTAACACAATGAGAGCAGTCCCCAAATCCTGGCCTGTGGCAGACACAGCCTTGGAGCTGCTCTGGGGGAAGGACTGCCCAGGAAACCTCTGCTCTGCTCTGCAGGAGCAGGTGGGGTGACCGCAGTCCTGCCCTAGGATTCAGGGAGAAGAGCATCCCAAACAGATCTTGGCAGGGTGTTGTTTGCTTGAGGGCTTTGTTTTTAGCAACTCCTGACTCACTGGAAGAGTTGAAGAAGGGAAAAGTTACTGTTTTCTGCAGAGTTTTTTCTGCTGTTGGTCATCACCACCCCGTGTTGCAGTGAGTTACCTGGAGTGGACGTGATTCCAGTGACACTGGGGGAAAACTCGTGGCTTATTCTCAAAATGGAATGTGTGTGCACAGGTTTTCTCCTGTTAAATGAGAGTTAACTGATAATTGTCCTGTTAAATGAGATATTAAACTGTGAAAGTTACTGAAAATGTGGAGACGTCAGAGCCCCCTCCATTGCCTAAAGGGGCTCCAGGAGAGCTGGAGAGGGACTGGGGACAGGGGATGGAGGGACAGGACACAGGGAATGGCTTCCCTCTGCCGGAGGGCAGGGTCACATGGGATATTGGGAAGGAATTGTTCCCTGGGAGGGGGGGGAGGCCCTGGCACAGGGTGCCCAGAGAAGCTGTGGCTGTCCCTGGATCCCTGGAAGTGTCCAAGGCCAGGCTGGACATGGCTTGGGACAACCTGGGATAGTGGAACCCTGGGATAGTGGATAGGAATGAGATGATTTTAAGGTCTCTTCCCACCAAACCCTCCTGAGGTTCTGTGACTCATCTTCTGTCGTCAGTGGCAGGACAAAACATTTCTGAGTGACTTCACTAACGAAAGCAGTGGAAGAATTATCACAAGGAGATGAGGCCCAAAATAGCACAAGGCCAATAAGTGTGAGATGGAAAATGTCACACTGAATTTGAAGTTTAATTAAATCCTAGAAAACTTGAAGAGGAAAATGGTTTCTAATCTACAGCTGTCTTGCCGAGAGAGAGGCAAATCTGGGAAGACTTTTCACAGATCTTTGGGGGTTTCAGAGGGCCCAGCTGCCCAGTTTTGAGGGGTTCTTTATTCTTTCAGCTTGCAGAGCTCAGCTCTGGTTGGACAGTGCAGGTGTTTTGGGATGGCTGGAGATGAGGAGCTGCTCATTCCCTGTGTGGACAAGGGCTGCCTGAGCTCTGGTTTTTGCACAGTCTTTAGGAAACTTCCTTGCCTTGGAATCCCTTCCTGCAGCTGAAAAGTCCTATTTAGTTTTTACAAATTGCTAAGGAGATAATGGATTGTAAAGCTGGCCCAGAAACTCAGTCATGGGAGGAGGAGGAGGATTGGGAATGCTCCAGTGTGATTTGTCTCCCTAGCTGCAGGTTTGATCCCCAAAAATAAAATTCCCATCTGTTCACGTTGTCATCTCTGCTTAAAAAGCTTTGCAGCCAGGCTAGACCCCCTTGGTGTGGAGGGAAGCAAATATTCCCTGCCAGTAGCTTCCTTAGATCTGTAATTCCTGATGGCTGACCTGTGGAATGGTGTCACCCAGCTGGACAGGGATGTTATTTTATAATGTTCTACACATTATCAAAGCCCTAAGGTAATTGCTCCTAGGATTGGAATGCTAATTAAAGGAATTAATCTCTCTCTGGTATTCCCAGTGTTGTTCATGGATAATGGGAAGAACCTTTTCTGTGCACAGGTTCATCCCAGCTCACTTTGCTCTTGGCACCAGCGTTGCCCAGGGCATCCAGCAGCACCCTTCTGTGAGGACCTCTTTCAAATTCCTGGGTTTTTAAAACCTCAGGACAGTTTCAGTGCTTGGGTTCCAGGCTTTTAATCTCACATAAAAGTCATGGGGAGCTGAAAATGATTCAAAATGAAAATGAAAAAAAAAATGTTAGGAGGAATCATGACAATATTCTGGGATTTGGGTGCCTGAATTTTCTGGGATAAGTTTCTTTTGACTGGAGTGTCAAACCATGTACGTGGAGATAGTTAAAAATCAGGTTTCTAGTTCAGGCTCAAGAGTATTAGAAATCAAAATTTTAAACTGCTTCTATCGATAAAATTGTACAGTGTTGGCTATACTAGATTTATGTACATTGTATATAATAACTTAGATGAGAATCCAATTTCATAAAAGATGAATTTCAAAAATACAGAATTCCAAGGAAAAAAGCGCATAAAAAGAAGATGGCAAATCTGAGAAATACCTTTATTTTTACATAAAAAGTTCTCAGATGTTTGTGGCTCTGTGTATACCCAAATAATTCAGCAGTTTTTAATAGCTGCTCCACTTCTGTCAGGCTTTGCTCTTCTCACTGGGCAGTTCATCCAGCTGGATTCAGGCTCAGTTCATTCAGCTGGATTATTGCAGTGTATTTTTATGATATTCTTACGTGACTTCAGGTACAGATCCCTGGATTCTCAGCATTGCCACTGAGCACAGACCCTTCTCTCTGCCTGGGTCTGGGAGCCCCATTTCTAATTTAAGAGGGGATATTGGAGCATTCAGTGAATTAACTTTGCTGAAAGGCTCAATTTATTTAATAGCAAAGACTAAGCGCTAAAGACAGCCTTGTATCCAAGAAATCCCAGCCCTGCCAGATCCTTGGGATGTCTCATCCTGTGTGATTTCAGTCTCCTGCTCTGCTCTGCCCGCAGAGTGGCGGGAGGCCCTCTGAGCAGTGGCTCTGTGAAATTAAGGAGTTGCTTAAAAGGTTTGAGTATTAATCCTACAGGGCTGAAATAAGTTGGAAAAGGAGCTTAACTTTAATGCAGTTATGTTCAGCAAATACTGTCAGGGGACCAAAGTGTATTTAGGTATTCCCAGTCAGGCCACACTTCAGAAGTGATTTAATTAAAAGATTTAAGAGCAGTAGATCCCGGTTTTGTTCATTTTTCTGTTGATTTTTGTTACCCATCACTGTTCTATCAAACAGCAGAAGATGGGAAAATCCTCTCAGCTTCTGGAGAATGTGGCATGAGCAGTGATTCCATCAGTCCTTGTGCAGGAATACTGCTTGGAATACTGCTTGGAATGGGGATTCTGTGCCAGGCTTTGGGATGGGGGTGGGGGAATCTGTTTGTGAAAGGGAAAAACCTTTCACAATATTTTGAATTCCGGACTTCAGGCTCAAATTATCTTTGTCTTCACCCACTGGTGCTTACAAGGAGTGCAGGCATAAATTGTTAGTGTGATTCCCCTGGGGATAATTGAGAATGGACTCCTAAAAGTAATAAAGCATAATTGGCACACAGAATTCCCAAGTGGGGTTTGGGAACCCTGGATTAATCTTCTTGCTGCGCTGCAGCTGCCATACCTTTGGCATTACCCCCACCATGGTTTTTTTTCCTTTATTGTGGGAGATAATTGCTGTCATTGTTCTGTGATTCCATAATTATTGCAAATCATCTCAGTGCTGTGACTCTGGGCCGTTTTCCTTATAACAACACATTTGTGTAGATCACAAAAATTCCTAGAAATAGTTTTGTTGGATTTGGTCCTTGCATTTTAGAGAGACAGAGGAATCCTTTTGTAGGGTGCCTGTTCAGGAACCTGGGGTTCCCTGTGTGAGACACACCCTGCCCTTTGCATACTGCCTAATTGTTTCATTTATTAGCATAAAATTGGATTGAATTTGTCATTTGAGTTGGAAAATGCCTGAATATCCCAAGAAGACCATTTGTGCTGTGGGTGAGACAGAGCAATGTTACATTGCAGGAGCACATCAAGCTGCAGGTTGTATCTTTTTGGCATGATAAGAATCTGAAATGCTTGGGGATGTATTAAATAATGGAAATTTTTAATATTGGGAGATTTCCATGCCCGAACCTACTCTGTGAGCAGCTTTTGAATAGCCTGTTCACTGAATACAGGTGACTTTAAACCCACATAGAGAAAACAAACGAAAAAAGATGGAGGTGATAAATCCAAGGAGCAGTTGGGAACAACCGCCTGTGCTGGGGCAGAAAAGGTTTTCTTGAAGTGATTTATCTGAAGAAGTAAATGAAAATGATAATACAGAGATTGAATCAACCGAATTAAAACCCAAACCCAGCAAAATAGGTGGTTAAAAAACTGCAAGGGTGCAAGAGAGTAAACAAAAGCTCCTGAGAAATGTTTATGCTCAGTGACTGATCATTCTGTTTTGGTTTTTTTACTCCTTTTTGATGCATTTTATCTGCCAGGGGAGTATTTTTAAGAAAACACTTTTTTCTTAATTTTTTTAAAGAACATATTAAGAAAACAGCTTTAAAAATATTTTAGGGAAACTATTTATTAAGAAACATTGGGATTTGTAATGAATGCATTTTCATGTGCACATCTGTGTCAGTTTAAGGTTTCTCTCCCTTGCCTTGTGTTGTAATACAGAAAAGATTTGCATTTATCCAAGCTGGTGTCTGAGTCAGGGGTGGTTCACCTGTAGCATGAATGTTCATATGGAGACGTGCTGGTAAATCTGGATGGAATTCTGTAAGGAAGAATTCCCAGAGCTTTCTTGGAGGAGGTTCTCTGTGTGAGACTTGGTTTTGTAGGAGGTAAAAATAATCAGCTCTGGCCTGTTCTTGAGCAAAGTGCATTTCTTTAACTTACCTTCCAAATCATGTCGAAATACCAAAATATTTGTGGAGCTGAGCAGCAAAATAATTTATTTTTGGGTAAGAAAAACTAAACAATCCAGACAGAGGACACACCCCACTGCTGTTCCTCAGACATTTTGTGATGATGACAGTGATCTTGTGGTCAGCAGAAGAATCCTTGAAGAGCAGAAATGGTGTCAAAGTGCTGAAGGATTCAAATGCACATTCTTCCACTTGAAGGAAGCCAATTATTACTGGCATGAGCAGTGAAGAGCACTCTGTACTCTCCAGATGCAAAGATGTCACGATGGTGACAGCTCTGCCACAAAGTCATCTTCCAGATGTTGGATTTGAGCCAGAACATTTTTCGCCCCAAGAATGAGGAAGTACAAAAGCAAAGATGCAGTTTATTAAAAATTCATCCTGTCAAAAGTGGAATCCCCCTGGGATTTATTCCAGAGCTGTGCAAGACAAAGCAAACTGGATCCAAGATGTCTTGGGAGATACTTCTGGGGAATGTAGTTCTAGATATTCCTGGAATCTGCTTTTATCTCCCAGGGGTTTTTAAGCCTTACATGGTAGAATTTGAAGATCTGGTTTTCCATGCTTACTGCAGTCTCACATCAGGGTGTTCTCACTGGTTTCAGTGGAATTGTCCTTTAACCCTGGAGTGATTTAGTGCTGTGTCCACCAGGTAACTCTCACTGCTGCCAGCCTTGTGGCAAATACAAGGAATTTTAAGGGGCATTTCCTTCCATGCCTGTGTTCACCTACCAGACCCTCCTAAAATGTGACAACTACAGGGCACTGCCATGAGATGGTGGAGGCAAATCTTGTTATCATCATTAATTTTGCTTATTCTTGTTTTAAAGGGACGTTTTTCCTGCATTGGGGGAGGGTGACAGGCATCTGTTGGTGGCTGTTCCATATTTTTCTGTGCTCAGAGGAGACTGCAGTGCCCCAGCAACAAAGGTTTTGTCAGTAAAAACAATGACCCTGGCGAAACTGTAAAGGAGCAAAATGATGTGCAGAACAATCATCAAGTGACTAATGAGAGCAAACAAAGACCTTGCAAACAAGCCCCAAACTCCTGACAGCAGAAAACACAAAGCTCTGGGGTAAGGGAAAGTGCAGAGTGTTCATGGGCACCCAGCTGAAAGGAACTTGGGGCTCTCCTGGACTTCCAGTGTCCATTGTTCCTGTGTTTGCTGTGGTGAGAGCTCCTCCAGGGTGTGGGAGGAGACTCTGAGCTTCATCAAACCTGGTGGATTTAAAGAGGCACTTTCTGTTCCTATGGTTATATTCTCTTCCTACCTCTTGGTCTGCTGGTTTTATGCCCAGTTTTTCATGTATCTCTGCTCTTCAGCAGGGTGGGCACATCCCTGGAGTATCTTGTGCTTCCTTGTTGAGAGCTGGTTTGAACAAACGCACTCCTGAAGAGCACGTGGTCATGCAGGATGTGAATTTAGGGAAAACAGAAAGATAAAGAGGGGAAATTAATTAGCCTGACAGCAACAGGACAGTGAGACAGTTATAAAAATTCCCTAAAATTGCTTTCTGTGGAAGTTCAAGAAGGAGGAGAAGCTGGAGAGGATCTTTTTGTAGGGATTCTTAAACCCTTCTTCACTCAGACCTGTTGGCATCCTCTGGGCCTGCTCTAACAGGTCCATGTCCTGCCTGTGCTGAAGCCTCTGGATCTGGATGCAGTGCTCCAGGTGGGAGGGGCTCACTGGATTTCAGATACTCCCAGACAGAACTAGGTCGTGATACCTCAAGAGTGAGTTGGATCTGGACCTCCCTAAAGCAGACTTACCAACACAGCCTTTGGATGTGTAAGATTATCCTGAGATGATCAATGTGTATCATGTGATGATCAATGTGTACCATGTGATGATCAATGTGTATCCTGGGATAATCAATGTGTACCATGTGATAATCAATGTGTATCCTGTGATAATCAATGTGTATCCTGAGATGATCAATGTGTATCCTGTGATAATCAATCCTGAGATCATTTTACAGCCTGGGATTAGCCCTGCAGTGCTTTGGGTGCAGACTGTGGCTGGTCTCCTGTCAGCCTGAAGCCCTGATGTTACAGAGCTGGCACTGTGGTGCTCCTCTCCCCCTGTAGGCTGAGGAGGCGCAGCACTCACTCTGTGATCCAGGGAAGAGAGCTGGGCTTTGCCCTCAGCTGTTCTTAGCAGCTTTCTCTACTTGCCCAGCTTAGCAGAAAAGCAGGATTCCTCCCCAGGAGGGAGGCTGCCAGGGGCAGGCTGGGCAGCGGGTCCCTGGCATTTGGAGTCAGGTGTCACCCCGCAGAGCTCGATGCCAGCAGCTCCAGGCGGGTTCTTCAGGGACACTGCTGGGGCTTGGAGCTGGCCTTTGGTGGGAATTCACACACAGATGTCGTGTTCTGGTGACAAACACAGCCCTGATTTGCTTTTACTTTGGGGGCTCTTGATGGAGACGAAGGGATTTCGGCAGTGACAAATGCTGCAGGGATGGAAGAGTTTAAAAGGAAAAATAAGCAGCTTTTCTTCTGCATTAGGAGAAATTGATGCCAGGAATCAGCATTTTTAAAGGAAAATGACTTGGAATGGAGCTGTTACCCAGAAAGGATGGGTTTTCCTGACCTTCCTTTCCTCCTCTCCTCATGTCCTTGGGAAGTGCTGTTCCATTTCACAGCTCTGAATAGTGCTGAGTGTGGCAAATCCAGCTGATCCAGGCTCTTGACTTTGTTCTGAGTTTTAGATGAGTTCTTAAAATACTTTATCCTTCACTGTCAGATAAAAGGAGATTTGTTGCTCTGTTTGGGCTAAAATACAGAGACCTCTCACCCTAGAAGGTCTGAAGTTGATGCCTTAATTCTAAGAATACCTGTTGACAAATTATTATTGTCTGTACCCCAGCCTTTCCTTTTATCATTTATCATTTCCTTTTATTCATTCTATCTTTTCTGACATACAAAAATTAAAACCCTCAGTGGAGTCTCATTTACCAAAATCATTCGGCTGAAAATTCCCAGACTGTGCCATCCATGAGATCACTCTGTTTATTTAATAGATTGGAGGCAGGAGTTTCAAGCACAAACACTCAAAAGGCTTCACTCAGCATGTTTGTTCTGCAGTTCAGTTTGTTGGGCTTTTAATTTTAAGTAAGGAAGAGTTTTGAGTAATACTACAGAAAATAAAGGATGAAAACTCAAGTCCCTGTTCTTATTGGATTCCAAGTGGTTTTCAAAGCAAAGCAGATCAGGGGTAGATTAAACAGGGCTTTAATGCAAATGAGAGTAGGGTGGTAAAAGAATTTAATTTTCTTTTTTAATATAAGTATATTCACCTATAAAATTATTTAATAAGAAGTAGAGAGTGGAATCTATGATACAGATCTCCCTTTTGATTTGGGGGCTTGACTCCTGAACAGGAAAATCAGTCACATTACCAGGATGCAATCCCATCGACTCCACAGAAGAGTTACCACTCCACAAACACAATGATTTTTGTTCAGTTCATTTCTTTCCCTTATCTTTCAGGCTGCAGCACGGACAGGGGAGGGCCAGCTCTGGTTTTGTGCTGTTCCCTCCACCCATGGAAGGAAATTCCTTGCCTTCCACATCAGTTCTATTGTTTCCGGCCGAGCGGTGGCAGCTTAGGGAGCGTTTGCCGAGGATTTCAGTGGCAAAATTAGCCCTCAAAAACTGGTGGGTTGCATCAGCTCAGGGAAGGATGGATGTTTTGAAACGAAAACCCAATCTCACAGAGCCATAGGATGGTCTGGGTTGGAAGGGACCTTACAGATCATCCTGTTCCACCCCCAGTTTGAGGACGATGGGTCGTACCGAGCGTGGGGTTAGGGAGTTTAAAATGCATAAAAGCATAAATGTGTGTTTGCAAATACCAAATGATTTCTAGGCAGTGATGATTCAGATGAGACTGGTGTGAATTAGTCAGTGAAACCCACGTGGCTTTACAAGTGTGCCTTTAATTGTGGGTTTTAAACTAGCACTAGTTTTGGTGCCTGGTGGTTAAATGAGAGGTTTAGTTCGAACACGTGAGTTTAAACTGTAAAATTATTACCCAGAGCCTCAGCACAGCTTTTAGGAGTTTCTGTGCAAGACAAACATGAACAGAATACCAGGAATCTTTCAGAAATAAATGGAGTAACAGGGAGAACTCGCCTTGGTGGCTCCACACAACTCTGGTCTGCGTTGTGTGTGGGGCAGATAGTTTCCATTTTTAATTCCTGTTTGCTTTTAAAATAAAAAATACAGAGTAGTTCAGCTTGTTCTCTGTCTTCTCCAAGATATTGAAATGGTTGTTTTTAAGTGGAGTGTGGCTGAGACCTGTACATGTTGTAGTGAAGAGGCCTCTTCACTAAAAGTCATTTATGTGAAGTCAGTGACATAAATGAAGGTGAAAATTCTACAAGGGTCTGTTCTACATTGTATCTTATTTTAAATAAGTAACAACCTCTCAAAGGCAACCAAATGTCCTAATAATAGCTAAAATACTTTCATTTACATATTTGCTTTTGAGTGAATTTTCATGGAATGTGGAATGATTAAAGCTAAATCCCCAAAATGTTCGGTATCATCTCTTGGAACATAAAAAGCCTCCTGAAAATGATGATCTGAACTGGGACTGAAGTTTTGTTTCTGGGAAAAACTCTCAAAGTTATACGTGAAACTGGGATGTTGAAGTCAAACAGTGTTCTTGTCCCATTCCCTCTGTACATGATTTTATTGGTTGGAGTTCATATATAAGATTTCTTCTAAAAGTAGGCTTTAATTTGGTTGTGTGTCCATTGTGTTTATTAACAACTTCAACTCTTCTCAGCCCCAATTCCAGCCTTTAGCTTCTCAAGCTTGGACACAGTGGCAAGTAGTTTTGCACTTTTAGCGTGGCAATTCTGCTGTAAAGAAATGATTTCTGAAAAAACAGTGAATTTTTTCTCTCCTTGGAAATTGTAATTTTGTGCCACTTGACTTCGTATTATCTTGGGTTTGATGCCAGATTTGTTTTTTTTTTAAAAAACCCCTTGATTTCCTTTTGAAGTTGACAAAAAGACAGGTTTTTCAGTGGGATTGTAATACAGTAAGTGATTTAGTGCTCTCTGGAGAGTCAGAAAGAGAACAAAAGCCATTGTAGAGGAATAATGGGTGTTGGGTTTTTTGATTTTCCTTTTTTTTTTCCCAGTTTCCCCTTCAAGTTGTGTGATGAGAAATTTTGAAAAGACTTTTCCTTTCAAAACCTGTGATGCTCAGTGGTTGGGGTCAGGGTGTTTGGAAGTGAATGAGATTCAGCTGATAAAACCCCACGTGAATGTTAATTTATATCCTACAGTTCAGCAAGTCAAGTCTTTTGTTTCAATACGAACACATCCAGCTCGATGTAGTAATTACCATTTGATAGAAAGGATAAATCCATTATTATTGCAAGTCTGGAACCAGCCAGCTCTCTGATCCTGTGGCTGATGGGATGTCACCTTTTCTGTGCCACGAGGAGCTTTTTAGCCTGTGTTGGAGCTGCTTTCTCAGCCCTGCCTGTGTGATAGTGCAGTGACTTTCAGAACTTCAGTTCTGGCAGCTCTCATCGGTATTTAAGAACTTCATCATATTGAAACTGCTTTTAATTAATGAGAGGAGGCAGGCTGTAATGCAGTTCTCACATGCTGACAGACCCGTGTGCTCCCTAATGTTTTGCCACACTTTGCTCTGATGTTCTTTCTGAAATACCTTTATTTTTTGTATCACTCTGGGGGCCTTTCTGGCGTCTCAGCAGAGCTGTGGTCATTGCAGGAGGAGGAGGGAAGTAATGAAGTTAATATTTC
The DNA here is from genome assembly GCA_013400495.1 of Nicator chloris. Taxonomy (NCBI): domain Eukaryota; kingdom Metazoa; phylum Chordata; class Aves; order Passeriformes; family Pycnonotidae; genus Nicator; species Nicator chloris. The sequence continues at coordinate 95,246 of WAAE01001247.1, forward strand.
TCCCTCTTTTTTTTTTTTTTTCCAATATTCCTTGAACTGCAGAGTGCAGCTGGACATGAATTAATCCCCAGTGCTGCGTGGATGATAATTGGAGGGAATGAACACGTGTGGGGCCGGGCTCTGTGCCTGACGTGTCTGTCTGAGCTAATTGTGGGGGCACTGTTCACGGTCAGTGAAGAGGAATAGGCCCTTGGCATCCTGCCTTTCAGCTGACCTATTTTAGCCATCTATCTTGGAGAGGGATCAATCACAACACACAAGTACCAACTTCTCTCCACTGGCTCTGCAAAGCACCCAGAGAGTCAAAACCCAGCGCAGATCTCAGCTTTTTAAGACGTAAATGTAATGACACGAACCCTTCGTGTGGGCTTTGACATAAAAACAACATTTGGGTTTGATAGGGAGCTGTGAAATACTCATTTATGGCACCGTGGGATGAAAAAAAATCACAGCTGCTTTGCAAACCGAGCACTTAGAATTGCTTTGCCAAATTGAGATGATTTATTTACATTTCTTAGCAGAGTTGCATGCCAGCCCTGGTGGTTGAGCTGAAAAGCTTCAGGAACAGATAAAAGTCAACAGTTCCATTTTGGGGGAGTTTGAGGCTTCCCGTGGTCCCCCAGGGAGAGCACAGGCAGTCTTGGCAATTTTGCCCATCATTTGTATTCTCTGTGAGCACAGGGCTGAGCTGCTCTTGGGGCTGCCTGTACTGGATGTGGAAATGAGCGCCCTTGGAATGGGGTGGTGACTGGCACTCGTGTGACACCGAGGGCTCGTCCCTTCAGGGTGAAAGCACAGGCAATGTTCAGGTCCTGGTGCTGGCCTGGGACTGAGCCTCCTGGAGCAGCTCAGGGTGAATCCCAGCAAAGCTGTGCCCACAGCAGCACAGGCTAGAGCTGAACCTGTGTCTGTGTACAGCTGCCTGCTTTCTGTGGATTTGCTGCTGGGGATTTCCTGATGTTTTCCTCCATTGAACATCCCGGCTCTAAGCTTGTATTACATAAAACTCTTTAAATAAGAATTTTTAAAATTCTGTTTAACAGAGTGTTTGGTGGAGCTGCCTGCACTTGCAGTTATCCTATAGCTCTTTCCCAGCCATACTGGGAAGTCATTCCTGGGGCAGCTCCAGGAGCTGCCCTGGCTGCTGATCCCCCAAGCCCAGCCTTTGATCGGCTCCAGTGTGGGGCCTTGGAAGGAATTCCCAGCTTGCTACTGGTTGGGCATGATGGCTTCCTGATGGCCATAGGACTGTGAAGTTTGAGGCAGGTTTAATGTGTAAGGCTGAAGGAAACAATCTGCCTCTGCTAAAAATTCCTTTACACTTGGTAGATGGAGGATGAAGAAAATAGCGTAGTGTGAAGTGGATTTGGGGTATCAGAGTTTGGATGTGAGAATTCCAGCCCCATTATTTGATTATGTCCTCAAAACGCAGCAAACAGCTGTGTGCTGCTGGGAAAACTTGGCAGAAGGAAGATCTCTTCTGTTCTTCCTAAGTTCTGAGGGATTTCATAAAACCATGGAATGGTTTGGGTTGGAAGGGACCTTAAAGCTCGTCCAGTGCCACCCCTGCCATGGGCAGGGACACCTCCCACTGTCCCAGGTTGCTCCAAGCCCCGTCCAGCCTGGTCTTGGGCACTTCCAGGATTTTGTGTGATTTACTGTGTCTGTTCACCTCACCTTAAACACTGGGATTGATTTTTCAGGGACAGAAACTACTTCTTAAGTTTTGTAGAGTTTCACTCTTTTCTCCCCCGTCAATTTTTTTCCAAATGATCTAAATAATCAAATACAACTTTCTAGAGAAACACATCCTTGAGTTTGTTGAAATGGAGTGTGCACAGTTTCCGTGAATGCTCTGTTTAAATGGATATCTGTGAAATATGACCTATTTAAAATCTCTATCATATATATTTAAATACATGCTGAGTTAAATATTGAAATGACTTTGTCAGTCACTTGCAAAGTCACATTTAACACAGAACTTGTGTAACCTGCGCTCTGTGATGTGATTTTACAGCTCTGCTAACAACAGAGCTTTGGGGTTTGAACTGTGCTGTCACTGCTGGGTTTGGGATAAATTTGTGTTACTCACGTGGTGTTTCTGTGCACAAAAGAAAGTGAAGTGGAGGCTATTGCTCAGCTGGTTTTGATAAGCAAACAGCTGGGGACGTGCCACATCCAGATGTTGAGTGTCCTGGCACCATTCCCTGAGGATTACTCTGGTTGGCAGCACCCCGTGGCCTTGCAGCTCTGGGTGTCCTCCTTGCCCTCGGTGACATCTCCCTGGGGACATTCCCTTCTCCAGAGCTGCCCTGCCCAGGGGAACAGCTGGATGGAGATCCCGGGATGATGTTGCAGTGCTGTGTGCTGCCATCTAATGGGAGCCCAGCACTGTCATTCCTCCTGCCAGGAGTGGCTCTGTCCACTCCTCGCAGGTGTAAATCTGTGAAAACAATGGTGTGAGCATCTTGCAAGTCCCAGGGTGAATACTGAGAAACTGTGTACAGAGCTGCTTCCTGCTTGTCCTGATTTTCTTTCTCTCTTCCCCTCGTGCAGGCTCTTGATGGAAATATATACGATCACCTTAAGGATTATTTAATGGCATTCAGCAGGACTGAACTAGAGACGTGCCAAGCCGTACAAAACACGTTCCAGTTTTTACTGGAGACTTCCAGCAGGGTAAGTTTGCACTGGATGATCCTCCATAACTGAATCCTTGCAGCGTGGACGAATCCCCAGGCCTTGGATTTGCTTCCAGAATCATGACAGAGCTGAGGGGTTGTTATTTTTGGTTACTCCTGGCTGTTATTAAGTTAAAAGGCACCAGGCAGTTTTCTTGGGGAGAGTTTTACCTCTGGCACCCACACTGCCTTCCCCTGGGTGCATTTGCATTCAGAGATGCTCAGTTCCCCTCACCCTGCACGTTTGGGAGGGGAAATTGCAGCTGAGGGATCTGCACGGTGTAATCTGGAGCAAAGCCCTGGGAAACTGCTTGGATCATTTCTTAATAATTGTCTGTCAACTTAAAATCCAAACTATTACGCTGTTTTCTCCCTGGAATTAAGAGTGGCAAACACAGCAAACAGATTAGAGCCTTGTCGTAGACGTGGTTTGTTTGCTTTGTCGAGCAGCCAGACTGAGAGAGGCGTGATCGCTTCCAGGGTCATTTTGATACTTAAATAATTCATCTGCTGGCCTAAAAAGAAAAAAAAATTGCCATTGAGCTCAGAAAAGCTGCTTTGGTGCAGTCATAATATTCCTTTATACGTTTACCTTTCCCACCCACCCAGAAACAGAGCTCATCCACACAGAGATGTGGAGCAAAAGCTTATTTAACATGTTCCTTATTTACCTCCAAGCAACTGATCTCACACCTTCAGAGATGTAAAGTGGGGGCATGAAAAATGGGCTTCACCCTCAGCTTTGAATTCACTTGGCAGCAACTGTAAAAGTAATCAAAATACCATTTTCTCTCTAGTTGTAGAAGGACTTTCAATAATTTACCTTGGGGTGTATTATTCAGGTCTGCTTCAAATGCCTTCCCCAGAAATGCTGGCTTGGAATGTTACAGCTAAACAGGCTCCTGTATAATGCCTGCATAATTAATTTTTCACTGTCCTATCAGATCCTTTGTGTTCAGAACACTCGGAGAGCTGCCTGCCTGGGCCTTGGATGCAGTTCTGAGCTGCCACGTCCAAACGGCTCCTTGGAGCAGGAATCCTTTCCTCAGATACTCTGTGTGCTCAGCTCGGGGTGGTTTGTGCTCCCCAGGCCAGAGAGCTCCAGGTCTGGCTGACTGTACCCAACACCGAGTCAGGCTGTGTGTGTGAGGGGAGCCCTGGGGTTCTGCTTCACCCCGTGGGCACAGTGCCTGGAGAAGGGACAGGAATGACAATCCAGCTGCCAGGTCTGAGCAGGGCTGGTACAGCTGCTGGCCACGGCTCCTTGTGCCTCAGGAACGCGGAGAAGAAAAATCTGGGTTGCTTTGCTACTGAAAGTGTGTGTTTCACTCTGAATATATTGACTGGTGGATTTTTCCACAGGCTTTGCTTATCCTTTCTTCCCATAACAGGTGCAGGTTGCAGTAATCGGCCCAAAAAAAAGAATCCAGAAGAGAGACCATTTTCTCTCCACCAAAACCCATCCCTGTCTTTCAAAAGCAGCTTGGGTTGTTAAACATGTAATGAATTTGTTAGCAATTTAAAATAAACCTGTCATCAAAGCAAAGGCTTTAAATATTTATGGGGGGTTTTGAATGCTTCACCTGTTCTTTGTTAGTTTGCACTACAAGCTTGGCAGGCTCTGCTTAGAAGAGACACTTCAGGTTATTGGGAGGAATATTTTTGCTCTTCCATCTGAACTATATTTCTGTTTGCAGGATGGAATTAAATTGTATTTGCTTTAGAAGGACAAAAGTTGCTTCCCACAAGTGCCAGGGACGATTCCCTGGATGGGCAGGGCTGGCTGTCACCTCATGTGATGCAGATGGAGGGAAACAGCTAAAAACCAGATTTTCTGTATAAAATGCAGGCTTTTCATAGTTTTGTCACTGTTTGATGGAGCTTTGGAGATAGCATTACTCCTGGGTCAGGGTGGCCCTGCTCCTTCCTCTGACACTGGAATGGGAACACTGACCCCAAAGAGGGTAAGTTTAGCTGGGATGTGGGGAAGGAATTGTTCCCTGTGAGGGTGGGCAGGCCCTGGCACAGGGTGCCCAGAGCAGCTGTGGCGGCCCCTGGATCCCTGGAACTGTCCAAGGCCAGGTTGGGATGGGGCTTGGAGCACCCTGGGATAGGGGAAGGTGTCCCTGCCCAGGGCAGGGGGTGGAAGATGATTTTTTAGTTCCCTTCCCACCCAAACCAGTCAGGGGCTGTGATTGTATCAAAATGCAATTTAAGTTCCTTTTCACTTGAACAGTCTTACCCAAGACTTGAACTTCTTGCACTTCTCTTTTGGAAAAAAAGCTGATTTTCTTCGAAACATTTTCTGAAATTCCATTTGCTGTTTTAAGCAACATTTCTGTTATGTTTCTGGTAAGAGGGCAAATAATTTCCTTCATGCACATCTCTGACTGTGCCTTGTGTCTGCATATGGGATATTTTTAATGTTTGATTTCAGGTCTGTTTTAACCTGTCGAGTGACATTGACTTCAGAAAGAAACTGTGTGAGAACATTGATTTAATTACTGAATAACAGGAAATCTGTTAGGAAAAGTTGCAGTTTAATCCCAAGGATACAGTGTTGCTTTGGTGTCTTTTTATTCCCTTTTTATCAGTTGTCCAGTGTTTTGTGCAAATGCAGGATTTTGTGTGCTGGGCTTGCACATTGTCCCGAGCCTCCTGTTCTGATAACACTTGTTTTCATTTTTAACCACTTCTTGTGGCTTTGAGGGGAAGTCTCCTAGGAGTGCTGTTGGAAAAATGACTTTTCTGCTTTGAACTGAGTTGCTTGGGAGTCAGATTTCTGTGGGGAAAGCGCATTAAAATATCTGTGCAGGTTTTCACATCCTCAGTAACTTAATTTTGGGGGTTTTTTTCCCCTAATTGAAGTTAAGAGTTCCACACATTTGGCACGGCCCAGGGTTGTGTGCCATGGTCAGTGTTCACAGGCATCTAAAGGACAGTTCAGTGGAATAGCTGGTTAAACGAAATGATTTTGATGCCAGATCAGTGCTGAGCATCCTCTGAAGCTGCAGATGTTTCCTTCTTTAGTGTTTTCCGATTTTCTATTTCTGGGACCTGGTGATGCAAATCCCTGTCTGTTTTCTCCCCATTTGAGTGTGTTTATGTTCAACTGCTCAAATTGGAGCAGTAATTATGTACTTTTCTGTTTTAGATGAGTGCATTATTGGCCCTGGAGGACTATTTACTTTCTTTAACTGGAGATTAATTTTTTACAGTTCAGTATTTCAGTGACACAAGCATCAACATTTTGCTGCATTAGAGAACAAGTTTTATTTCTCATTGTCCACGCAGCACAGAGTTATTGGTCATGCACAATGCTGCTATTTCTGGATAAATACCATCTTTATTATCTCCTTTGTACATGCAAACCCCCAGTTTGGTAATAAATTGATATAATTTTGAGCATTTTCATCAATTGAGGCAGTGAATGCTCGGTAAGAGTTCTTCAACCAGTGATCCTATTTTTTCATCTTGCAATCACTGGGTATTTCTTTGTAAATCTGTGTAAATTGTGACATAAGAGGTCTGTTTAGGGATCTGTGTCATGGTGCCTGAAACGTATCATTAAACAAATTTGGGAGCTGAAGGAGTTTTGCTTCAGCAAAATGCAAGCTTGGAGAAATTTCTCTGAAAGCAATTTAATAAAGAGAGATGAAGTTTCTAACTGATTTTGGATGCATTATTCCAAATAGTCTTTTCAGCTCCCATAACTAATAATTTCTTCCAAATTAAGACTTTTCATCTTGAGAAAGAGCAGTGCACAGGAAATTACCCACAAGAGGAGGGAAAAATATTTATGGCATGACACCACAGGGTGTCTATTTAATAATTGGTGTTTCTTCCCCATTTTGTAGTTAAATGGCAGGGATATTTTAGGTCCTTGTCACCCACTGTGTTTCCTGCCCATAGCCCTGAACAGCTCAGGTCCTCAATTCCCTGCTGGTGCACCCAAGCTTCTGCTGCAGCTTTAATCTCAGTTGGAAACTGTGCTGGTTTTGCTGTCCAGCTGTTTTTCAGTTCACAAACCAAGGAGTCTAAATGAACCTTTTTCTTTCCTCAGGTGGTGCGGGATAACAATCTCCAGCTGTTCTTACAGGAGAACTCCGTGTTCCACAAACCTCAGCCCTTCCAGTTCCAGCCCAGTGACAGTGACACTGTAAGAGCCCCATGAATCCCTGCAGTTCCTTGCTCTTGCTCTATTTTAAAGCAGGTGGTTATAAATGGGGAAGAGAATCACTGGTATCCCACTCTGGTTTAACCTCGTGCTCTATTTTTGGGCAAGAAAGGGAGAGTGGCCTGGTTGCAGGAGGTGGGTGATGGTAAAAAAAGCATCAAACAGGCTCCACAAACGAGCAGAATCTTTTTTTGGCTTCCAGATTGTGACTAACAGTCCTCTGTTTCACTGCTTTCAACCTAATTCCTACTAAATTTTGTTGCCTTTTTATCCTGCTGGTGAGGTTCTCATAATATTCACTAATACTGGGCTACAACTGTGCCAGATAAAGTGTCCCTACACGCCTTGATTGCTCAAGGAATACTTAGAGATACATATAGAGAGTAACTAAAAATAATACTGTTAAAACTCTGCATTCCAAAATAATATCCAAAAATCTGGTCTTGGTTTCTGTGTTGCTTCCAAAGCAATCATTAATGACATTAAAACTGAGTGAATCAGAGTATGAAGTGCATTCCAAACAGCACCTTGATTCAAGTGGATTCTTGATGTCCCATTGACATTACTGATGTTATTTTAAGAAAGAGCTGCTTGAAATGAGTTTGGATCTTTAAAACATATAAATTTTTTCTGATTGGAGTTCATTAGTGAACTGACTTGGGCAGTTCTGATCTGCAGTTCAAGTGATTCAGATCAAGACCTGCACAAGAGTGACTTTCCCAGTAACCCTGACATCTCTGACTGGTCTCCTTTGTATTTCCCTTTTAACAAACCCTGATTTTGGTTTTTATTCCAGAAAGAGTCAGTTATTCCCACAGCTGAATGTTGGGACGATGCTCCCGGGTGGGATTGTTGGGGTGTCTGTGCAGGGCCAGGAGTTGGGCTGGGTGGTGCTGCTGGGTCCCTTCCAACTCAGGATATTCTGTGATAAATTTTAGGTTGTTCTTGATAAGGGTGAGCAGAACCTTCCTGAGTCTTTGCTCTGCCTGTCTAACCTTTGCTGCCGTGTTCTCCTCCCTGTGCACTCCCTGCATCCAGAGTTTTAATGCAGTTCAGCTGGTGGAGATTGAGCCCTCACCTGTCAGTGCTATGAGAATGACCATAGCAGAGGTACCTGGGGGTGTTTCTGGTCAGCCCTGTGTTATCCCTGTGCATGTGGGATGCTGAATTTACGCTCTGGAGAGGTGGCAACAGAATGCACAATCTCTATGTCTATAAAACAGAAAAGGGGAAAAAAAAAAGCTTTTTTCACAATGAGACTTGGAGGAGGAAAAATCGGTTTAAGGGTGTTATTTGTTGGGGGCAACTTCACACTGCTCCTCTGTTCCTGCACAGGGTTTGTAACTGATATTCTAATCTGCTGGGACAGGAATTCAAATGTCACAGCTCAAGACAGTGCTGGGTGGGACTGGTTGCTGCTCCTCTGTGAGAGGGAAAGGTTGTCTGACAACTGCAGGCCCAGAGTGTGCACTGATGAAATGCAGCCCTATGGCTGATTTCCTTTGGCTCTTCTTCCAGAGGCCATCCCCATGGCCAGGAGAGCTGGAATTCACTCCCATTGACTCTGCAGTGTGAGAAATGCCAGCATTCTGTGCCGTGGCACTTGTGTGGCCTCACAGGGCCCACGTGTGCTGCCGGTGCTGCCTCACTCCAGGAATTTTTAGGAAGCCATGAATGGATCCTTCATGTCTCAGTTCCTCACTCCTTTGCTTGGTTAACCCACTTGGGCTGCAGAATTCCTGCATCTCCTCAGTGCACTGCAGCTTTTTAACCTTCAGCTGCTTAGGCTGTAACCAGTTTTCCCCAAAATAATTGAATTCTGCTTCTTTATGATCCATGTAATTCTGCTCAGCTAACAGGATCCTACCTGGGCAATCCCACGTTTAATCAGTGAGTACAGGAGAATGAAGGCTCCTGCTCAGGCTTTTGAATTGGTCAGGAAAGGAGTGTTCTCTAATTGATAGAGCAACATTTAACTGCAGGAGAACAACCACCAAGCATTCTTTTGCCACCTGTTCTGTTTCGAAATGTTTTGCAGAGATTTCTCAGTTGGCTTTGACTTTCTGTGGGTTGTGCATGATAATTTTCACACCAAGGACCGAAAGAAAAAAGCAGAGTCAAATACATCTCATCAAAAGTTTAATGTTAACCTTTTCCAAGAACGAGCTGTGGGCTCTCTTCAGGCTGAGCCACTGAGACTGAGCTCAAAATTGAGAGGATTAAGCAATTACTGAAACGGAGTTGTGAGGGCTGTAGGCAGGAGGAATGTTATAAACAACCTGGATATGGAGCTCTGAATGGAGAGATCTGAATTCTGCTGTAAATTCCACTTTGGCATGGTCCATCCCAAACTTGTGTTTTATAAGAGAAGAGCTGTTACCAGGATTTCTGTGCAGTCCTTGATGCAGGGACAGCCCAGTTTGCTTTCAAAGTAATCCCAACGTGCACAGTCAGAGCCTGCAAAAGGGTCTGTTCCTGAGAAAGGAAGGAATAAAACAGTTCTCCATAAACCTCCAAGATTTTTGATCCCAAAAATCCTGGTTGCTCTGGGTAAAATGTACATTTTTGAGTGCCCACGAAGAGAAAGCCACTTGAAAGTGTTTTATGTCAATCAGGTATTTTCCTTTTAGCAAAAAAAATTGATTTGGGCTTGAATTCAATCAATTGTTCACGTTATTAAATTACTTAGATGATTTAATTGTCTTGGGTCATTTTGATGGACATCAATTCTTATTTTTAAAGAAGAAAGTTTTCCAAAAAATCCCTAATACAAACCACTTGCCCTTAAAGAAATGGTTTGTTTTAAAAATGTTCAGAAAGAGATGGTCAGTTCCTAGCAAGCTTTAATCCTCTCCAGAAATGAATTCCCAACATGGATTTACAGACAGCAAAGCAAATGGAAAAAAGAGTCTTTTAAAATGCCTTCATCCTCCCAAGGAAGTGCAGTCAGCACATCCTGGCCTTCCACGGGGGCTGCTGTGATGCTCCACAGTTTAACCCTCCCCATCCTCCACGAGGAGAGGGATATTTGTTAATTCCACAGAAATCCAGAGTGTGGCAAACACGCTGTCCCTGTGCTCACAGATAACCAGAACAGGGCAAAAGAGAAGGGAAATTGGCCAGCTTTTCTCTGGTTCCTGTTGGGAAAAGCTGCTTTTTCCTTCATCCCGGGGTTAGCACGTGAGAAGAGGAGCCAGGTGACACAGAAGTGTCCCTGGAACGGGAGGAGAAGGGCCCTGAAAAGCTGACAGTTCATTTTTGGGGTCTTTTTCCTGTTTTTCAGTCATTGTTTCCTCAGAGAACGTGAGGAAAAGCTGTGGCCCAGCTGATTTCTCCCACAGCTTCTTGACATGAAAATAATCTCTTTTTTTCCTCTTAATTTGCACAAAAACACCTCGGGAAGTTCAGTGGAAAGTTTTGCAGTTTTCCCCCCACGTAACTTGGCTGTTTTCTGGGTAGATTGTGAAAATAAAGATGAATTTCCCTTCACTCTCAGAAGAACATCTTGGAATTTCTCAGCATCTTCTATGAAGGAATTTAATGTAAGCTACATAAGCAAGTACAAAAATGGCCCATGTTTCTATTTTTACAGTGGTCTCTACATTTAATACCAGAACAGACCAGGTTTAAGTGTAACTTCCTTGAAGCTAAAGTTAAAAAAAAATTAATTATTTTATTATTTAATTTTATCAACCTTTTAATACCAGAGCAGACTGGTTTTAAGTATAACCTTTTTGAGGCTAAATATAGATTGCAAAGAAGTAATTATTTAATTTTATTCAGTATTAGGAATTCTTTTTGAGGAGAATTACAGCCATTCAGGTAAAGAAATGATTAGTGGGTGTGAGTGGGCTAAGCTCTGCCTTCCTTCTGTGACTTGACCTCTCCTGTGCCTGTCTAAAACTGAGTTTATTTTAATCCCTCCCACCCCAGTTGGGCTTAAAATAAGATCTGAGATCTAATATCTATATTTGAGGTTGATACTGAAGAAAAAGGGAAGTTTTGGATCTATTGGAGACTTAGGTTGAATGTGAGGATCATTTCTGATTTTCTCCTAAGCATAATGAGCTGAAATTGGCTCCCCACCTAATGGATTTAATTTTAATTTTCCCTGCCTGGTTGATTTTATTTTAATTTTCACCACCTAATTTTAATTTATAGAGCACACAGTTCGAATTGTTCATGTTTTAGCAGTCAGGAAATACAGTTCAGGCAAAGCTCTGAATGTTTTCTAACAGTGAAGGTCAGAGAGCAGAAGTTGCATATGCAAGAAGTGGCCGCTTAAGAGCTACAAATTTGTTTATATTGCATTGAAAATTTCTACAAAATCATTTTTTCCTGCATCAAACTTGATTTTGAAAGTCCTTTTTTTGCCTTTGGTTACCTAATGAGGGCAATTTTCCCATGTTTCTAGTTCTAATAGATTTTTGGAAAAATTGGCTGGGAGTGCAGCTGCTGTGAGAGCTGAGGCAAATGAGGATAATTACCAGGGTGAGAATAGAAGTAAATTAACAAAAATACTCTGCACTCTAATTTCGAGATTAATTTCAGTGAGAACAATCAAAACTTTAAAAAAATAAATAAGATTCAAATTAATTTTAAGAAAGGGGTTGTGCTTTTTCATCTCTTGTATACAACAGAATTTCTTCATACAGAAACGTCAAGGCTGGGGAATAACAAAGCTCTGTTGATCAGTGTTATTTAATAGAAATCAATATTTTTAGGATTCTAGACTTCAAAAAACCTGAAACAAACAAAAAGCTCCCAAAACCCAAACCAAAACAAACACTCCAACCAAAATATCCTTGCCTAGTCAGATGTTCCTTTTCCTGCTGCAGCCCCCTCATCAATTTATTAGATTAATATTGTCTAGTGTTAATAATACACTGTAAATTTGTTAGTTTAAAAAGCAGCATGTGGTTCTGTAAAGTAGCAATAGGTTGATTTGGATTTAACCTTATTGTAACGTGTAATAATAATAATAATAGTGGATTTAAGTCCTTTTTTGTTATTCTGAGGGGGAAAAAAAAACCTTTATGCAAAAAATCTTAATTTTTAAAGATGAGGAGTGTCCAGTTTGCAATGTTGGAGATTGGCTGAAATATGAGTCAGCCCCAGCTCACTCTTGGCTGAATTAAAATTAAATGAGTTCAGCAATAACAGACTAAGAGGAGCCCCAAAGTTGGCTCATGCTTTTCTCAGAACTGCTGAGTTTAGTGACTTGTGTGAAAAATGTCATGTGTGTTCCTTCCTCCTCCCCAGAGTGTTGCTCTGCAGCATTGGCATGGAAACTTCTTGTTTTCACCTCTTTTTCAAAGAAATGCCTGGTTTTTAGATGTGTTTATGTCGGTGCTTTGCATGCCATAAATGTTCCCTGCTTTTTGCCTTGCTAGAACTGAACTTCTTTGGGCCTCAGCCACAAAAATAAGGAGCTTTGAGGCTCAAGAGCCAGTGGTTTTTCTTGCTTTCAGGACAGCACTGCCATCTGCATCCAGATATAACTGGGTAAATAAGAACACAGGCTGAGTTTGGGCTGTGGGGAGGCAAATCCTGCACCTGCAGCAACATTTCAGACCCAAATGGAGAAGTGACATTGGTCTGCAGCCTGAATGCTGTTGTTAATTTAAGAACCAGCATTGCTGCCCCTAAGCTTTTTAGCTGCTCGGAGCCATCCAGAAGTTTCTGTTGGTTCACTGATGGAATTTTTAGCCCTAAACAATGTTTTCGTTGTAATCCAAGCCCTGAGGGAACAGCAGAGTGTCCATCTATGTTTAGCTCAGGTTTTTTGGCTCTCCCTTCATTTCTTGGCCACGGAGAGTGGGTTTGGTTTCCCTCTCTTTTTGGAAGAGGTTAAATTGAGTCATTGGACGTCTTGGCACCACCAGGTTCCAGTCCTGAGAACACTTCAGCTTCATGGAGTAAAGCAGGTCAGGATCAGACCCTTCAGTCCCTCCACCTTCTTCCCCACAACTGGGGCTTGTCCACAGCAGATAGATCTGCTTTAGCTCCTTTCTTCTCACCTATTTTCATGGCAGCTGGGTTTTCATTTTCCTGATGTTCCTGTCCAGTCTGTCTTTCCCTGAGGGTACAGAATTAAGGCTTTTCATTGCTGCATTTTTATTTTGTTTTATTTTTAGGCCTTTCAGCAAGGGTGAGGTCTGCCTGGGTGCAATACTGCTTTATAAATAACTAACACAAGTCTGATCCTACAAAATTCCTTTATTTTTTTAGTAGGACTTACAGAGTAGACACAAAGTCCACATTCATTTTTCTGGTCAAGTGCTTTTGATAAATAGACTAAAACCCCAAATCACACTTGGGGTAATGGAGAAGATTATCAAGTGACTGCAAAGTCTGCATTCTTTCCACATGGAAATGAGCTGCTGAGTAGGAGCAAGAGCAGTGGGAACACTGAAAATACATTATGGGCTGTTTTCACTCTCAGGTGTTTCATAGGGAAGAGGGAATTTCAAAGATTCTGCTCAGGTTAAGGCTCAGATGGAAGCTGTGGAAGAAGCTGTATGATAAACTGGGAAAAAACTAAGCTGAAATGTTGTCATGAGGATTGGATGTGCCTAAATATAGATCCATGTGTTGTCTTCTTCAGGTTTACAAGGGAGTAGCTTAACAGAGGTAATTAAAGAATTCGGTAATGAAGGAATAGGATTCTCTAAACCCACCCCAATAAAAGCCAGTTTACTAATTAAATCGAGGGGATGGGTGAAGAGATCCTCACCTGAAGCTTCACCTTCCTACCTGATCATCCCAGCAGTGGCCCTGTGCCTGTCCTCTTCCTCTTCTGGGCTGCTCCACACCCTGTCTCACAGCTCCCTGTGCTTGGAAAATAACCCTGGCTGGGCACTGCAGACACTCAGAGTAAAGGCCAGGTTCACTTTTGGCAAGGGACTTCCCTGAACAAGTAACGAGCTGAACCAATTTTGCCTCTTTTTCAATTACATCCCCTGGTAGGCTGTCAATCAAAGTTAGGATTTTTTGTCTCTTCCATGAGAACAGTGTAATCTAAAGGCCAGAAAAATCTTGTTTTCAGAATGACTTCAGTTTGCCTCCTGGTTTCTCTTGGTTTTACCCCAGTCTGTGCCAGATGCTGGTGTAGGTGATTAAACTGTCATCCTTCCTTGACACAAATCATTCCACTTCTCCTGCTAAAATACCTGATAACTGCATCTCTTCTGCAACAGCTGGAGGCTTCCCAGCTACGCTGAAAATAATTCCATGTCTTTTTGCTCTCTTACCCTTTCCTGATGGCTAAGCTTGGATTTCTCCTGCCTAAACAACCTTTTCATCCTTCTGGGCTTTTTCTCTAGTTTCAAACTCCACCTGATGAAGAAAAATGGTGTCTTTTGGACCATACAGAGTGAGAAATTTGTGACACAGGCATTTGTTTTACACTTTAACAGCTCTGTGTGTGTTCTCGAGTCATAAGGGATTTTAATGAGTATAAACTCATTCTTGAGTTTATAAGGGATTTTTTTTGGTTGATCTCAGAGGCTGGGAAGGATTGTGTCAGGACTTGTGATAAAAAGGAGTGCAGAGGGGTTGTGGATTGCAGTGACTGGATCAGGAAAAAAAAATCATAGGAACTGGTTAAGGTTGGAGGGGGTCACTGGTCCAGAGCTGGTTGTCCAGGACTGTATCCAGGTGGCTTTTGGATATCTTCAAAGATGGAACCCATCCCAAATGATTCTGTGACTCTGTTAAAAATGAAAATGATAGAAAGATTGGGAATGATTTCAATAATTCCATGCTGGGAAATGTTTCTGTTCTATTCAGCCTGTAGACAGCAGAAAACTGTTTTGTCCAGCTTTAGTTGGAACTTCTTGAGTGGGGCATTCTGTCATTGACACAACAAAAGCAGGAGTAAGATGGAACAATATCAAAAATGTGATGGGAAATTTCAGTCTCATTTTTGCAGACACAAACATTTTTGGACAGAAATTGCCGTGCTGTACTAAAATATTTGATGGCTTTGTGGTTTGATCACAAAGAATGAGCCCCCTGGTGACATTAAACCTTCTATCTTTAGGAAGGAATTGTTCCCCATGAGGGTGGGGAGGCCCTGGCACAGGGGGCCCAGAGAAGCTGTGGCTGCTCCATTCCTGGAAGTGTCCAAGGCCAGGCTGGATGGGGCTGGGAGCAGCCTGGGACAGTGGAAGGTGTCCCTGCCCATGGCAGGAGTGGCACTGGATGGGCTTTTAAATTCCCTTCCATCCCAAACCATTCCGTGATTCCATGATCTTTGCCTCCTATAATGCCCGTTTCCTTTGGGAATTAATTAAATTCTTGTGAACTTTTGGCTTTTGGAGTTGCCTTCCCACCAGCTGGTACCATCCCGAAGTTCTCCGGGAAGTTCTTGTCATACCTTCCTCGTTTCATAAGAAACAAGATCCCAGGCTGATAAACGTCACACAGGGTTACCCTGTAGGTGAACACAGAGGTAGCCAGAGGTTCTGGTCTGGGCCAGCATCCCTCACTCCCGTGTTCCCTGCTGCAGAGCCGACAGCTGGAGTCGGAGACGGGCACCACCGAGGAGCACAGCCTGAACAAGGAGGCGCGGAAATGGGCGACGCGCGTGGCCCGCGAGCACAAGAACATCGTCCACAGCCAGCGGGTAGGTCTGGGGAGAGCTCCTGCCTTGGCACAGCAGCTGCTGCAAGCACCAGGGGATTACCTGGGGCCTGCATCCATGTGGGAGTCAGAGGGCTGTTCCACGCCAGGAAAATCCGTGGGGAATTCGCCATTAGATCAAATGCAAAGACGTAAAATCAGATGTGAAATGATAAATCTGTGTCTGTGTCTGTGGCTCGGCTCTGAAGAGCCAAGGGCTGTGTTTGGCAGTCAGGCAGCTGCATTTTGGAATGTGTTGAATGTGTCTTTTAGGAGGGAGAATAAAGACAAATGTTCCTTGCTCTTCCCCCAAAACGTCCAGCCGTGAAGGAGCCTGCTGTGCTTTCACCACACCCTGCCCAGTTTCCTGGTCATCCATTCTCCATCAGCTGGAGAAAAACAGCATCCAGGATGCTCTGACATCTCTGGGAAGGCTCCAGGGAGACCTCAGAGCTCTTTCCAGAGCCTTAAGGGGCTCCAATACAGCTGGAGAGGCACTGGGGCCAAGGGATGGCGTGCCAGGACACGGGAAGTGGCTTCCCACTGCCAGAGTTAGAGTCATCACCTTTGATTTCCTGGGATGGACCTTTGTTGCTCATCCCCAGCATCCAGTGGAACAGTAACTGCCCTGATTGTCACGGATCTTTGGCATTTACTGGACCTGTGGTGTTTCCTTGTTCCTGGCAGACCCTGGAGGAGCTGGAATGCCACGGGCCCGTGATGTCTGAGCAAACGCGAGCGGAACTGGAGCAGAAAATAGATGAAGCCAGGGAGAGCATTCGCAAGGCTGAGGTACAAAGGAAATTCTTTGGGCATTTTTACTCCCTTCCCACAGGTAGATCTATGTTACAGCTGTTTCGTTGGGCTGATGGAAATGTGTATTTTTAGCATCAAAATCAGGGAATTTTAAGATGTCATTTTTTTCCTCTTCATGTGGTACTTGTCAAATCGCTGAATGAACTTCATGAAACTCCACATCAGAGGAGTGATATTAAAAACACCTCTTGTTTCAGAGTGAGTCCTCGTGCTGCATTTCTCACTGTCAGAGGTCAAGAATCTCTGTATTTAGGGGCTTTATCTGAAACAGATTGAAAAACAATCTCATTGTCTTTACTAATTTCTTTCTGCTTGAAGGAATTGATACCAGAAAATGGTGATTTTATCTCTGTCTTCGTATTTTTTAAGTTCTAGAAGCAACTGCCATGTGCTGTTGTAGTGGGTTTTGATGCACAAACGGAATCTGACTGTTGATGGGAAAACATTGGAAATAATCCTTGTATCTCTAATTTTACTGTGAGGTGCTTTTAGAAGGGTTACAGCGGTTTTGAGACTTGTTGTGGGCTAAGACTCATGAAAAAAATAACTTTTTTGGCTGCCAGTGGTGGATTGGTAAAAGTGAACTGTTTTTTCATGGCCACTGACTGAAAAACTCCATTGCAGGCAGCAGGATCTGATCTGCTGGGTTTTGGATGAGTGGGTTGCTTAATTAAAACTGTAGAAGAAACCTAATTGTTTCAGTGAAGTGCTTCTCATACCTCAGAGTACCTGATGTAATTAGGAATGTGATTTACAGGTGAAGGGGTTAGAAAAAACAGAGCAAAATTATTCCTCCTCCTGGCAGGAGAACTCTCAGGCTCCCTTTTTAAAGCAAATGCAGGATATGTTTTTTTTTTAAAAACCTAATTCTTACAGAAAGTGGTTTAAAAACCTGTTTTGAGTAAGTTATTTCCAACAGACCATACTCCAAAATACTTGTGTATATACATCCATCGTTAATGATTAAATCTGCAAGGATGAAAGATAAAAGCAGCAGCAAGTAATAATATCAGGATAAGAGGTTGCCAAAGAGAAAGCTCATGCAGCAAAATATTGTAAAAGGTCCAAATTAAATCAGTCTGGAACTTAAGTGACTGAGGAGAGAGGGAACGTGCCAAGAAGTGGAAGTTTTCTGTATTATTTCCTCCAAGACACGTGTTTTAGCTGATACAGTCAACAGTGCATTTCCCTGGTTTTCCAGTGCGGTGGAGTTGAACCATCCCTTATCTTTGTAACATTTAGCGTGTGCCCTGTTTTACAAGGAAATGTGATGCCAGTGCCAAGTACCTGAGGATGGAACTCAGTGACTGCGGGGCTCTTGCCAGGTTCTTTCCCTTCTGCCAAATATTTTAAAGACATGAAGTTATCCCTGAGCTTTTGGAATGGTGTGGAAGCCACTTTGTGGGACCTTCCTGGATTGCCACCAAAGCTGTGCATAGTGTAGCATTGTTTATTTTTTTCAGATGAGCCAATAAGTGAATTTAGGGAGATTTTATTTCCACTGGGGAATGGCTTTTTCTTTCAGCCCTGTTGGTCCCCACTTCTCTGAGACTGAGTTCAAGACCATGAATTAGACAGGAGATTTTTGCACACATAAAATCCTGGAGCAGAACAACCTCAGCTTTGAGCTAAGACCTTTTCTTTGGGCATGCAATTATAATTCCTTCCAGTGTGTGAAACCCAAACATTCCTGCATATTAAGTGCACCTGATCGAGTTGGAATTACTGAGGGTTGGGCTGGGGGGTGGTATTTGTGCACAAAATTATTTAGGCTGTAGGGAGGCTGTGGAGTTAGTTCTGGTGTCACATCTGGACCTGTGTGAGGGTGACACAGAGATCTGGTTTTTATTTGATTTTTCTCTTTGTATGGAAATTTTAATGTCTGTTTTATCCCATTTTGCTTTCTTGACTAATGAATTTTTCTTTGCAAATCCACTTTCTTCCTTCTTTTCTGTCCTCATCATTCCTGAAGGGGAAGACAGCTTCACAAACATGTTGGGATTATTTTTTTCTGCTTTGGTTAAGGGAGGATTTTATTGGTGAAGGTTTTTTTTTCCAGGGTGTATTGGGCATAGAAGTGCTCATCTCACTTCCCTCTTCCTTGGAGACCCTGATTTCAGGGAAATCCAAGCCCTGGAAGGAGCTGAGGAGCTGTTCCATGTGGATAACTGGATTTAACAAGTACAGAGATGTGCAAACAGGTGTAATTTGAAAGTACAGCAAAGGAATTGAGTAAAAATGTGCTCAGGATCAGGAAATATTGGAGAATCCCATTTTTTTTGTCTTCTACAAGGTGAATATAAAGCCTCAGATTGGCACATCCACAGCTCAGTGGGTTATTTCTGATCTTTTTCTCCCTGGGATAACAGCTATTTTTCCTTGTGATGTTTTCAGGGAGCAAACTCCTTGATTAGAATTGGGGGAAAATTAGGAATTGCAGCAGGGTGCTGCTGTGCAGATGATACATGGCAGATGTGACTGTAACTGATAACCAGAACACACATTTTGGTGTTAAAATTGAAAAATCTGGTGTTTTTTAAAGGGTTGTGTGGGGTTTTATTTGTTTTCTTTGATTGCTTTATTTTAAAGGAAATATTAAAATGATGTTAGATTTTGAGTGATAATATCTCTGGCACTGGCAAAGAAGTCAAATTGCCTGTAGTTAGTGGGATACTGTGGAGTTTAGATCCAGAGGGATTCCATCCTTGTCCCAGCAGCTTTGAAGCACTTTGCTAAAGACAAGCCCTGAGAGCACAAGGTGCTCCCTCAAACTGAAAGTGGCACAGTTCAGGCATCAGCCATAAAGGAGATCAATTAAGAGTTTGGCAATTGATTTTGAAAAGTGATAATTTGTGAAAATAAACCATTCTTGGAGCTCCTCTGTACTCACTCACCCAGTTCAGGTCATTGAAGTAGAACTTCCCTGTTTTCAGCTTTGATTTCTGTGGCAGCAGGAAGGAAGGACTGGAGATTTCCACTTTCCCACTTCCTGAGTCCCTTTATCTTTCAGTGACTGGAGACAGAAATTCCCTGGGAGCAGATCCCGACCCCCCTGGCTGTCCCCTCCTGTCAGGGAGTTGTGCAGAGCCACAAGGTCCCCCCTGAGCCTCCTTTTCTCCAGGCTGAGCCCCTTTCCCAGCTCCCTCAGCCTCTCCTGGGGCTCCAGCCCCTTCCCCAGCTCCCTTCCCTGCCCTGGACACGCTCCAGCCCCTCCGTGTCCTTCTTGTCCTGAGGATCCTGAAGCTGCCCCCAGGACTGGAGGTGCCTCAGCAGTGCCAGCACAGGAGGTTTCTCCTTCTCATCTCATTTTTCCTCTCTCAGACCAAAGACTGCAGCCTGGATCTCCCCAGGCGCTTCAGTTATCCCAGGGCTGACGTGATTCTTCTCCAGGATGTTGGGAGGTTTCCCATTTGCTCTCAGGTCTTTGGGCCTCCACAGCAATTAATCCTATTCCCACTTAATTATAGGGGGATGCATTTTTTTCCTGCTCATCTACAGCTCTCCAGAGAGTGTTTGTGCCAGATTAGATCTGGGTAAGGCTCATTGCGGTGCTGTTTACTCGATTTGATCAGCTCAGAGGTGTAGGGCCATTTTTAATTGTACGTGGGGGGCTGATTGCTCCCTCTCCTTGTATTTGGCTGTGGATATTTATTGCTGTGTTGTGTCACAGTGGGAACAAAGCAAATTCCATATGCTTCGGGAAAATCAGTGAATTGGACTTGCAGAATCACAGGATGCTTTGGGTTAGAAGGGGCCTTCAGGATCAATTTAGTCCCAGCCCCTGCTGTGGGCAGGGACACCTTCCACTATCCCAGGTTGCTCCAAGCCCTGTCCAACCCAGCCTGGAGCACTTCCAGGGAATAAGGCTCCTAACGCAAAGGAAAGGGGAATTTGTAAAATGTCACTCGCTGCCATCTCTGGTTGAGCTCAGGAAGCAAAGGCAGGGAGAGCTGTGCAGGGAGCCAGGTGCCTTCCCTGCAGGAGATGTGTAGGAGTTGTTGGTCTTTCCAGGTCAGCAGATTGGGGACTGGCCTGGAAAAATCCCAGTGACATCCACAGGGCAGGAATTTCAGACTCTCTTGGTGAAAAGCAGTTTATTGAGGGGGGAGAATGACTCTTACATGGTGGGTAGTGCCAGGACAAGGGGAATGGCTTCCACTGCCAGAGGGCAGGGTTATGTGGGATTTTGGGAAGGAATTCCTGGCTGTGAGGGTGGGCAGGCCCTGGCACAGGGTGCCCAGGGAAGCTGGGGCTGCCCCTGGATCCCTGGCAGTGTCCAAGGCCGGCTTGGATGGGGCTTGGAGCAGCCTGGGATAGTGGAAGGTGGTGGGCTTTGGGGTGTCTCTAATCCAGCCTCTGCCTAAACCTTACTAAATGTTTTGGCTCTGAAGTGTCCATAACGTTTTTCTCTCTATTCGCCAGTGTTCACCCCAGGACCAGAGAAATGTGGTAATAAATGTTTGCATACCTGCATTTTACAGACATTTATTTCCTTACAGAATCTGGGTGATTTCCAGTCAAGCCCCTTTCCCAACAGCTTGAGAGTCCCTTCTTAAACCCTATAAATTCAATACTTAGGGATCTTTAATGTTTTATTAATGTGCTTAAGCTTGGGAAAAACCCATCTGCCAGTTGGGCTGGAGCTGTGCAGGTGGATTCTTCTCCAGGAATAGCTTCCCCTCTGTTTCCTTAACCTTGGAATTCCCTTGGGAGAGGAGTTATGTGTGCCAGTGCCTCATTTCCTGTTTGCTTCACCCCAACAACCTCGTTGGATTTCAGTCCATGCAGATAATTTAGCATATAAATTAACTGCTGGAATAGCTGTACAAACCTCCCACCCAGCCTCCCACGTAGAAGAGAAACCCGCTCAGTGTTGTGATGGAAAATGTAATTTATGAGCTAATTCCCCACCTGGTGCAGAAAAAGGATCCAGATTTTAGGTGAGTTGTGTGGGACAGGATTTATCTTTTTGTTTGGGGTGGTTTTGCCACAGCTTTGAGTTTTCCACCCCAAACCCCAGCAAGGCAGTGTGAGTTGAATTTGGTGGTTCATTTCCTCATACACCCCTACTTTAACACAGCAGGCTGTGATTTAAAACTGAGCTGCATGGAGTAGGACTCACTTTGGGTTTTGAGAAGTTCAGGGCATTCCAAAGCATAATTATAGATCAAATTGATTTATAGTCATATCTGCCTATCACTGTATCATAATTTCAGTGGCCCAAAATTTACCTTTTCCTGAAGAGAATGATTTCATTTTAATACTATTTCATTTTAATATCTTTTTCAATCAAAAGCCTAGAATTTCAACAAAAAGTGTTTCTAAGTGGGGACAGAAATAGAGATAATGGCTTGCCAGAATCTTTCCCCATTGATTTCTTCCTCGCTAAAAGAATTTGCCAAATGAGAGTGTCCAGCCACTTGGGGACATGGTCAGTGGTGGCCTTGGCAGTGCTGGGGGAATGGTTGGACTTCATGATCTTAGAGGGATTTTCCACCCTAAATGATTCCAGAATTCTGTGATTCTATGATTTTTTTTCCTGCCACTGAAAAAATATTGCAGTGGAATAAAACATTTCTCACAGAAGATGGTTTGGGTCTCCTCATAATCCTAATTTAATCTGATTTTAGTATCTGACCAAGTTCCTAAGTACAACTTTTGTGTAAAAGAAGTAATTCTGAATTCTTCAGGAGCAAAAAAATCTGCATGAGGCCCCGAGTTTGTTCTGCACCTTGAAAAGCCATGGCAGGTAAAGCAACTCTGCTTTCAGGAAAATCCATTTAAAACTGATTTGAACAAAAACCAAAACCAGAATATTGAAGGGGCAACATTTGCTGCATTTCTGTGTGGTTTTTACCCCCACACCTTTACAAATGGCTTTGAAGGACTTGGATCCAAGGTGTTTGTGGGATGTGAAGGAACTCTGGGTTTCTTTCCAGCCCTTTTCTCTCCTGGGCACGGGGAACAGCTCTGTAATGTTCCTGCTGGCTTTCATTTCCATGCCTTGCAGAGCAGCTCTGTATCTTCATCCTGAGTGAGCTGTGGGTCTAAAACCGTTGCTTAATTGAGTGGAACAGTAAATAAACAAAACTGTTGCATCTCCCATCTGGAGCAACGTTAGGTATGTGAGGAATAGATAACAGTGTTTATATTTTCTAAAACTTGGGTGGTTTTTCCTTTCATCTTCTGAGATCCTCCCAGCAGAAAGAACAGCTCAGAGAAGCAGGAACCCCCCAGAAGAGTTTGTACATTTTGTGGGTGGCTGATGGTTTTTTAATCAGGGTAAAAATACCCCAGTCCTGAGCCATGAACCAGTAGTTGGTGACTGCAAACAGCAATTTCACTGTTACACAGGAAAATGTTTGTCCTGCAGTGAGATTTCCTAACAATGAAATTTGGGCAGCACCCAGATTTGAGAGCCAGTGCTGGATTCCAGCATTGCTGGGCTTTGGAAGCTCAGCTGCCTTCCTGGAGATGCTCAGAGTTGCTGGGAATGCCAGGGGTCACTTGATTTAAGATATTTTCGTGTCTGTCAGTGGAGATCACTCAGCACGAGTGTCCCTGGGGACCATCCAGTGGGAGGCAGGGAAAACCAGTGGTCAGAGCCTTGTTTAGTTTTTAATGTGATGATCTTTCAAGGGAACAAGACTTCCAGAAAAGCCTGTGACACAATGTGGTGAAATGCTGGTGGAATCGCCACTATTGCCCTGTTTCCTTCTTATTTAACATTTTGTTCTGGCATAATGAAAGCATCGAGCCTCAGCTGACTCAGGTGTAGTGATGTTTGAAGGAAATGTTTGTATCTTTATAGAATCACAGTCATTGAGCCTGGAAAGGCACTCTGAGATCATTGAGCCCAACCCAGCCCTGCCAGGGCCACCACTAAACCATGTTTGAATGTGTAGCTGTCCCTGTGGGAGAAGCAGAACAAAGTTCTACTCCTGAGTGGTATTTTATTTGTATTTTTCCTACAGGTAGGAAGCCGTTAACTCTGGTCTACCAGCGTAATTATTTAAGTAAAAATATAATTTCAGCTTGTAAATAACTTTCAAGTGCAGGCCTGACCTAATGCTCCTGGTACTTTTATGGCTTGTCTGCAATGGAATGAAACTCAAAACATTTGTGGTTTGGAACAAACATTTGTTGACTGTTAAGGCTCCTGGGTGTAAATAGGGAGGGGGAGCTCCATTGGATTTGCTGGGTACGTTGAATTAAACCCTCTTGTCGAGTACACTCAAGGATTTTGGAGCAGCTTGTTTATTTTAGCTCACAACTTGTACAAACAAACTCCAGCAGAGCGAGGACTAACAGCAACTGCAGATGTTGGTAGCAGCCTGGACCAATGTTTATTGCTGTAGCATAACTCAGCCTAATTGGAAATTGCATAACGAGGTAAACAGCAAAGCAACTGGGCTGAGCAATTCCTTGCTGGAGGCACAGGGAGAGTGCTCATAAATGGGTGTCAGGATGTAAAGACAGCTTAGGGGAAAGCTGCTTCACTCCACAAGTCAATATATACATTCATATTTTTATATATATTCATGTATATTTGCATATAGATATGAATATATATATATATCTTTTTATATATATTTATAAATGTCTTTACATCAGGATGTAAAGACAACTTGGGGGAAAGCTGCTTCACTCTACAAGTAAATATATACATTTATATATATATTTATATATTCAAGACCAGGCTGGACAGGGCTTGGGGCACCCTGGGATAACAAAAGGTGTCCCTGCCCATGGCAGGGGGTGGCACTGGATGATTTTAAGGTCATTCCAACCCAAAACACTCTGGGATTCTGTGAATAATTCTTGCCTTTGACAAGGTTGTTCTCGCTGCCCTGTGCAGCTCCAAGGTTGGAGCAGGTTTGTTCAAAATCCTGGATGCTCAGAAACAGGAGAGAAGGGATGCACATTAATGTGTTTAATGTTTCCTCCTTTTCTCAGCTCTCTGAGCACTCTTTACTGTTAATCATTCACCTGGAGACCCCTTGCATGAAGCAGAAACTTCCCTTGGCTCAGTGGCTTTGGCTTTTCCCATGGGAAACACCTCTCCAAGCTGTCCCATCCTCCGTTCTCCATCCCTGATTAAGGGGAGAGCATGTGCATGCAGCTGTAGCCATATGAAGATGCATCTGACATCATGAAACTTTGCTACCTGCTAAAAATGACCAAGGCTGTGAAAGGGAATGCAGGAAGAATTCCAGGGTGGTTCCCTGGGTTTCTGTTGTTGCCTCCATCAGTGACTCACTGAAGGATTTTTGGGAAATCACTTGATTTTTGCTCCTCTGAGCAAGGATGAGGAAAGGCAGCAGAGGGGAGTGTTGAGAGGGCTGGTCTGGACAAAAATATCCTCAGTTTTATCCCTGGGTTTGCCCTCCACTTCTTGCTGCAAATCTGCTCTTGCTGAAATCCTGAATTTCTTCACGCTGCTCTTCCCATCCCTCCTGTTCAGACTGTGAACTAATTTGGATCAGGGTGGTGCTTTGCCATCAGTTTGTGAAATCCTTGGCTCCATCGGCCAGCGAGCATGCCAGGATGCTGAAGTGAACCCAGCTGTCAGAAAACCTCCATTTTCATGCTGTTCTGACGACAGAGATCCTGAAACTGTTTGTTGGAGTGCGATACTTGGTTAATTTGGGGGTGATTAACATATTGTGCTTCCATAACAAATGAGTTGCTTGTGCTCTCTGGCACGTGCTGGTGGAAAACAGCCTCGCTTGGGAGTTGGTGGGTTGGTGTGTGTGTGTATCCTGTCAGGTTTATTTGTGTTTCACATCCAGCTTAGTCACCACCTGGAAGGGTCTGCACTGTGGATATTCCTAATTTTAGAAGCCTTGGGAAGCACTGGGCTGTTGGACTTTAAAGCTACACTGAACTACTTCAGGGTGTGAATTGAGAGCGAGCATAAACTCAGAGGTGTTACTTTAAAAAACCCCAACTGGTGAGACTGCCTGGGCCTCCAGAAAGCCATTCCCTGTGTCTTGGCTCACACAGCATTCCTGCAGGCGAGGCAATGGGGAGTGGCACTGGTTTCCACGGGGAGCAGCTCTGGAGCCCCCCGGCCGGCTGGTGGGTGAGGAGCAGCGGCGGGGCGCGGTCCCCAGCAGCTCGGAGCTCTGAGCTGGCTGTCTTTGTGTCCCCAGATCATCAAGCTGAAGGCGGAGGCGCGGCTGGAGCTGCTGAAGCAGATCGGGGTGTCCGTGGACACGTGGCTGAAGAGTGCCATGAACCAGGTGATGGAGGAGCTGGAGAACGAGCGCTGGGCCAGCCTGCCCTCGGTCACCAACAACGGCTCCGCGCACCTGGTACGGATTCCCGGGGAGACCTCTCCCAGGGCCGGGGGACCTCTCCAGGGGCTGCTCCTGACTTCCTGTGGCTCACAGTGCGTCCAGAGGGGGCCCCGGGGCTGCTCCAGGGCTGCAGCCCCTCTGCTCTGGAGCCAGGCTGGGAGAGCTGGGGCTGCTCACCTGGAGAGGAGAAGGCTCCAGGGAGAGCTCAAAGCCCCTGGCAGGGCCTAAAGGGGCTCCAGTAGAGCTGGAGAGGGACTGGGGACAGGGGATGGAGGGACAGGACACGGGGAATGGCTTCCTGCTGCCAGAGGGCAGGGATGGATGGGATATTGGGAAGTAATTGTTCCTGTGAGGGAGGTGAGGCCCTGGCACAGGGTGCCCAGAGAAGCTGTGGCTGCCCCTGGATCCCTGGAAGTGTCCAAGGTCTGTGTTTCTTTTAAGTTTCATTAATAGTTTATAATGTTACCTTGAAGTCTTCGAGTGTGCAGACCTGAGTGTCAGCCCTCCAAAATCCCAAAGGAGTTCGTTCCCCTGCTGAGTTTTGCTTCAGATCCTCTCTGGTCACCAGAGATGAGGATTTGGTGCATAGCTGTGTTAAACAGTGGGTTTATTCCATTTCTTTTTGTACTCCATCTCCTTTAACTTCCCTCTGTGCCTGTTGGGCTGCTCCCAATCCGTCATTCCCAGTCTCCCCAGCCATGGCAGAGTTGGCCCTGGAGCTGAGCCCCCCATGCTGGTCCCAGGCGCTGCCACAGCCTGGGAGGTTCAGCCCTGAGTCTCATTTTCCCCTTTTACACTTACGTAGGCTTCTGTATTTAAAAAAGTCTCTGTTGACCTTGGCAGGCTGGACAGGGACAGCCCAGAGATGGAATTCTTAGAGCTGGGACCAAAATTCTGCCAAAATTTAGAAGAATTACTGCAGTTTGTAACAAGCAGCACTTTCACTCCAGCCTGGAGGAGTGGGCAATGTTTAACAGAGCTGGGGAAGGGGCTGGAGCCCCAGGAGAGGCTGAGGGAGCTGGGAAAGTGGCTCAGCCTGGAGAAAAGGAGGCTCAGGGGGACCTTGTGGCTCTGCACAACCCCCTGACAGGAGGGGACAGTCGGGGGTCAGGCTCTGCTCCCAGGGGACAGGGACGGGACCCATCTGTGTATATGTGCAACAAAACAAGATAGATGTTTATTTAATTTATATTTGTATTTATATTTGTATTTATGTTTATATTTCCATCCTTTTTTTCATGTATCTAATCCACTTTTCTGATCACCTCCCTTGCATTTCTTCCTGTGTTTGCTGCGTGTCCCACACGTTTAGAGTCCTTCTGTCCCATACATTTATTCCCTGCTGATGCCATCTTCCGTCCCAGACTCTGCAGAAGGATGAGCTTTATCAAGCAAACCTCTCAGTTTCCTGTTTTCCCTCTCCATGCCTGCTTCCCAAATGATTCCAGCCGAGGAGTTCCGAGCAGCCCACGCGCTGAAAATGAAGGCGTTTTTCCTCCTCGTGTTACAAAACCAGGAGCAGATGTTGTCCAAACCTTCTAGACATGATTTGCTGATTTCCATGATGTCCCAGCTGCATGTCAGCCCTGGCTGCTGGGACTGTGCACAGCAAAAGGCAGAGAAACAGGAGGGGAAACCTCAAATTTGCCACACTTTGTAGCTCGTTGCTGATCTCCAAAGCATTGCCCAGCTGTAGGACCATTTTTTAGTTATCTCAACATCTGTGAACGCACCGAAGGAGAGATGGAGGCAAACTGCTCTTGAATGAGAGTTAGTGAGGAAGAAAAAAATCACCAGAACTGCAAGGATTTGGTTTGGAAATAGTAACATAAAAACGAATTAAGTCAGAACATGATGAAGCTTTGTGCTCTCCTAGCCCAGGCCTAGAAGAGCAGAGCTGTCAGAGAACTGGTTTAGGGAAACTGCACAGGGAATCTGTAGGCTCAGCTTCACTTTGTTTTATCAGTCTCTCACTTTTCACAGACAGCACCAAATTCACTCCCAAATCAACAGGAATAAACTCAGGGAAGATGGCTCTACATAGCAGTGTTGCCTTTGATTCACAGGACTGTTTTCACAGAATAATTCAGCATTTTTCACATGAGATAAAGTATTTATTCAAAACACAACCCAGGCATGAGGCCAAAGCACATCTCTTGGCAGTCTTACCCGAACTTGTATTTTTCCAGCACATTGACTTCAGGTTTTATTTAAACTTTTATAGCAAGTTTTTACAAATCTTCCTGTCTCTAGGAATTCTTGTATTAAACTGCAGCAAATCTGTTGTGCGGAATACACCAGCTAGAAGGTTGATTTGGGGGTTTATTTTTTTTAACTTTAAACATTTCCACTGCAGATTTATTTTATAGCTTGTGGTCATAGGTACATTAATCTTTCAGTAGCATAAATTCTCTTTTTTTCCAATAAACTGCTTTTTGTGCCTCCGCAATGGCATCTCCAAAGCACTTCAGTCATAGCTGATGTGAAAAATGGATTTTATAACTGTCCAGCAGTTGAGCTGGAGCTTCCAAAATCTTCTGCAGTACTTTTTACAGTCCCCATGCTTGTGCTTGAACAAAGAAATCCAGCTGAGTTACTTTCAATAACAATAAGTCCTACAAAACGCACACTGAAAAATATTCACCAGCTCGTTTTTATTGTTACTTCTTCACCAGTTTTTAGCAGCTGCTGTAATGCCAACTGGAATTTGTTTTACCAGGTCAATGCTGATGCAGAAAAGGAGGAAGGTGAAGAGTTTGAAGACAGCATGGATGTTTTTGATGACAGCAGTTCTAGTCCTTCTGGTACTCTCAGAAATTACCCTCTTACCTGCAAAGTTGTTTATTCCTATAAGGTTAGTGAGGCTTTTCTAATTGATTAGAAAAATTAATTATGTAAATACAAATAATAAATGTGCTTTTGGGAGTTGAGGTTTGCTTTTCTAGTAGGGTGAGATTCAGGGAGGTTCCATCTGTCCCTTTTGAGGGAGAAGGGCTTTTGTGAATGGCAGAATCTTCATTAGGCCGTTTTAAATTATGTTAAAGCTTTCAGTTTTTTAAAAAACATCAATTTTAATAAACGTCTAGATGGGAATGTTCTTTCCATTGCCCATGCCTTGCCCTTAAAGCCACTTTTCTGTTCCATCCTTCCTGTCCTCCATTCCAGGCTTCTCAGCCAGATGAACTGACCATAGAGGAGCACGAGGTGTTGGAGGTCATTGAAGATGGAGATATGGAAGACTGGGTAAAGGTATCATTTTCTGAGCTTCTTTCCATGAACCCTTTTAGGGTAGAAGCTGGGATGGGAGGGCGTGCTGGGCTTCTTCCCAGAGCAGTGTTCACCAGCAGAGAGCGGCTCCCGTTGTTGGTTCACAGGCGCGGAACAAGGCGGGACAGGTGGGATACGTGCCGGAGAAGTACCTGCAGTTCCCGACCTCCAGCAGCCTCCTGAGCATGCTGCAGTCCCTGGCTGCGCTGGACACGCGATCCCACACCTCCAACAACTCCACGGAGGCTGACCTGGTGCCCGGCGGCCTCAACGGAGACTCCAACGGTAAATTCCAGTTAAAGATCCCTAGGATAGCGAGCTGGCTCCTGGAAACACTCTGGGCATCGAGTCTGGGAGATTGCCCCAGATGTCGTGGAATCACAGAATCATTAAGGTTGGAAAAGATCTCCAAGATGATGAAACCCAACCTTTGACCAAATCCCACCGTATTGCAAAGTCCGCTCGTTTCTTTAACACTTCCAGGCATGGGAACTCCACCATTTCCCAGCCTGTTGCAATGTTTAATCACTATTCCAGGGAAGAAATTTTCCCTGACATCCAGCCTGAACCTCCCCTAGTGCAATTGGAGGCCATTTCCTCTCATCTTGTCTCTGGTTTCCTGGGAGAAAAGGCCCCACCTGGCCACAAACTCCTTTCAGGGAGTTGCAGAGAGAGACTGACCTGTATCTGAACACAGCCATTCCCAGTAATTATCTCAGTCATTATCTCTCTCCTGTTAAATCTGCATCATTCACCTCTTTAGCTCGTACAGCTGAGATTAAAATTA
Organism: Nicator chloris; assembly: GCA_013400495.1. Lineage (NCBI taxonomy): Eukaryota > Metazoa > Chordata > Aves > Passeriformes > Pycnonotidae > Nicator > Nicator chloris. The sequence continues at coordinate 124,901 of WAAE01001247.1, forward strand.
AGAAAAACCAGAATAATCTGGCTCAGCAATAATAGAATCTTTAAAATTTATTTGATAGCTCAATCTATCAAACTTTGTGTATACTTACTTTTTTTTTTTGCTTAGCTCATTGGGTTTTTCCTTTTCCATTTTGCAGTCTGTTTTGTAAAAGCACTTTACGATTACGAGGGGCAGACAGATGACGAGCTGTCCTTCCCGGAGGGAGCCATCATCCGCATCCTGAACAAGGAGAACCAGGATGATGATGGCTTTTGGGAGGGAGAATTCAACGGCCGCGTCGGGGTCTTCCCCTCCGTGTTGGTTGAAGAGCTCACGGCCTCAGAGAATGGAGAGACTCAGTGGATTGGGGATATGCAGGTATGGAAAGAGCTTGGTTTATTATTTGGGCAATTTGCAGAGATCTGTCGCTTCTTCAGGGGGAAAAGAAAAGCCAAACCAGTTTAAGGAAAAAAAAATCAGAAGCTATTTAAGAAGAAAAAATCAGAAGCTGTTTAAGGAAAAAAAAACAAACCCAAGCCTTCAGTGCTTGCATTAACCAGCCTAATAACTATCAACTGATCTATTTTTGCAAATTTGTGAATAAAGGCAGATATTTGGATAGAAAGGAATCAAAGGAGAAAATTCACAGTTTACTTCCTGTCATTCATTGATGAGAGACTGAGATGTCAGACACAGCCTGGCAAAAAGAGAATTACAGGCTCTTTCAGCCCTAATTTACTGTTTTCATACTTAAATCTGCTCTGTATCCTCTCAGTTTTAAGGGGCAGGATACTGCCAAGTTTTGGATTACAGTAATTTTTGCAAAAACGTCCTCATTTCCACAGCGTAGTTCTGTAATCCTTATATCGTATTAGAAAATCAGACACTTTCCAGTGTGGAGTTTGGAGATAGAAACTGCACTTCCATGTTTTCTACAACAGACTTTTCTAATAATTTTATTCCTTAATTTATGAAGACCATGAAAATGACCATTTAACTGCATTTGGATGGGGATAAAGCTCGTGATCCCAACACTTTTGTGTGAATCCCACTTGCCCGAGCGACCTTTTTGTTTCAAATAACTTTCAGAAGCCTCTCTGAATTACCTGGGAGAGACTGAACATTTCTACTCAGTGGCAACCTGTGATTTAAAAAAATTGAATCCCTGCTGGATACCTTGGCTTTCCTTCCCACACTTTCCTGCCAGCTGCTTTGCCTCTGGAGGGAACTTGCTGGAGTAGGGATGGGTTAGAAAACTGGTGTGTGTGTGTTAAACGTGCCGAGCAGGATTTGCTGCAGCCTCTCCCGATTTTTGGCACAGGTGTCCCCAACTCCAAAGGCCAACAACTCCCTGCCACCACTGCCTCTGTACGACCAGCCTCCCACCAGTCCCTATCCCAGCCCGGATAAAAGAGGATCCCAGTTTTTCCCCAGATCCCCATCGACGAACGGTGAGAAATTTGCAAACATTTTGGGCAAAGGCTTCATTTAGAAGCCTTTCAGAGTGGGGGGACAAAAAAGAAAAAAAGAGCATTTTTGCAGCAGAAACTCAGCAATACTGAGGGGCTTCTTTGTAACAGGGTGTTGCTTATTCCCACAGAAAACAGCTTTGGTTCAGAGTCCTCTGGATTCTCCCAACCTCCACGAATTCCTCCGGAAAGTTCCTATGGCAAACTGCGGCCTGTAAGTGACCAGCAAGTCCTGTGGTTTTTATTGATGTTCAAAGGCTCACAGCCCCTGAACAGAGCTGACAAAGAGGTGGGGAGTAAATGCCAGAAGAGGTCAGTGCTGTGGTTTATACAGCTCCTGCTTTCCAGCAGTTCCCTGCACTTTTGGGATTCCATTTCTTTCCAACCCCTTTGGTTTGAGGCGTTTGGATTCACAATTCTTAACAATGAGGATTTTGTGTTGTCTTTGCTGCCTAGAAAAAAGACATTTGCCAGAAAAGGAAGGGAAAAATTAAATCACATAGAACTTGACAAAATCCAGCTCCTATGATTAACTCTGAAATCAAGTTTTGGGGGTTTCAAAGCCCTAAACCAAATCATACTAAGAGATAACATTTGTCTTTTCCTGGCCTTCTCAGTGAATGAGGTTGCAGAAAAAGAGCATTTTTGGATATTCAAATAGTATATTCTGAATATTCCAGTAGTATTGGGCAGTTAGGTGCAGGATTGCTCCACAGTTCGTGCTTTCTGTAGCAGTTCTGGTGTATTCTGAAATGGTGTCCTAAAACCCTGTTGGCACTAAAGGTGATCTCTGTCAGGAGCCAGCATGACTGATGTGGCAGAGTGTGAAAACAGCATCAAGTTTTGGGTGTATTGAGGTCAGTGACTGATGAAATGCCAGTGAGTCAGATGCAGCAAAACATCCTGGTAGTTCCCACTCCACAGAAATTCCAGGCAAGAGCACGGCCAGACTCAGCATGTGATGAGCCTTCCCCAGGTTTCCATGCTGGCTTATCCATGGAATAGGTGTGGGATTGCTCCTGGAGAGAACCTGTGACAGGCCGTAAGGAAAATCCCTGCTGGCTGAACCGGGGAGCCCTGGAGCTGCACCCAGCAGGACACACAGCCTGTTTGTTGGCCATCTCGAGGGGCGAGCCTGGAGGTGTGTGCAGGAGGTGTGAGGGGTTCTGATGGGACTGGGCCATTGTGTGGTGGTCACAGGCTGGTTCTGAATGTTGCAGGTGCGAGCAGCTCCACCCCCCCCGACACAGCACCACCGCCGGCCCACGGAGAAAATCGAGGACGTGGAAATCACTCTGGTGTAACGAGGGGACTGGCTAATTAGTAGTGCTACAATCAAGGCCAAACACAGCTTTTGGTCGATCTCGTTTTTAGGCACCTTTGCATGATGAAGACTTGGACTGGAGCGAGCGATAGGGAGGATTTCATGTGGCAGTGACCTGGCGGATTCCTTCCCACAGTCATGAATATTTTGTGCCTTTTGTTTTTCGTTTGTTTGTTTGGATTTCTCTACATCATTCTTCCTCTCTTAGCACAAACCAAGACAGGCCAAGATTGGCTTTTTTCCTTGGCTGGAGATGCTCCATTTTTATGTGGAGACAAAGAGCGAGCCCCGTTCATGCAGCTTAGTCTTAGCATCCTTTGCTCCTGTGCATTAGTACAGTATATTACTGTTGCCATAGGAATGTGTTAAAGATTGTGGATCCTTCCAGTAGCATCACCTGCCTGATCAGGTATTCATCAGAAGAATGAAAAAGGGAACAGAAAAAGAAGTCTAAAGGAGAGGCTGGCTCCTCTTGAATCCCCCTGCAGAAAGGAAGAGATGGGAAAATGATCTCCTGGAGAAGCAAAAGTGTTCGTTCCATGGGTGCTCCCCTTGTCAGTGCTTCACAGCTGAACATGCTGCCTTTGGATTTTTGTGTTTACTCAGTGCATTTACTCATAGAGGATCTAACACGGAGGTGCTGAACCAGCAGCAACATCTTCTTCCACAGCAGAAACCAACGGGTAGAAAAGCAAAAAAAGCAAGTGAGATTTTGTCTAGATCTGGAAATTGAGCTGCTTTTTCTTTTTTTTTTTTTTTTTTTCCTTAGCAGATTTTGGGGATTTTGGTTTTTTTTGTTGGGTTTATTTTTTTAAAGCATTTGGGTCACTCTTATCCCAGTTATTGCCGTGTACTTTATTATCCAATGTTAGCAGTGTATCTTTGTCATCAAACCACCTGAGTTCTAGAGTTAGCAGTTCCATTTAGAGTATTTACATGCATTTAGTTGTTGCATTGGATGGTCCTGTAGCCTTTTCCCACCCCAGTCCCATTAACCAGCCAAAGCCAGGGAGCCAGGAGCAGCTCCGGGTTCTGCCTTCACACCACCTTCGTGCCCGAGATGTGCCCAGTTCCTCTCAGGAAAGAAACTGAGAGGAAGAGAGTTTCACGTTTGCCTCAGAGAGCTCTGAAAAGGGAGCTTGGTTTTTGATTTTCTGAGAGAAAAGGGCAAAGAATATTCTGAAGTTGCACGTGGAGCGGAAAGGTTGGAGGAGAGGGGAAAAACTGGCTGAAAACAGGTTTTTCTTTGGGTACTGACTAAAATATTGTCAGCATTCTCCATCAGATGAAAACTTCAGATCAAAGGCATTCCGAGGTTGGGTTTGGAGCTGCTTGTGGGTTCTCTTGTGTCTTCATGGTTTTTTTTCAAAGCCAGTAAGTTTTCTACCTTTAGTTTACTAACAAGGGCTATTTTTTGAGGCTGCATTTACAACAAAAACCCAACGACTCAACAAGATTTTATCCTAAACTTTGCACATACTTGGAAATCCCAACCCAGGCTGGGTCTCCGAGACATCCAGTGCTTGCCAGTCTCCTTTCCCAGTGGGATCCTTAACCAAGAGTGGGGCTGTCTGAGGACAACAGTTCATGGATCAGTTATGGAATCAGTGACTGTCCAATGAAGTCTTTTCCATATTATTCCTTCTTTTGCACCTCTTGTCCTGTTGATCTGTTTGAGGTCTTTTTTGTGTTTATCAAACTTATTCTTAAGTTTAAAAAGAAAAGTTTAAAAAAAAAAGATTTAACTGTTTGCAAATGTTTTGTAATCTTCACAACGCAGAAGAAAACCAAGTTTTTGCCATAATGTTCATGTTCAATTCCTTTGGCCAGTTTTTCTGTGTCCTTCACACCCGGACTTTCAAAAATCCAGAAAATTTTTATTTAAAAGTCTCTTTAGTTGTATTTTAAAATATTTTCTGTAAGAGCTGCTAATTTTATTTAAAAAACAAAAGTGAAAAAAAGCAAAAAAAAAAAAAGAAAAAGGAAGAAAAGTTGTAAAAAATGCCTCCTTTTTAACTATGATTTCTTCATACAGGGCATGTATCGGCCGTCGCATCGTGTACAGCTCAGTACACCCTGAAAGCATCAGTGCAAATGCTTTCTTTATATTGGCTGTAAAAAGTTTGTATTTATTATGTATAAAAAGTTGAATAATAAAAAAGTGGAACTAAATCCCTGGTGCCCTGGGAGATTTGGGGGGCGGGGAGGGAATTGAGGAAGAACCCAGGGATAAAAATCAGTGTTTTCTTGAGAGGGAATTTGTGCTTTTACACAGAGATTTGAATGTTGTGCTTCTGGAAAAGTACATCCTTAAAGTCAGCTTTAAACATCTTTTGGAAGGGGCATTTCTACAAAGAACAAAATGTTGCCAAAAATGAAGAGCCAGCAACAAAGCTCCAGTTATCAAAATAATTGCTTGATAGCCTTGATGCAATTAGGATAATTGCCTGAAGAAAACGAGGGGAGTGATTGATAACAACCCTTCAGAGTTGATTGTCCATTAATAGGCTGGATTTGGCTAATTGTGCCAGGAGTGTTCCCAGTGCATCCCAAGCCTCTCCAGCTTTGGGATCCCTCTGTGGGCTGCGTTTCCTTGTTGGATTTTTCACGGTGCTCGGAAGCCGCCCACCAGTGACCACGTCCTTGCTGGGCTCATCCCAGTTTCCTACAGGTGGTGGGTGCCAAATGATCCATAATTTCCCTGATTTTGGAGACTCTTTTTCCGTCATGGAAGACAGCACTTTGCTGTGGGGTTGGCTGGGATATTTTTTCACTTCCACTCTTAGCACAGAGCTGTTGCACAGGCCTTCACTTTTTTCCCCATAGCTCCTGCAGCCTCTTCCTTTGAGAAATCCCATCTTCTCTGCTTTTTATAAGGATTCATGGTGCTCCTCTAAAAATTATTGTCCTGCCTTGCTGCTTTGGCAGCTCTGTCCTTTTCACTTCTTGCTTGTTGCTTGGGGTCCTTTTCACCACCTCTACGACTTAAAAATTATTTTAATCCTCAAATCCACCAGTGGAGCCACTTTTCCTTTCTTCCATTTTTAACAGACCCCCTTCATGCCTCTATTTGTTCTCCTTCCCAAAACAGAGCAGCAGCTGTGCTCTGATCTCATCATTCTTGCCATGAACTGATTTCCATGAGAACCTCTTCTCCCTGAAGTGCCTTTCCTGCAGGTGAGAGATGGGCACGGGGTGAGCAGCACACAGCGACCACTTAGAGGCAAAGAGAGGTGCTAAGGAACCACAGAGGCTCCAGGGCTCTATTTCCTGCTTGCTATAGGTAAGAGAAGGAATCTGGGGAACTTGGCCAGTGAGGGTGAAATGTGGGTCCCTGGAAGTCAGTGGGATCTGTTAGGACCAGGGCTTCCTCTGATTGCTTTGGTTCCCAGATTTTGGCTTTAAACTGAAAGACTGTAGATATGGATTGGGTGTTAGGAGGAAATCCTTCCCTGTGAGAGTGGGGAGGCCCTGGCACAGGGTGCCCAGAGAAGCTGTGGCTGCCCCTGGATCTCTGGAGCTGTCCAAGGCCAGGTTGGACAGGGCTTGGGGCTGCCTGGGATAATGGGACATGTCCCTGCCCGTGGCAGGGGGTGGGATGAGGTGATCTAAGATCCCTTCCATCCCAAACCAGTCTGGCATTCAGTGATTTTCTAAAAGTTTAGTAGGACTCAGATTGGGTAGAAGAGATGGGGGTAAACGATGTGATGTTTACTCCAAATTGTGCCAGGGTTTGTTTTTGTTCATTTTGTGGAAATATTAAAGGAACCAAAGCAAGTGGGCGGGTTCTCTTTCCCATACAGCACATATGTCTCACTGCTGATAGTAATTTAAAAAAGAAAACAAAAACTGCAACATCTTCTGCTTCTTGGAAGTCTGGCTGCTCTGCAGCTTGCACTGCTTTTCCAGCAAGGTGCCTATAATTAATAACTTGTAAATCCCAGCATGGCAGGGGCAGGATTAGCAGGGACTCTACCTCAGTCAGTCTTTGGAGCCTCCCAGGAAGGAGGGGATGCCACTGCCAAGGGAAGAGTTCTGTCTCCCCACATGGTCTCCTTTTGCAGATCTGTTGCCCTACATGAAAATCTTGGGATGGATGGGAGTAAATGTGCTGTCCCCCCACGCCTGGACAGGTGTCTCCAAAAAGGGGGAGCTGAGGGATCCTGAGACCTCAGTCAAGGCACTGGGGGAGGCTGGAGAAAGTGAGGGATGAAAGGGAAGAAAACTTAACTGAAGTCAGGGATGCAGCAAAGAGACAATAAAAAATGCAGCCAGGGAAGTGCCGACGTGCTTGCCATGCCAAGTGGTTTCCTACTCCAGGCATTCCCCAGGGGGATTGAGGATTACAGATCTGGCAGCAGGATCAGTGCAGCAAGTGAGCCTCTGCATTGCAGGTCATTTGAGCCAGAAAATGAAAGAAAGCACTGCAGTGATACTGGAATGGAGAGGTGGGAAATCCCTCTGGTTGGTGGAGCAGCACAAGGAGGAGGGGGAGAGTGGGTCTGACAGGTACCTGTGCATCTCCTCGGATCCTGGCACTGCTGGGGAGAGCCTGGCCCCGTCCTCTTGGCACCCTCCCTTCCAATATTGCTGCACATTGAAGAGTTCCCCCCAGCCTTCTCCTCTCCAGGCTGAAAATGTAGAGAATCCTAGAGCAGAATCAGAGGACAGGAGGAAATTGCCTCAAGTCGTGCCAGGGGAGGTTGGATATGAGGGAAAAAAATCTTCACTGAAAGGATTTTCAGTCGTTGGCACAGGCTCCCAGAGCAGTGGTGAGTCCCCCTCCCTGGAGGGATTTAAAGCCATGTGGATGTGGCACTTGGGGACATGGGTCAGTGGTGACCCTGGCAGTGCTGGAGGAATTACTGGACTCCATGGTCTGAAAGGATTTTCCTGAATGTTTCTGTGGCAGGGAGAGCCCCTGTGCTGAACAGTGTTGGGCTGAGCACTTTGCAGTGGCCATGGAGACTCAGGAATGGGGTGCCAGGATTGAGGCTTCAGACTGTACCTCCTTAAGGATCCATGGAGAAAAACAACATTCTGCCATGGCCTTGTGTCTGTTCCCAGAAATCCTTTGGAATTAGACACGTGCTGGAGCCAGTGGCAGCTTTGTGTGTTGGAAATGGCTTGTGGAGGCTTTCAAATCCCGAGTGTGGCCCACATCCCCAGGGAATGAGGCCTGAGGTGGTGTCTATCACATCCATCCACAGCCCAATCCCATTCCTCCTGCTCTTTTTCTCCCTGCAGTCCATTTTCCAGCCTGTCTCTGTGTTAAGCAGTTCTTCCACCACTTTGTTTAAAATTCCCTTCTGCTGTCTGCTGGATTTCACAGCTGGTATCCAAAGGGAACAGGAGCCAGGCCCGTGGGACATCCAGCTCTGGGGATGAGGAATTGCCTCTCACAGAACCTGTCACTGCCCCTTGCCAGCCTGGACCACGGCCAGGGATTGAATGGGCTTTACAGAAGGCTTTGGATTCTCTTCTGTCATTTCACCCAAAGATGTGAATATCCCTAGAGCGTTCTGGGTCAGGCAGGGATGGCTGTGAGGATCGGGAAACAGGGACAACCTCACCTTTGGAGTGCTTTGTCTTCACTATGGAAGGAGAGGCTGTTCAGCCACGAGTGTGCAAGTTGAGCTCCACAAAGACCCCAGGATATTCGGAATTGGAAGGGACCCCCAAGGATCATGGAGTGCAGCTCTTGGAGATCTAACCCCAGACCCTGGCATTACTAACACCACGCTCCAGCTCTTCTGGCAGCTAAAAGATGTCCTACCCAAAACTCACCTGGATGTGAGGTAGACATGAAATGGGCCCCACTGAGCAGGAACTGGGAGCTCATTTCTTCCCCCCACTCTGGCATCACCCCTGGACAAATCCCTGTGTCCTGTTTGCCAGGCACTGCCAGCATCACCTAAAAGTTTCTCCTTACAAAAACCAATCTGTGCCATGCTGAAGTGCCCCTTCTATTTCAAAATTGCTTTTATTGCACTCCCAGATTTTCACCTCTTTTTGATGGAGTGGTCTTGGGGTTGGATTTTTCTTTTTGAATGCAGATTGAAGAGTGAATGCTGTGAGCTGTGCTTCAGCTCTGCTGTAATTAGTTTTGTCTACTGTAATTGCTTCTCCTTTTTCCATTGTTTGGTGAAAGACGAATGAATTTCCAGGTCTGGTTGCATTGGGAATGCTGACAGCAGCTTTTTAAAATCCCACAGCACAGCTATTTGTCTTTTTTATTCAGCTGAATCCTGCAGAGTGGGACAAATTCGGCTTCTCCTCTGTGTCCTGCGCAAATTGCTGCACTAATTAATTTCTCTAAGACTGGGGCCTCCTTGCTTAGCAAAGGGAAGGGACGAAGGCAGGGCACTGTCTGGAAAACAGCAACAACCCTGGATTAACTCCTGGAATAAACTTGCATGAAGCAACGTGAGAAGCTGATGGTTTAGAAATAAGGTTTATGGGGTTAAAAAAAATGGATACTATGGTATTAATCCCACTTCATAACATCTTGGTTTCTGAGGAGGGAGCAGCTCTAATCCATCACCCTGTTCATGCTCCCGGGGTTTCCTGCTGCAGGTTTTGCTGTGGGTTTTAAAAGAGAATTGGCGTTTTTCTTGAGAATTTGATGGCAGGAATTATTGCTGCTCCTTAAAAACGAGGAAGGGATGCTTTGTGTGACAGCAAGAGAAGGGACAAAGAGGGGAGTGTGGCTGAAGGACTTGTGGGGTTCTGAGAACATCAGTGACAGTGGGAGATGACAAACCCAGTGTCAGAATGCAGAGAAGGACCCCGCAGAGGGAAGTGCCTTTGGGCAAAGAGAGATGGGGAAGCAGTGAGTGCTTGGACTTCCCAGGAATTTCTGTGAAAGAATCTGAGCACTCGTGGGGTGCTTGGGACATCAGAGCTGAGGCTGAGCCAGGAATGAGAGTGGCAGGAGGGAAAACCAAAATGTAATGTTTGTCTAAAAAGAGTGGATTTGGTTTTCTTCCCCCAGAGAAACAGGTGGTAGTTTTATTTTTGTCCATTTCTTTGTCTTCTTTCCAAGCAGAATTTTAATTCCCAATATTAATCCAAATATTGAATTCAATTAATATAAGTAATAATACATACAGCATTCCCAGACTGCCACGAAGTATTGTTGAGGTCAGTGCAAATTATTCCCCAAGGATGCTGTTGGAGTGGGATTGCTCTGGGATAATGAGGGCTCTCGTGTTAATTCAGCTGGCAGAGCTGAATGGAACTGCTGCTGCTGCTTTCAAAATTACCTGACTGAGCTAATCTGAGGGTGAGGAGACAATTGACTGATTTGGAGTCCTAGCCAGATGTGGATAGAGATAATTCTGGGATGTTAGTGGTATTATTCCTACAGAAAAGCAGGCTGGGTAAAGATTTTCGGGTTTTTATTAGCCCCTGCCAAACAATTGGGCTGCACCGCAGTTTGAATGTTTAATTTAAGATGTGAATGGCTGAGATACCAAAAATCAGAGCTCTCTGGGTGGTGGTCACTGAATATTTCTGCTGAAACTGCTCATTTTCTAAAGCCAACAGCCCCTCACACTGCTTTGAGCTTCCCCTCTAAAGCTATTTTTAACAGATAAGGAGTGGGGGTAAAGGTGTTAAATTTGCAGTTCTGTCTTTGCATTCTGGTCAGGTGTCTTGTCACTCTTCATGGCTCTCCTGCAAGCTGGCATCCAAGGGTTCTGCTTAATGTCCTAGAAAATAACCTTGTGCTTGGACCAGCAGCCAGTTTATCACTGCTGCTCCCTGGCTGTGTCTCTGGGGCGGAGAGGAGAGGAAAGCTGGGAAAGCAGGGAAGGCACAGAGCTGAGTATTGCCATGCTGCTGCAGCACCTGGGATCAGCATGGCAGAGCAGTTCTGCTTCCCCTTGTCCAAACAGGGAGCTGAAATCCTGCGAGCTCTGGGATTGAGGGTCTGGGCTTTGAGACCTGAGCCCTCCTGGCTCCTGCAGCCTCAGCAAGTTCTTTCAGTGGTACTTGCTGTTCAGTTGTTTTGAGGGTGTCATCCTCCCGCATGGATGGCTCCATGGCTTTCTCTGGCAGTGGGAAGCCTTTCCCCCTTGTCCTGTCCCTCCAGGCCCATCCTCGTGTGTCGTGTCAGCAGTTCCACCACAAAGAGCAGGGAATGGCCTTTGTCACCGGCCTTATCTCAGGGCACCTGTAAATCATCACAAGATGTGGTGCTGGGGCAAAACAGCCCCTCCTGCCCTCAGCCTATTTCCTGGCGCTTGAAAACTGATTAAGAATCACTTGCTTAAGCTGCTGGGTCTCAGATGACAGTGGCAGGGCAAACTGCTCTCCTAGAAATGCCCATTAAAGTCTCAATTTACATCCCTCACCCAGAGCTGTGGGGCCGGGTGTGAGCTGCTGGAATGACCTCTGCCAGCAGCCACTCGGTTCATTAAATAGTAATGAGCCCAAGGATGCCCAGCTAAACAGCACACCGAACATCCTTAGTCCATTTCCTGTTTCTAAAGGAAGTCTAAATTATTTAATAATCTGCTTGAAGTTCTTAAAGTGAATCCAGGCAGCGAAGCAAAATCCTGTTTAGCAGGGCAGATGCCCAAAGGAAAGTGTCGGAGTGATGGAGCTGTTTGGGAAGAGCCACTAAAACACTGCCAACAATTTAGCAGATATGTTGCAGGTAATAGGCTGGGATTACAATCGAGTTGGCTGCTGGGTCAGACTGTGCTTCACTAACACCTTGCTGAGTGGTGCAATTGTGGCATTAAATCCGGACAACTTCCAGTGCACAGCTTCTGTTTTTGCCCATTTGGTGGTTGGTTTTCAAGCTTTAATGTGTCCTCAGAGGTGTGAATTGTCCTGGAGGGTCACACACACCTTTCCAGAGCAGTTATTCCTCCTTAGCCTGGAGCTGAGCTGGTGCTGCCCGAGTTTCAATCCTGCTCTTCCAGCTGCAGGGAAGGAGATGGGATTGGGGCAGCTGAGAGCTGTCTCTGCCTGGGAACTCAGTGCCCTCTTCCATCCCTGTCCTGCAGGATCCTGCCACCTTCCCCTGCCTCCAGAAGGTTGGCTGGACTTATTCCCCGTGTTCTTGCCAAGCTAAAACCAGTAAATCCTCCTGGGTGTGAAATGTTTACAAAACGCCTGTAAATGTGGCCCTGACTCCCTGTCCTCCCAGCCCTGTTCCCTCCATCTCTCCCTGCTCCGAAGGGCTGCTCCATGCGGGAAGGCAGAACACGTTTCTCAGGAAGAGTTCCAGAGGTGCCAGGGAGTGGTGAGTAACTCAGTGAGGGGTTTATACAGTTTGGGCAGTAGCAGCTGCTCCAAGTGCAGCAGTAAACTCTAATACAGCATCTCCTGCAGTAAAACTCCTGTCTGAGTCAGACTTTACAAATGCTTTACAACTGGTGCTTGCAATTCATCTCGCCTCTGCTGGAATTACCTTCCAGGACCCATCTCCATTCATTTAATGCAAACTATCTCATCTTGTCCATCCCTACCCCGGGTTTCATTTTCCACAGCTACTCCCTGGGAAAATTCATTAGCTCTGCAGTGCCTCTGGTGGTTGTGGGGAAGGTAATTTGAAAGGTTTTCTGTCCTGGGCCAATGGTTCCTGCACTAAAAGGGGGTGGGATGTAGGTTGGGATGCGGCTGTCCAAATCCCCCTGGAGCACCCTGGCTTGTGTTTGCACCGAGAGAAATCATAAGGAACAGGCTCCTGCAAGGGAGATTCCAGAATTCCTCAGGCATATCCAGAGAGGTGATGGGGCCAGGCATGAGCAGGAACCCAGCGTGTCACCCCAAATCCTGCAGGTGTCTGAGCTGGAGGGACCACAGCAGGAATGGGCAGCCCTGTGCTTCTGCCTGTACCACTTTGTCTTTTTGGTGACCCCGAGGCTGTTTCCTGATCCTCCTGCAGATCCAGCACAGTTCCTGGCAGGATCTCCCTTCTTTTGGGAGCAGCAATGGCAGTCGGGGACTTTCCCAGGTAGGACACTCGCTCCCAATGCCACCTTTTGTGACTGCCCACAGAAGGCAGGGGGTATCCCAAAATCCAGCATGCCATCGAGCTGGGAAAGCTGCTGGCTGTCCCTGCAAAGGGCTGCCAGCCCCTCCTGCCTGCTCTGAACAGGAGCCAGCTTCCCGGGGAGAAGACGCTGGGATCCTGGATTAATTGAGCCCGTGCAATGGCCCTCAGCTGCCATAAACCATGTTGCTGTCTGGGCAGTGAATGGAGCTGGCGGGAGGCAGGACAGCTCCGGATTCCCAAACCCGCTCCGAACCGCGTCCCCCACAGCGAGGAAACCTGGCACCACCTCCCAGCACCTGCCAGGGGCCTCCCCACGGGCACGGGGGCTTCCTGCTGCTGCCAAGTCCCACTTCCCGGGGTGACATCCTTCCCGTGCATCCCTGATTTTGCTCCTGCCTGTCCAAGAGGAGATCCTGGGCTGCAGCCCAGGGTTCAGTGCCAGCTGGAGGCAGGTGGGATGTGCCCCAAGCCAGGGAGGGTCATGGCTGGAGTAACCCCAATTTTTTTCCACCCCCTGGATGTCCTTTGGGGACAAAAGGAGCTCTTGTGCCTGTGGTGAGGCAGTCCCTGCCCTCTCATGGCAGGCTCCACAAAAAAGTGGGAAATGGGGAAGAGCAGGGGTGCAGTCCCCGAGGGTGGGGAGCCAGGACCTGAGTGTCTGTCACTCATCATGGGATTTATGGATAATCCCAGGCCTGCTGCAGATCCAAGCCACTGCTGGGCCTGGGAAGCCACTGGGATCTGCTGGACCACACCTGAGCTCTCTGTGGAGAGGGGTGCAGGCGTGTCACAGCTTTTTTGGGATGTTGCCAGCCTCCTTTTCAGCAGGGATGGAGCAGAGATGAATTCACAGAATCACGGAACGGCTCGGATTGGAAGGAACCTTCAAAGGTCATCTAATCCAGCCCTCCAGCAGTGAGCAGGGCCGTCTCCAGCTAGCCCAGAATCCATTCCCAGCACGTGGGAGCGTCACCCAGGGCTGGCTTGGGCTGCAGGCAGGGATGGCTGGTGCTGAGGGAGGAATCCCACACTGCTGTTTGGGGAAGGCACTGAAACGTCCCCGGCTGTGCAGGCCACAGCTTGGAGCCCACTGCCTTAGCCAGGCCATGTCTGGGAGGACAAGGGACATTCCCTTGGTGCCAAACACCACCCAGCCCCTGCTTTGTGCCCAGCTCCAGCCCTGGGTGCTGACACCACACATAGTTTGTCCTTACTAGGCCATGGAAAAGGGGCACGCCTCAGGGTCAGGCTTTTTCCTCATGTTGTGCCTTTCACTGCCTTTATGTGATACAGAAATATATTGGGTGAGCTCCTCCTGGGTAAACTCAGCCTAAAAGATAGATGATCTTGGGCAGATCTTTTCTGCTCTGGAAGTATGGTGGTCCCATGCTGGAAAAGAGCAGAGTGAGGTTTGTGCAGCTTGGGAGGTTCGTTTTCTTTCCTGAAAAACTATTTGAGACCCCAGTTCACAGGGCTCAAATCCCTGCCCAGAGACATCCCCAGCTGGCAGACACTTCTCCCCAGTGTGGTGTTCTGTATGGGACAGGGAATCTACGGCTCAGGGAGAGCGGGGGGAGCTGGCTGAGGGAAGGGCAGGATGGTTGGGCACACCAGAAGCGAGACAAAGGTGTTTGGTGACAGGAGCGGACACAATTCCTCGCCGCCACCGCCACCTGCCTTTGCCAAGCGCGTCGTGGGCTGCTCCGCCATCCCTCCAGTTCTGGACAAACGAATCCTTGGGGAAGAGGCTGTTCCCACCCTGGAAACCGTCTGCACTGACATCTAGCGGTAAGCAGGCTTTTCCCTGGCAAAGAGGAGACTGGGATCCTCCGGGTGCCGGGGGGGAGGTGCTTTCCTGCTCCTGCTGCCGTTCCGGCTGTGGTTGTAGTCAGGAGCACCGTGGGCATTTTCACAGCATCACTCAGGTTGGAAAAGGCCCTTAAGATCATCAGGTCCAACTGCAAACCATAAAAACACGCATGATAACATGCAGTTTAAATCTGCGCTTCCTAGAGGCCGTGCATCAACTCTGCTCATTATTGGTACTATTTTTGTAATCCCCTACAATCCTATAAATATTAAAAAAATATGTTGTGACAGGTGAAGGGGGAGGGCTTCCCACTGAGCAGGGATGGATGGGATATGGGGAAGGAATTGTTCCCTGTGAGGGTGGGGAGGCCCTGGCACAGGGTGCCCAGAGAAGCTGTGGCTGCCCCTGGATCCCTGGAAGCATCCACGACCAGGCTGGCCGGGGCTTGGAGCAACCTGGGACAGGGGAAGGTGTCCCTGCCCAGGGCAGGGGATGGAACACGACGAGCTTTAAGATCACTTCCCAACCAAGCCATGCTGTGATTCCTGGATAACAGCAGAGCGCCCTCCGACAGGAACGACTGGGCAGAGCAGGTCTCCAGGTAAAGGCCCGGTGTGTTATAATCGATCTGTTTTATTTTATACCCTGCTGCCTCTCGTGTCCGTTTCCACGGGATTCAGAGCCCGTTTAACGCTGGCTTGGGGCGTGCACACGGCTCAGCCCTCCCCAACATGGCGGCGCGGCAAAGACTACATTTCCCGTCGGGCGCCGCTCGCCACCCACCGTGCCCACGGCCAGCCAATGGGGCGCGGCGGAAGGCGGATATAGCGCCGCCCGCGGGGCGCGCTCCCTCCTTTCCGCCGGGCCGCGGCTCATCATGGCGGTGCAGATCTCCAAGAAGCGCAAGGTGAGCGCGGGTCCTTCGCACGGATCCTCCGCGGCCGCGGGGCGCTGCCGCATCGCCCGGGGCGGCCGTGGCAGCCGGCGGGGCGGGGGCACGGCCGGGGACGGCGGCGGCCGGGGGAGGATGGCGGCGGATGCGGCGCGGGGCCCGGCGGGGAACATGGCGGCGGGATGGAGCGGGCGCTTCCCCGGGGCTGCTCTCGGAGGTGCGGAGCGGCGCTGGGAGCCGGGATTTGCGGGGTTTTCCCTTTGCTGTCCGGTGGGAAAGGTTTGCGGTTAGTGGCTGCCCCGCTCTGTGGGCCAGGAGGGCACGGGGCGCTGCCTGTCCTGGGGAGCAAGGGAGGTTCGGGCTCTCAGGAGTCCCAGCAGCAGCTTTCCGTGGGGCTGGGAAAGGGACGTGACCCCGCTAATTACTTCTCTTAAGGTACTCCCGAATTACAGCAGCGAGCTGTGATCCCAGCGTGAACAGTGGCTGTGGCCAGCTGTGGGTCAGGCAGTGGTTGGTGTAGGCTACTGCTAGGAGTGGATTATTCCTGAGAACTTCAGGTTAGGGGATTCCATTTTTCCCCAGTGCTGCACCCTCAGTTGGGCAGAGCACGGTGCTGATAAAGTCAAGGTTGTGAGTTCAGTCCCTGGGCTGTTCGTGTAAAAGTTGGACTTGGTGTTCCTTGTGGGGCCCTTCCAACTTGAGAGTATTCTGTGATTTCTCTCAGAGGAGGAGAAAGTTGTCAGGAGAGACTGTCAGGCTGCAGGAGGAATTTGGGTGAATTGCACTCACGTTCAGAATGTGACAAGACCTTGACTTTGTCCATTTGCCTTTTAGTTTGTTGCTGATGGCATCTTCAAAGCTGAGCTGAACGAGTTCCTGACTCGGGAACTGGCTGAGGATGGATACTCCGGAGTGGAAGTTCGGGTCACTCCGACCAGGACTGAGATTATCATCCTTGCCACCAGGTAGCTCAATCTTCCTGAACTGGGATGCTCTGAAAGCTCGTAGAGGTGGCTCCAGTCTCACTCCTGGAGACACTTTTCTCAGTTGTCCTGTACTTATTTTCCTGCAGAACTCAGAATGTCCTGGGAGAGAAGGGGCGGCGGATCCGGGAGCTGACGGCTGTGGTGCAGAAGAGGTTTGGATTCCCCGAGGGAAGCGTGGAGGTAAAACTGCCTCAGGAACTGGGGGGTGCCGTTGGATTTGTGGTGGCAGGATGGTGTCAGCTGAAAGGTGGTTTCAGGATTACTTGGGCCATGTGTTACTTGGCCTCAAAAATACTCCTGCACTGAAATACAAAATAAATTACAAAGAAACTGTTCTGCTGCAGAAGGATCTTTGAGAAACAGGATGTAAAGTGACACACTAGTTATTTTTGATCTTTGATGGCAGGGGTGTTTTCGCAGGGCAAGCTTGGACAAGGTGTCCTCTAAAGGCTCCATGCAAGCCAAAGGGTTCTGTAGTTCTGTTCTATGAGATCTGCTCCTGTTCATTGCTCTAAAACAAATCAGGGAAGGGGAGGGAATGTGTGTACTGGATCACATTATACAGGGAAGGGAATGTAGGATAAAGCTGCTGCCTGTACATGTGGGAGGATTTATTGGACTGAATGTAGGGAGTAGAGAAGAATGAAGCTCCTGTGTTCTGCTAAAGTTAAAGTTAAATTTACTGTNCAAGCCATGCTGTGATTCCTGGATAACAGCAGAGCGCCCTCCGACAGGAACGACTGGGCAGAGCAGGTCTCCAGGTAAAGGCCCGGTGTGTTATAATTGATCTGTTTTATTTTATACCCTGCTGCCTCTCGTGTCCGTTTCCACGGGATTCAGAGCCCGTTTAACGCTGGCTTGGGGCGTGCACACGGCTCAGCCCTCCCCAACATGGCGGCGCGGCAAAGACTACATTTCCCGTCGGGCGCCGCTCGCCACCCACCGTGCCCACGGCCAGCCAATGGGGCGCGGCGGAAGGCGGATATAGCGCCGCCCGCGGGGCGCGCTCCCTCCTTTCCGCCGGGCCGCGGCTCATCATGGCGGTGCAGATCTCCAAGAAGCGCAAGGTGAGCGCGGGTCCTTCGCACGGATCCTCCGCGGCCGCGGGGCGCTGCCGCATCGCCCGGGGCGGCCGTGGCAGCCGGCGGGGCGGGGGCACGGCCGGNCCGTGCCCACGGCCAGCCAATGGGGCGCGGCGGAAGGCGGATATAGCGCCGCCCGCGGGGCGCGCTCCCTCCTTTCCGCCGGGCCGCGGCTCATCATGGCGGTGCAGATCTCCAAGAAGCGCAAGGTGAGCGCGGGTCCTTCGCACGGATCCTCCGCGGCCGCGGGGCGCTGCCGCATCGCCCGGGGCGGCCGTGGCAGCCGGCGGGGCGGGGGCACGGCCGGGGACGGCGGCGGCCGGGGGAGGATGGCGGCGGATGCGGCGCGGGGCCCGGCGGGGAACATGGCGGCGGGATGGAGCGGGCGCTTCCCCGGGGCTGCTCTCGGAGGTGCGGAGCGGCGCTGGGAGCCGGGATTTGCGGGGTTTTCCCTTTGCTGTCCGGTGGGAAAGGTTTGCGGTTAGTGGCTGCCCCGCTCTGTGGGCCAGGAGGGCACGGGGCGCTGCCTGTCCTGGGGAGCAAGGGAGGTTCGGGCTCTCAGGAGTCCCAGCAGCAGCTTTCCGTGGGGCTGGGAAAGGGACGTGACCCCGCTAATTACTTCCCTTAAGGTACTCCCGAATTACAGCAGAGAGCTGTGATCCTAGCGTGAACAGTGGCTGTGGCCAGCTGTGGGTCAGGCAGTGGTTGGTGTAGGCTACTGCTAGGAGTGGATTATTCCTGAGAACTTCAGGTTAGGGGATTCCATTTTTCCCCAGTGCTGCACCCTCAGTTGGGCAGAGCACGGTGCTGATAAAGTCAAGGTTGTGAGTTCAGTCCCTGGGCTGTTCGTGTAAAAGTTGGACTTGGTGTTCCTTGTGGGGCCCTTCCAACTTGAGAGTATTCTGTGATTTCTCTCAGAGGAGGAGAAAGTTGTCAGGAGAGACTGTCAGGCTGCAGGAGGAATTTGGGTGAATTGCACTCACGTTCAGAATGTGACAAGACCTTGACTTTGTCCATTTGCCTTTTAGTTTGTTGCTGATGGCATCTTCAAAGCTGAGCTGAACGAGTTCCTGACTCGGGAACTGGCTGAGGATGGATACTCCGGAGTGGAAGTCCGGGTCACTCCGACCAGGACTGAGATTATCATCCTTGCCACCAGGTAGCTCAATCTTCCTGAACTGGGATGCTCTGAAAGCTCGTAGAGGTGGCTCCAGTCTCACTCCTGGAGACACTTTTCTCAGTTGTCCTGTACTTATTTTCCTGCAGAACTCAGAATGTCCTGGGAGAGAAGGGGCGGCGGATCCGGGAGCTGACGGCTGTGGTGCAGAAGAGGTTTGGATTCCCCGAGGGAAGCGTGGAGGTAAAACTGCCTCAGGAACTGGGGGGTGCCGTTGGATTTGTGGTGGCAGGATGGTGTCAGCTGAAAGGTGGTTTCAGGATTACTTGGGCCATGTGTTACTTGGCCTCAAAAATACTCCTGCA
The DNA here is from genome assembly GCA_013400495.1 of Nicator chloris. Classification (NCBI taxonomy): domain Eukaryota; kingdom Metazoa; phylum Chordata; class Aves; order Passeriformes; family Pycnonotidae; genus Nicator; species Nicator chloris. The sequence goes on from WAAE01001247.1 coordinate 143,937, forward strand.
CTGAAATACAAAATAAATTACAAAGAAACTGTTCTGCTGCAGAAGGATCTTTGAGAAACAGGATGTAAAGTGACACACTAGTTATTTTTGATCTTTGATGGCAGGGGTGTTTTCGCAGGGCAAGCTTGGACAAGGTGTCCTCTAAAGGCTCCATGCAAGCCAAAGGGTTCTGTAGTTCTGTTCTATGAGATCTGCTCCTGTTCATTGCTCTAAAACAAATCAGGGAAGGGGAGGGAATGTGTGTACTGGATCACATTATACAGGGAAGGGAATGTAGGATAAAGCTGCTGCCTGTACATGTGGGAGGATTTATTGGACTGAATGTAGGGAGTAGAGAAGAATGAAGCTCCTGTGTTCTGCTAAAGTTAAAGTTAAATTTACTGCGGTGAGGAACCAGTTGCCCAGAGAAGCTGTGGCTGCCCCATCCCTGGAATTGTTCAAGGCCAGGTTGGAGCAACCTGGTCTAGTGGAAGGTGTCCCTGCCCGTGGCAGGGGTGGAACTGGGTGATCCTTCCAAGCCAAAGCGTGCTGTGGTTCTGTGATTGACTTGGAAAAGAGCCCTGTTGTGAGTGTGCCTGTCTCCTGTGCAGCTCTACGCCGAGAAGGTGGCCACGAGGGGTCTGTGTGCCATTGCCCAGGCCGAGTCTCTGCGCTACAAGCTCCTGGGAGGGCTGGCTGTGCGCAGGTGAGTACAGCAGCCTGCCTGTGGGGGAAGGGTGGGATTGCAGTACCATTCCCAAAAAACAGCTCCTCCGCAGTTCGGAGACTTAACCTGGTAGTGCTGCACTGAAACTTCTGTTGAGTTCACAGTTACTTCTGGAGCATTAAGGGTATGCCTGGTTGCAGGTTGTTTGTGGGGTATAAAGCTGCATGTGGTCCTTTGGGAATAAATGGGTGGAGGGGTGAAGCAAACACCATTCCAGGCCTGGTGGCTGTGTTGTGGCTCAGGTGGCAGCAGCCCTGCTCTCACATCCCCTCGGTGATGAGACGATGACGAGTCAGAAGCGGGTGGCTCTGGTGGCGGTGCCTCCGCAGCGTCACGTTCTGTGGTGCTGCATGAGGTCCTTCAGCAGCAGCCTCCTGTCACCAGTGAATGATCTAGAGGCATTTGTCTGAGAAGGGATGGGAGCTGCACACCTGACGCATGAAACTGAGGTTGGAGTTGTGGTAAAATTCCTCCGGGGAGGCCTGTGGGTCTGGCGGAGTGGGCTCATGGCTTGGCTGTCCTCTCCCTGCAGAGCCTGCTACGGCGTCCTCCGCTTCATCATGGAGAGCGGGGCCAAGGGCTGTGAGGTCGTTGTGTCCGGCAAACTCCGAGGTCAGCGGGCCAAATCCATGAAGTTCGTGGATGGCTTGATGATCCACAGTGGGGACCCAGTGAATTACTACGTGGACACAGCCGTGCGTCACGTCCTGCTCCGGCAGGGTGAGTGCCTGGCGTGCAGATCCCTTTGCAGCTCTGTCGGGTTCCTTCTCTAGAACTTCAGAGACAAAAAATCTCAGCTCCTGGCATCCCGTTCCTGCAGGTTGGAGATTTCCCACTGGCAGGATGGAGGTTTCCCACTGGCAACCGTGGGTTGGAACTCACGTGGTTTTGATGCACCTCTGATCTCACAGAGTAGTTCGGTTGTGCTGCTGTGGATGGTTCAGACTCTGAAAATCCTGTTTTCTTGGGCTTTTGCAACTGAGCTCTCACTGTGGGATTTGAACATTACATCTAAAGTAGAAGTCATTTGGGAATGGAAAGCCTTTAGCAGCCAGTGTGGTCATACCAGGTCATCCACTTCTCTGCTGATGGGGCTTGGATGTTTCCAATTGGGAATGTGGCTGTAGATTTTCCAGACACTCTCACTTGTGTCGTGGGGCCTCCTGAGGCTGGTGATAACTTCCAGATGAAGTGCCTGTTGCCTGGGTTTAAGAGCCCTTGGCAGTTGGGATTCTGGTTTTCCTGGCTCTTCAGGATGGGCAGAGAGAACAGGGGTGCTGCAAGTGTCAGACAGTCTTCCCAGCTAAACCTGCTTCCGCTTGTTCTCCCTCCTGGTAAAACACAAATGACTTGTGTGTCTTAACTGGCTTTGGATTAATCAGTTGCAGAACTGCTGGTGTGGGGATCCCAACAGAGCCAGGGCTGTTCTCCAGCTTCCCTTCGGTGATGATACGATGACGAGTCAGAAGGGAGGTCCTCGTGTCACGGCAGCCTGCTCTGTGCCACGTTCTGTGGTGCTGTGCTGAGGCTGCCTTGGCCAGGATGTCCTGCTCTCTGGATGATTTAGAGGCATTTGTCTGAGAAGGGATGTAAAAGAAAAAAAGGTGGAATTTCCTAGAAAAATGAGCTGAGGAAGAGGACAGAGTGTAAAACCAGGCTTAGAATTAGTTGAGGGTAGAACTGCAGTCAGCCAGGGCAGTGAGTTGAATAACTTTGGATTACCAATTTAAGGTTGCCTGAATTTTCAACACTGATATAAAGTCACAGTAGTTAGATTTTAAGGCTGGAGCATGCCTGTGTTACAGTGTTGTCAGCAGATCTTCAATGTGCAGAGAGATATTTTGTAACTTTGTTTATCCCTATGAAGGTGTGCCTAATCTATTTTGTGTCTCTCCTGTCCTGTCACTCTCTGCAGGAGTACTGGGAATCAAAGTCAAGATTATGTTGCCTTGGGACCCCAGTGGAAAAATTGGCCCCAAAAAGCCTCTGCCAGACCACGTCAGCATCGTGGAACCCAAAGAAGAGATTTTGCCCACCACACCCATTTCAGAGCAGAAAGGTGGCAAACCAGAACAGCCAGCCATGCCTCAGCCAGTGCCCACTGCCTGAGGGGTAAGTGCCTGGGGGCAGTGGGAGGGAGATGTGCTGAGGATCCATGCAGAAAAGGTTTCAGGCCACCAAAAACAGTGGGAGCTGGGATTTTGGGAAGACAAGGTGCTGTGGTGTGCCCAGGATTAGATTGGAGCATTGCACTGGGTGAAGGGGACAGGGTTCAAGGCATGTGGCAGAGCAGCTCAGAACACTCCTGGAGATGAGGGGAGTGATCTGTCCACATGCCTTGTTCCATATTGTGTTATACAGCATGGATTTGGAGACCTTGGGTTATTACAGCTGGAGTGACTTGGGCTGGGTGCATGGATGTGTTGGTGTTGTACCAGCTGCTACCAGTGTGCAGCTGGCAGCACAGGGAATGTATTCCTCATACATCCATCCTGTCCTGCCCCAGGATCCAGTTTGCAATAGTCTTAGAAGCCACATGAGAACAATGCGTAGGCTGCTTTTGTAAGGAAGTAATCACAGTTTGAAGTCTTACCAAGGAATCTGGCAAGGTCTGCCTCAGTGGGAAACAGGGGGATCATTGGCCAAAGAGCAGGAAATAAGAAAGGCAGTTTAATTGGAAAGCTTGGTTTGTCCTTTCTTTGGAATAGGATGATGGTTATGCAAATGAGTTTGCCCCCAGCTCACTGAGTGTTTTGTTTCTCGTTGTAGGGTTTGTAACATCTGCAACCAGAAGCTTGTCTGTCCTGAAAACATCTCTTAATAAAATCACAAAAGACAGTGTTTGTGAAGGTGCTTTTTCTTTCTTTCTTTTTTTTTTTTTTTTTTTAATTTTTTTTTCTTTTTATTTTCTCAAGATGTACTCCAGAAGACCTTGCCTCCCACCTTTGGTGTGGAAGGAATTCTCTTGCTGTGTTCCTCTTCTGAAGTAAACTTCACCAGATCCTGATCCAAAGAAAGTGGGAATAAAGCACTGATATCTGTGATAGATAGAGCTGGAGCAGAAATCCTGTGTTGAGAGGGTCATGAGTAACCCACTCCCTGGAGTACTGCTGGCTGTTGCCTACATCCCAGTCCCTTAGCCAATGCTTCCAGAAGGGGGAGCTTTTTTGGCAGTATCCAAGCCAGTGCAGCTCCTTTTAGGGTCAGGTAACTTTGGGTTTGGATTTGTGGGATGAGAGCAAAAGTCATGCTCAGGATTTCAAACCTTCAGTCCTAAGCTGTGAGGTGGGAGTATGTGGTGGAAGTCTGGGCAGGAATGGGAAGAGACAGGCACATCACAGGAGATAAAATATGTGCAGGATCAAGGAGTTTAGATCTTGAGGAATTCGAAATCTGTTTGTTGAATGCAAGCTTTGTTGTTTGAGAATAGCTTTTGCATCCACATTTCTGTTTTTAGGAGGTTGCTCTGCAGGAACTAGGCTGGCAACTTAGGAACTGGAATTTTGAACTGGTCTGTCTAGGGAGCCTTGGCCTTGCCATTCCCAGCTTCTCTGGCACACCTGGGAATCTGGCTGAGTTTCAGAAACAAGATGTGCCTTCTTAAGGTGTCAGTGAGTGATTTCAGGTTTCTGTGTGCAGCATTCAGTGCAAAGATTTAAATAATTAATATAAATATTAGACTGATGCCAACTATACTTTTTTAATACAAATTTGAGTGTGGAAATAATCTGAAAATATACACGGTGACAAAGCAGCTGTCAGAGCACAGGAGCAGGAAATGTTTCAAAGTGGGAAGATCTGAAGCAATGAAAGTCACACCCAGTTTTGCATGTTGTGTCTAAATTCTTAAACGTTCCCGTGTGGTAGATGGTGATGGTTGGAAATCTCTCCTGCTGCTTCCCAGGGAGGGCTGGATTTCCTGGAGATAGCTGCACTTCTTCCTGGTTAAAACCTCTCCAAAAACCCCTGTCCATTACCTTGTTAATCTCAAAGGGCTCATCACTGGTAGAGTCAAGAGATGTGCAAGTAATGGGGAAGAGAAGGCTTCAGGGAGAGCTCAGAGCCCCTGCCAGGGCCTAAAGGGGCTCCAGGAGAGCTGGAGAGGGACTGGGGACAAGGGATGAAGGGACAGGACAAGAGGGAATGGTTTCCCACTGCCAGAGGGCAGGGATAGGTGGGATATTGGAAAGGAATTGTTCCCTGGGAGGGTGGTGAGGCCCTGGCACAAGGTGGCCAGAGAAGCTGTGGCTGCAAGTGTGAGCTGGACATCTTTTCCATGTGTCTTGGAGTTACCACCACCCTGAAGTTCTGAAAGAGGGAGCTGATTCAGTTCCCTGTGTCTTTTGGGTGCTTCCCTTGGACAAAAGCTCTGGAAGATGAGTGGGGGCATAGGATGAACTCAGGAACTCTGGAAAGCTTTTCACTTAGTTTCAATGTTGCTGTTCCAGGTTGATGTTCCTGCTGTGGTGGGTGATGGAGGTGGCTTCAGCAATTCCAGTGTAGTGAAAATTAGGAAGCACCTGGTGCTTTTCCGCTGTGGGAAGAGCTCCACAGGGATGTGTGTGCTTTCTCAGCCCAGGGAAATGGGGACATGTCTGTGCCTTTAGTTTTGCTTGTGACTGGCAGTGGGAGAACACGGATTAGCAGGGTCTGCCACTGCTGGATTTTCCACCTGGGGAAAGGTATCTTTAGCCTGCAGTTTTTTCCTCCTCTGTTTCCCCAGAGTGGATCCCAGCTGGAGGAACTTCGGCTTGGAGGGTCAGGAAGGCTGGTCCCTGTGGTTGTCAGCTCACTTTTTATTCTGCTAAATGGCCCAGCAGGACAGGGCACTTGGTCCTTTACCTGTGGAACATTAAAGGTGTTGGATATGTGCAGTTTCAGGAAAAAACAGTGAAGGGAAAAGCTGCTAAGAGTGTTTCTTTCTCATGATTGATGTGCCACGGGAATTCATCTTGTGTATTGAGTAATTTTTGTCCGTAGTTGCTACATTAGGATGTCTTGGATTTTGGATATAAGGATAACAAGGAACCTCCCTAAGTTTATTTTCCTCTACAAGGGATTCCAGCTGCCAGGGATTCATTGAAAAAGTTTTATTGCAAAATTACACAACTGTCACTGTGCGGTACAAGAACAGACAATAAAAGCCATCAGACACCTGCATCCACATGATGCAAATTATTCACAATATCCCACAGTGTGTTCTTGCCTTGCCCACCCCTTTCACCCCAGCCTCCAGGACGTTCTGCGTGTGGGTTCAGTGCGCTGAATCACCGGGAAGTGTCCCACATTTGGGGACATCCCTGGCATTGCCTCCTGCCTCCCAGCACCTAGGAATATGCAGTATTGGGCTTCTAAGTCAGCAGGGAAAATTGGCAGGGAGATGAAGCAAAGCCATGTAGGTGCTCCATGCTGGTTTCAGAGAACTGGCAATTCCATTGGGATGCATGGATTTTCCTCATTTCCTTAGTCTCAGTATTTGCCTTGTGGTGTCTGTCAGTGCGTGGCAAGTGCTGCAATGCTCCTGGGAAAACATCAGCTCCTTTAAATAGTACTGACCTGATGATATCCCTTGAAGAGGAGTTACGAATAGCCTGGATCAGGCTGTGAAACCTGCTGATTATCAGACATAAATATAACTATAAATACCTTTGTTTTTCAGGGTCCCCTTATCCAGGTCAGCAGACAGGGAGCTAAAGTACCATGGAGCTTCAGCAGAGCATAATTAGGAAGTCAGGTAATGGCAGCTTTAAAGCTTTGTGTTTAATTAGGCAAGAAAGTGGAGGTGAACCTGATCCCACCTCCCTGTGAGAAGCCAGACAGGAGTTCCTTGGGTCAGCTCCACAGGGAGCTGATTAGAATCAGCTCTGGTTTGAACTGGGAGAGCCCTGGCAGTGGGAATGGAATCTTTCCCAGCGCTACAGGCTGCTGCAGAGCACTTGCAAGAGAAGTGAGAACAACAACCTGTTTAATTACACCCCTCAGTGACCCCAAGGGGTGGAGTGTTGAAGGGACCTCAGGTGACTCTTTCTAGAAAGCCAGGCTGTGCTTTGGGCTCTCCCTGACACCCCGAAGCCCCTTAGTTCTCCATAAAGTGTTGATCCAAGGTGCTCTTGATGCTCTCCCTAAGGAGCTCTTGAGGTTGAAGCATCAAACGCAGAGCACAGGGTTAGGCAGGACAGAGGGGCACAACTCCATACAATCTCCATTCTCCTGTGCTGCCTCCTGCGCTGCTCCAGGGCCCTGCAGGGGCTCGACTGCACAGCTGGCCCTTGGAGCTGTTACACAGCCCTGGAGAGAGAAGGGAGAAGCGGGGAACAGCTCCGGAGTGGGGCCACGGGGCACCCAAGCGGGAGAAGAGCGGCAGCGGTAAGCGTGCGGTGGGATGGAAGCGTTTGGGATGGGAGGGTGGTGCCTTGGCAGGGCTGGTGGAGCAGCAAGGAACTGAGCAGGAGGCTTAACCAGTGCAGGGAGGAACTTGGCTTCAACGTGGCCACCTCAGCTGACTCACGGTGACCCTCCGGTGCCAGGCTCCCTGCTCGTCTCTGGAGGTGGGCTTGTGCAATCTGGATTTTGGGGTGAGGTAAAGTGTACGCTGGTTTCTCCTCACAATGCACCCTGGTCTGAATAGCACCCATGGTTCGAGAAGGATACAAAATAGTGTTTCCCATTTGTCAAAATCCCCCCCTAAAAACACACACAAACCAAAGCTCTGGGAAAAAAAACCCAACTGAAACAAACCCAACTACAACTCATCGCGCATCTTGTCGCCTTTGGGCCTCACGAGCCTGCCAATGAAGAGGATGGAGTTGGTTTTAGTGTCCTTGATCATGAAGATGAAGGGGTGGTCAGCGTAGAAGAGTTTGGGGTTCCTCATCTCCTCTCGGCCATAGATGTCGGCGTCGTAGGGGTTCCCTTCCGTGTCCCATTCCAGAGCCGCGGCGTGGAACACGTTGGACAGGTAAAGGTCTTTCTTGCCAGAGATCTTGGACAAGTCAGCCTTGGTTTTGTCAATGGCTTCTGTCAGGCCCAGACCACCCAGGTGTTTCTAGGAGGAGACAAGAGGTCAGCAACCCTCCCGGCGATGACGCAGTGCAAGAGGGAAGAGGGGCAGCAGGCATGGATAACCCACCATCCCACTGTCTTTCCTCCCATCCCAAAGACCTGGAAGGCCCAACTGCTCAAGGACCTCCTTTACCTGAAGGTCGTGGCTGACTTCCAGGACGACTTTTGGCAGCGAGATGGCCACTGATCTCTTCTTCATCTTGCTAGTCCAGGTCGTGAGCTGCTCCTTGTTCAGCAGTTTCTCCACTCTCTCCAGAGGCTCCACGTGGTTTGGCATGATGAAGATCATGCTGGAGAGCTTGTGAGCCAGTGGCATCTCTACCACCTGGAGCTTCTCTGTCTCATCATCGTAGTAATTGTAGAGACCTTGAAACCAGAAGCAGGGAACAGTGAGATGTAGAGCAGAGGCAAAGTGAATTCAGCCTGGACTATCCCTGACCAGGAAGGGAAGAGAGTCTGGACACTCTTTTGGGAAGTGGCCCAGCTTTATTGGAGTTGGCTGTGGCTCTCATTTGTGTCATGAGCCGGGATTTGTTCCCAACAGCCAAGCACCTCAAAGTAAACCTGGATTCTCTCTGCTCACAGGGAGACTGAATCAGTAGAACAAACGCTCCCCTGCTTTGCTCTCTCTCTCATGAGGCAAAACAATCTTGTAAGCAGCTGGTGGAAGTCTGGGTAAGGGAGAGCAGTGACCCTAACTCCATCTGCTCTTGGTGTGGGGCAGGAGGGTTCCCACTCACCTGTGCGGTGCATCATGGGCACTCCCACGGTGTAGGAACGGGTCACCATGAAGCCACGGTTGTCCACCATCTTATGATGGAACTTCTCATCCCAGTGAGCTACAGAAGAGAGAGAAACACAGCTTGTAAGAAAAGGGGATGGGCGGTAATTCCCAACCACTGACAAAGAGCTGCCTCCAGTGGACCAAGGATTTGTCCACCTTCCCTTGGGGCTGTGAGATGATCTTTAAGGCCCCTCCCAACCCAAACCATTCCATGATTCTGTGTGTAGGCTCAGGGGAGGTTTTGGGTCACTGGTACCAAGAACTGAAGGTAGAACTTACGCTTGAAGAACATGGCGTTGACAATGAGGGCCCCATCCGTTTTCTCCACATCTTTGGTGACCTCCGGCAGTTTCCCATCCGTGGTCTGGGCTGCCCACTCATTGATGGACTTGAGGGCGCTCCTCTTGTCTCGGAAGTTGATCTTGGAGTGCTCGTAGTTGTAGTGCTTCTTGCTGTTCTTGACGAAGTCCTCGGCGAAGGTGATGGAGGCGGGGCCGTAGAGGCGGTTGCCGATCTTCCAGGTGACATTGCGGGCGGTGCTGTTGCTGACCTCGCTGAGGAGCTCGGACAGCCCGCTGTGCACGTAGTCGTCGTTCAGCTTGTCCACGCTCAGCACGGCCTTGGCCTGCGAGGCCGTCGTGGCCTTGCCCCCGAGGGACACGAGCCCGAGGGACGAGGCCACCACCACCGGGGACAGCAGGATGTTCTCCATGTCCTTGTCTTTGGCCATGGCGTGGTAGAGGTTGAAGGCCAGCGTGGTGCTGCGCTCGGCCAGTGTGGTGGCCTTGTCACTCAGCTTCCTGTCCTCCGAGGGCACGGCCGCAGCGAGACCCAGGAGGGCCAGCCCCATGGTAATCCACATGGCTTCAGCAGCACCCAGCACCTCCCAGGACCTGCTGGGCAAGAAAATTCACCATCAGCGTGACCCAAACCCTTGTTGGAGCATCCAGAGATCCCAGGGGCTCTTCCAGAGAAACCCACTCCTTGGTTCTGGTGACAGTGACATTGCCCCAGTGCTTCATTGGGGTGCAGCCATCCCCAGTCCACCCGGAGCAACAATAATGTGCAGGAGTGCAGGCTGCACCCAGGCAAGCAGAGCCTGTGCATTTGGAATGAAAGCTTCCTTCCTAAGCCGTTTCCCTGTATTCCAATGTTAATGTACAGTGAATGATTTAAGGAAGGGTCAGGAAATGTAAGCAACAGGTGTTTCTCATGTGATCTTGACAGGGCAAGGGGGAATGGCTTTAAAGTTAAAGAAGACAGGTTTAGATGGGATATTGGGCAGGAATTCTTCCCTGTGAGGGTGGTGAGACCCTGGCACAGGGTGCCCAGAGCAGCTGTGGCTTCCCCTGGATCCCTGGAACTGTCCAAGGCCAGGCTGGATGGGGCTTGGAGCACCCTGGGATAGGGGGAGGTGTCCCTGCCCATGGCAGGGGGTGGAACTGGATGAACTAAGGTCCCTTCCTACCCAAGCCATTTTATGATTCTGTCCCCAGAGCAGGCCAAAGCTCTGCCCTCATCAGGAAAAGCTGAAAGCAGGATGTTTGTGCTGCCCAGGGGCCACCCAGCATAGTGCTGCCCCTTGATCCAAGGGCTGTTGCAGGCACTGCGTGGCAAGGACCATCCTCTCTGGGGACCCCAGCCCAGGCCCCAAATCCTCAGCTTCCTTGGCGCTAGATGGAGCACGTGAGCTTCCAGCCAAGCCAGAGGTAGCCCTGGAGAAGATCCTGCACTGTCTGATCAGCTCTGTTCGACTGGTTTGCCTGTCCAGCGCTGCCAGAGAGGTACTGGGGCTGAGGGAGGTGGGGGAGCCTCATTTTCCCCAGCAGAGCCTTCAGTTCATGCCTTAGGTGGATGGATCTCATCCCAACCTAGATGAACCCATCCCCAGCAAGGGCTCTGAGTCCCCAGCTCCGGTAGATGTGCAGACTGACCAGTCCTAAGTGCCTGGAAGCCCTTGGGAGCTCATCCCGCCTGGGCCCACACCTCCCCTCCCTCCTGCCTTCACTCAGCAAACCTTCCTGCTGGCAGCTCCTCAGGCCTTAAATTCCACCTGCAGCTTTTGGAGGACTTTTTCCTCGACAGGAACCGCATCACTACACTGAAATTCTGTTCCTTGGTGGTCCTCTCCTCCCAGCCTGCTCCTGCCCAGCCTCAGGGGCTGCCCCTGGCACGGGGGGGGGCAGGGAAAGGCTGCAGCGGGGAAAAGCTGTTCCAGGCAGGAAGCGAAGGGCCCGCTGGGATTACATATGGAAGGAAACACGCAGCACGTAGCCCCAGGCAGAGAGTGCGCAGTTCCACCGGGGACCCTTGGCCAGAGTGGGAATTACGTAGCCTCAGAGAGGGACGCAATTACAACCTAAAATCCTTCATGGGAGCAAGGCTTTTGTTAAAGGGAAGAGCCATCCCAGCTGCCTCAAGAGCAAAGATTTGTGCAACAGGCTCAAAACTGCCCTGGACGCTCTTTTAAAAGTGCAGCCAGGGTGACAAAAACTGCAAGTCTGAGGAAGTTCCTTGTGGTTTTCTATTTCCCGTTTATTTCTAAGGATACTTTGAAACTGTTTCATAGTGAGGTCAACGTTTGCCTTTTTCTTTCTGAAAGAAAACAGATACACGGAGTAGTTCTCTTGTGAGCAGGGGGTGGCCTGCACTGCTTCATCCTCAGCTTGAAAAAAGGTTTATTACTTCAGGGCTGGGTGACAGATTTGGGCTCTGCTGAGTCACACAGCCCAAGATACAGAAATTTTGCCCATTCTTGGATTATGGCGGCGATTATGGGTGAATTCATAACCCGTGGTGAAAATGGAGGGAATGTGGGGAATGCATAGCCAGCAACATCCTCTCCTGTGCTCCCACAGCGAGGGGACGCCCAGTGCCAGCGTGGCATTCCACAGCCTTCCCTGGGGCTGCCGGGACCCGCTTTCCTGGCGGGATTTGGAGGTGCATCCCTCCGAGGGCTGTGTTTCTCCCAGGAGCAGGACAGAGCTGCAGGGCAGAGAATTGCAGGCAAAAGGCCATTTCCGTGTCACCAGAGGGATGTGACACTTGGTTAAGGCAGCAGGACGGGTTGGGCTGTCCTGTGGCAGGAGGCTGCAGGGAGAGCTCTCCTTCCTGCGCTGGGATGGTGCCCAGGGTCCTGGAGGCTCCCAGGCTGAGCCAGAGCAGGAGCTGGAGGATTTCACTCACACCAAGCTACAGCTTTCCTTATCCCCCTTTTCTTTTTCGTCATTCTCTGAAAGCTTCTCCTGCAGCTTCACTGTGACCACCTCTTGCAAACTGGAGACGACTGGGGGATTTTTTAAGACCTTTCCTCAAAAACCCAGAGCCAGCTCATGGGCCAGTCTGTACCCCTGTCCCCCACTTGCACCCACCCCACTGCAGCCTGCCCCCCACGCACTCCCTTCTCCCATGCCATAACCCTCCCCACGATGTTTTTTGCCCTGCCAGGAGGCTGCAGGACCCCAGAAATCCCGCTCCTCCCCCACCCTGCTGCAATCTCAGCTCGGTCTCCACCCTGCCAGCCCGGGGTCCCCCGGGTCCCCCCCTCTTACCTGCGGGGTCGGGACGCGGCTTCGCTCGGCTCCCTGTGCACCTCCCGGTCCTGCGGAGGGGGTATATAAGGGGCCGGGGAGAAACTTCTGGAAAGTTGGGAAAACCCTCTCAAAAACGCTTGGGAGGGAGAGGAAGGGGAGGATCCGTCCCAGCGCTCTCCCGGCCCGCCGCCAATGGCAGGGAATGCCGGCCCCGCGCCGCCGAAGGGGGGTCGGGATGGATGGGAGGATGCGCGTTCCCGGAGCTGCCCCTGCCTGTCCCCGGCGTGTCCCCTGCCTGAGCCCAGCCAGCCCTCGCAGCAGGAATGTGGGGAGCTATTCCCTGCCTAAACGGTGCTTTTGTCTTTTTACAGGGCTCGGGCCCGTCTTACTTCCATCCTCTTCCTGCTCCTGGCATCTCCTGCGGCTGGATGGTTGTTGGCACCCAAGGCAGGTAGTGATGTATTGATTTTTTTGTTTCTGGGCTGTCGCCCTCCACGCGAAGTCAGGGGTGGTGCAAAGGGCTTCAGCCACGACTGGAGCAGTCACAGGCAGCCAATGTTTAACACCTGCCCCATCCTGCCGTCTGAAGTGTGCCCTGACTGGTGACCTCCAAGAGAGAAGAGAAGGCTCCAGGGAGAGCTCAGAGCTCCTTCCAGGGCCTAAAGGGGCTCCAGGAGAGCTGGAGAGGGACTGGGGACAAGGGATGGAGGGACAGGACACAGGGAGTGGCTTCCCACTGCCAGAAGGAAGGGTTAGATGGGATATTGGGAAGGAATTCCTGGCTGTGAGGGTGGGGAGGCCCTGGCACAGGATGCCCAGAGAAGCTGTGCCATGGAGAGGTTTCTGCTGAGTCACAAGTGTTGAAGGTCAGGTTCAACCCTGTCACATTTCAGGACAGCGCAGGATTGTTTTCATGGCAATCTGGGATGTAGGGATATTCGAGGTACCACTCCCCCCGTGGATGGTTACATCAGCAGAAGGATGCTGCATCCTTGTGTTCTCTAACTGATGTCTACGACTCCCTTTTAATCACACTGTAATTTCATTTTTCCCCCTTATTTTGGCTCTGCCAAGTTTTTCTGCTTCCCCCTGAAGACTGCAGCGCTCAGCCTCCTGTTGCTGTAGTAGCAAAAAGCATCTGATTTTTTCCTCCTGGCTTTGAATATCCTGCTTGTTGTCCTGGAAGCATCTTGCTTTGGAATCACCGTTCCATTCCCCTTCATAGCCCACCTATTCTAGAAGGTAGCATCAAAAAGTGGCATTTTTCTTTCATCTAACCTGTTCAGATGGTGCCATGTGAGTAGATACTTCTCATCTCATACAAGGGGAGATCTTTGAGCCTTTCCTGTGAAAAAAGTCTCCATCAGCTGCAACAAACCTGGTGCTCAGAGCTATTTAGAGATCTGGTCCCTTCAGGGAGGGATTCAGTGGGAAAAAGAGCTTTGGAATACCTTAAGCAACAGATTGTGGTACACTGGTGTATTTTGGTGCAGTTAGCTTTGCTTTGTGTCTGCATAAATGATCAACAGTGGGGTCCCAGAGTTTTTATAGCACAATTTTGGCTTTATTAAAAATGAATTTGCTGATATCAAACCATCAGTACCGAGGTGAATGTTACTGGTCTGTACCAGCAGCATGTGCCTGCTGAGAAATGAGAAAAGCTCTTTTAAACTTCCACCGTCAGCTGCTTTTCTCTGCCAAATTCTGAATTGCTCCACCTTCAAACCCTTCTCTGTAATTACTTCCCATGTAAAATTTTTTCACCTTCCGAGTGAAATTTAAAATAAACCCTTAAACTTTTAATCTTGATTTCAGCAGCAAAGGCCTTTGACACTGGGGGCTCTGTGCTTCAGTCCTTTTAAATGGCTTTGCCTCAAGAACATGGAGTAGAATGAAAATAGTTGTGTTTGAGGGCTGGCAGCTCTGCATAAAGATATTTCAGATTTTTCCTGATTTTTACGTGTATATTTCAAACTATTCCTGCTGCCTCTACGACCTGGTAGGAGCCACAAAAAACCCCTGCAGAGCTTTAGGATGTGAATATGCAGAAAATGAGTCAAGTCTACTAAAATGTCAGCAAATAGCAAATCGTGACTGTGAACAGTTTTGTCCAGGGCCGAAGTTCTGGAAATCAGGCTGATCTGCATTGCTGGGGAGGATTCCTGCTGCTCTCCAGTGATTTCCAGGCGCCTTCGGGCTGTGCAGAGGCGCTCCCAGCCCCCACAGTGCCACGTAGGAGCTCCTCCAGCGGTGGGATGGGGACTGGGAAGGGGGAGCCAAACTGGGAGGTGCCGTCTTCCGTCTCCCCTGCTCATGTAATGAGCGGTTCCAGCTGCCAAAGGGACACATCCACTCCTCCAGCCCAGCTCCTCCCCTCCAAACCGCACTTGCGCAGGGCAAAACTCGAGTTGCTTTTGTCTGGAGTTATTTCCAGCATGGGTTGGCTTCGTGGGGTTAGGGCAGTGCAGGTCCACTGAGCCTTAAATTAAAAAGCACCCAAAGTTTTTGTGACATGGGTGTGATCCTGCAGCCCCCAGGACAAAGCAGAGGGAGATTTCCAGGCAGTGCTTGGAATGGGTGTGGAGGAGCTGCTGGGATGGAGAGCAGTGAAATCCAGCTGTACCAGGAGTCCAGTTCTGTGGGAAACAATCCATGCCCAGCCATGAAACATCCAGATTGGTGCTGCCCTGGTTGTTTGGCTTCTTGTTTCAAGCAGTGTTACTAATTCACTTGATCATCTGTTGAAGGAGTGTTTTATTTCTACGAAAGCAGACACTGCGTGTTCTTTGGACAGGATTTTTTAAATATGAACTCCAGCAGCTTTGCACTTCCACCTTACAGTGACCCAGGAGACTCATCCTGTTTTCCTGTGTTGGAGACAGTCTGTCATCTTCTGTGCTGCTGTGAGGCAGTGCTGGTGCAGGATTTCTGCTTTCCAGGATCATGGCTGAGGAGGGCAGGGATGGTTGGAGCCAGCACTGGAGAGCCTTAAAATCACCCAGTGCTACCCCCTGCCATGGGCAGGGACACCTTCCACCGTCCCACATTGCTCCAAGCCTGGCCTTGGGTATTTCCATGGATCCAGGGCCAGCCACAGCTTCTCTGGGCACCCTGAACCAGGGTGTCACCACTCCAATGGGGAAGAATTCCTTCCCAGTATCCCATCTAACCCTGCCCGCTGGCAGTGGAAAGCCATTCCTCCTTGTCCTGTCACTTTCTGCCCTTACAAAAAAAATCCCTCTCCCTCTTTTTCACAAGTCCCCTTATGCAGTGGAAGGGGCTCTGAGCTCTCCCTGGATCCCTCTCCTCTAGAGCTAGTGAGGGCTTGCCTGCTCCTCCAGGTCCAGATGCAGAGATTTTGGGGGAATTCTGCTTCCTGGCTCAGCTCAAGGGCAAGTTTGGGGTCAGCACTTTAATTTCCTCCCTGCACGCCCTCCTTTGGCACCGTGAGCTCATTGATGCAGCTCCAGGCATCCCGGAGCCGTGGCTTTGCTGGCAGCAGTGCCCTGCTCTGGAGTGGGATCCCAGCCCTTTTCCCCCTCTCTGGCCCTCAGCCATGCCCAGCTCTGGCCTGGCTGGAGCTGGGAGGGCCCAGCTTTGTGTGAGCAGACGGCACACAAAGGATGGCAGTGGAGCTGAAAGGCTGCATCCCGTGGATCCGTGCCCTGGGCTGTCTGCAGTGCAGCAGTGGGAGCCAAGCTCCCTGTGCCAGCCTGCTGTGCTCAGAGCTGGCCATGCCAGCTCCAGGCTTTCAGGGAGCTCCCTGGATTTACGTGTCCTAAAGGGGCAAATTCTGTGGATCCTCTGCAGAGCACTGATCTCCTTTTGCTTCCTTGGCAGGTGTGGTGGAGGAGGAGAAGGAAGAGGGAAAGACCTGGTTGGCATGGAGCAAATTCCCCATCCATGGCATCATCCAGGTATGTTGTGGTGCACAAACCAGGGCAGACAGGCTACAGAGGCTGCAGCTGCAGCTTTCCCACAGGGCGCAGCAGAGAGAGATTCCCTTGATCCCAGTTTGTAATCCCTGTTTAATACTTCCAGAGAAAAGTTCAAAATCCACAGGGTTTCCTGCCAACACAGCGAGGCAGGGGGGCGGAATTCCTCTGGTGCTTTTGGGTGGAAAGAATGACATCTGTGTGGCCTCAGCAGAGGGCCAGCACGGGTGATGGCAGGTTGGATTGCAAGCCCCTGCATCCCACACCTTCCTGGGAGCTGGGCTATGGCAGGAGGAGATGGAATCCTTGTGCATGTGGCAGGAGGGATTTGCAATCCCTTGGGAGGACCCATGGGGCCGTGGGGTCCTGTGCTGTTCCTACACTGATCCAGGAGCGTTGGTTTGGGATCATGGCAAGCCAAGAGGACTCCAGGATGCTCTTTCCAGGCTTATGTTTGGACTCAGTGGTCCTAGAGGACTTTTCCAACCTTAAACTCTGTGATTCTAAGATGAGCATTGGTGATGTGCACTCCTTACCCTCTCCCTTCTGTCTCACACTGACTGGGATTGGCTGGATCCCCCCAAAAAGCAGCCAAAAGGAAAAGCAAGTGCTTGGTTTGTCAGCCACGTCAGCCCCACGGGCGCAGGGGCCATCTCAAGGACAGGATGTGAGAGCACCAGGGCTTTGGGATGCTGCAACATCAGTTTCCTCACTGGAAACAGGCAGCAAGGAATGTGCCAGTTCCAGGTTTTCACCCTTTATGACAAAATACAAGCAGAGAAGGCCCAGGTGGTTGACTTGCTCTGCACAGAGTGGAACTGTGGCGGGGCACCTCTCTTGTTAAATGCCGAGTTCACTCTGCTGCAATGAGCTCTCCCTTGTCTCTTCCTGGCATTTTCCAGGAGCATATGGGAATGTGAAAGGTCTGAGCTCTGCCTGCCCTTCCCATTTGGTGGAGGCTGAGAGGAGGCTCAGCCCCACGTGTTCCCCCCTCAGCGTTTCAGCCTCTCCTGAGGAAGCCGGGATGTAAAAGGAAACCGTTTATTCTGGAGCCAGCTGTGGGAACAGAAACGCCCCTAAACCCGAGGCTGGCTTGGAGAGGGATCCTCAGCCAGCCAATCTTCTCCTTCCAGCACAGCATTGCTCAGGGCTGGGAGGCGGGGTGGGCTCAGCCTGGGCTGTGTGTGCAAGTGTGTCACACCACTGCCCGTTCCTCGGTCCTACTGCTGTCCCTAGAAGTCTTTTCCTTGTTGGCAATCAGGTGCCCAACCAGCCAAGCCCTAAAACTGCCACTGTTGATGCCAGAGGAAGGAGGGGGCTGAGTGCAGGACAGGGCTGGGGCTGCTGGCTTTTGCTGCCTTGGGGACTTCGGGGGTTGGTGCAGCAGTTTGAAGGCAGGAAAGGAGGAGGGGAGGGATGAATCCCAGGAAGGTCAGGCTGGGCTCAGCACTGGGCACTGGCCCAGCAGGAACAAACAGCATGTGCAGTCCTCCTCAGCCAAGTGCTGGGGATGTGTAAGCAAAGGGATGTTTAGGAAGGGGCTTGGCAGCCTCTTTGTCTACTCTGCTTTTGCAGGGGCAGAAAACTGCCCAGAGAGATCCAGCAGGAATCACAGGATCTCACACTGGTTTGGGGTGGAAGTAATACTAAAGCCCAGCCAGTCCCATCCCTGCCATGGGCAGGGACACCTTCCACTAGCCCAGGGTGCCCCAATCCCTGTCCAGCCTGGCCTGGGACACTGCCAGGGATCCAGGGGCAGCCACAGCTTCTCTGGGCACCCTGTGCCAGGGCCTCACCTCCCTCACAGGGAAGAATTCCTTCCAAATATCTAATCTAAAATCTCTCATTTAGTGTAAAACCAAACAGGAAAAGGGGTTTCATCCTTCCCTAGCTCCCAAGGACCATGGTTGCCCCAACCCTGGGGATGTTATGCTGATCTGGTGGGACCAAACCAGTTTGTGTCCAGATCTGAGCTGCTGCAGCTTTGCTTGGGGTGACAAAATGCACCCACCTGGGAGGCAAATGTCCCTTGCCGTAGGTCCAGATTGGGTCAGGGAGTTTAATCCGTAACGTGGCAGTTTAGGATGTGTCTGCAAAAGGCCAGGATGTATTCCGGGATGTATTTCCAAGGCCAGAGACCCTTAGGAAAAAAGTGACATCTTCCCTGTGTCCCCACATGAAACTCCACTTAGCCTGAATCCTCCTGCCTGCTTTAAATACGCCAGCAGAAAATTGCAGTGTGGTTTTCCCAGCTACTGTATAGATTCCCCATGAAAATCTGGCAGGGAAGAAGTGGCAGGTTTCTAGAAGATTCAAGGAGCTCACATGATGCAACCCTGCTGCATTCTTGCAGAGCGATGCCTGCTCCTGGGAGCTTCAGAAGGAGCTGCTCACGTTTTATGCCAGCTGCCAGTGGGCTGTATCCATACATTAAAGACTTTTCCAGGGTCACATCCCTGTCCTGCCACAGCTCCTGGTATTGCAGAGCCACATTCCTGCCTCAGGGAGAGTTATGTTAATTTTAGAAGCAAAACCCTCTCTGTTTCCCATCTTTTGTAACTTGCAAGGAGCAAAGCTGTGCATCGTCCAGTGAACTTTTCTCTGTTTCCCATTTCAGAATGAAGCTGGAAAAGCTTTTTCCTGGTCTTCCCAAATGCGTTTAGAAACTCACAGACATGTTTAGTGTTGGGAATAGTCATGCACTTGGCAGTAAGAACAGCAAATACGGATCCTGGAGCAAGGGAAGCTCTGTGGCTGTTGGATGGGATCGGCCAGCTGAGTCACACAAGGCAGATCTGACTCATCAGATCTGCATCTGCAGATGTCCCAGGAGTTTATAAAGTTGGGCAAGGCTGATTATCCTCTGTAAAAGTTGTGAAGACTGAGGCATGGAAGGTGAGTTTGGGGCAGAATCAGAGCCAGGCCTGTTTGTGCTGCTTTCCTTCTCCACAGGGACACTGAGGATAGGGAGTCCCAGAGGCATCTTCTCCCTATCTGCACAGGCAATCTGCTGAGGGCTGGGACCCCAGGATGTGGAGCTGCTCTGTGTGGGATTATCCCAGCTCCAGTCTCTTCCAGCAGAGATGGATCTCATGGCCAAGGGGTCCTCTGGATTTACAGAGCAGCCTCTGTATCCTTGCCTTCCCTCCCTGCTCCTGGTTACTCTGCCATAAACCCCAGGCAGGAACAGGCTCTGCTTTGTGTTTTTGTAGCCTGTGGGACCATGATTGATGCCTTTCTCCAACGTGGGTGCCCAAACTCTGCTTCCCACAGAGGGAAGAGATGCAGGAGCTGCCTCTCTCTGCACCTCCAGGCAGCACACTCCAAGCTCCTGGCCCAGCACTCAGCACATGGAACATCTCCTGCATGTCCCTGGATCTGACAGGCTGTTCCCAACACTGGAGGAGGCATCAGAGCTGCTGAATTTGGCTTTGTACAGAAGGTCTCTTGTTCAGCCTGGGGCAGAGGTGCTTAGGAGAGGTGGAGTGGGAAGTTTAGATGAATGAGGGTCGTTGTTTCACTCCTGGTTCCCTTTAGGAGGGATGCTGGGTGTTTCCCAGCCTTGCACAAACAGCTTGGATTCAATCTTTGAAATCATTTGCACTTCTGGACTCTGTTGGCTTTGACGTCAAGACCTGAATGCCCCTGGGATCACTCCTGGTTTGGGACCCGGGGGATGCTGTGGTTACAAAGACACGTGTGAATCAAAGCCTCTTAGAGCTGCCCTCCTCCTCTCCTGCATTGTTCTGTCTTAGCCCCATCCAGTTGGGAATTACTTCAAGCTCCTTTGCTGCCTGAACACAGAGAAGCAGTAGCAAAGAACTTAAGGCAGCTCCTGAGTTTTGAACAGTTCAGGATGCAAGTCATGGCTGCAGTTTAGTGGGAGGGAAACACTCAAATCCTGAACTTCCAAGGGTTTCTGTTGGATATGGTATACCCAGTTCTGGTTACTGTAGTTTCCAATGACAAAGCTGTGTGCTGGACATGCAAAATAATGGAGAATCTGCAGTTTATGCATTGTGGAATTGTCTTCATTTTCCAAAGACCCCCCCCAAATCCAGAAATAGCTTCAGTGACTGTGATAGTGCCTGTCTTGATGAATTAACAATTTAACTATGATTTTCTCCCTAATTCCAGTTAATAGAGTAATTGGATCTGCTGGAGGCAAGTTCATCACCTGTGGGATGCACAATGAATCCACTCTGGGCTCTGTCTCTCATTCACCACGTGTTGTGAATCCAGCACTTTGCCACTGCCTGAAGCTTTCCTGACTTCCCTGACATTTGTAGGAAGGTCCATGGTCACCCTGTGGAAGCAGGTATGAGGTGGAAGGTGGGGCAGGATGGGGGGACACCCAAAAAGCTCTGCAGGAATCTCTACTGATGTAGAGTCAGTGCAAACAAATCCTTGTGGGAATGAGAAGCACTGGGTGCATGGCACTGTGCACTCCAAAGCTCCTTTAGGGCCTCATCACCTGTGTTGTCCCATGAGCTGGAAAATCCCAGCGCCCTGGCTTCAGCTGAACAGATAATTGTGTGCCTTGGTGCCAGCCCTGCATCCCTGGGGCAGCAGGACCACTGTCCTTGAGGGTGGGATTGGGGTGAAAAACCCCTCCAGCCTTGACTGCCACCAGGGTTTCTGTCTCCGGTCCCAGCTCCAATCCCACGCCCTGAATCCTGCACTGGGAATACACTGCTGGCTCTGTGTGGCTGTGGCCAAGAGTTTCCCATGCTTCAGAAAGTGCCATAAAGCCACAATAAACAGCACAGCCCCTGCACTGCTGTCCTGCAGCTCCCCTGGTCCCCAGGGCAGCTGGAGCTTAAACACTTGGGAGAATGAGAATATTTAGGATTTCTGGGCTGCAGAAGTGTCAGTGTGGAAAAGGCTGCACCAAAGCAGAGAGACCAGCGGAAATAGATGAATTTAAAAATAGAGAACAGAGAGGGGCTGGCTGGGATTTGGGAGCTACAGAGAGCTGGGAGCACACAGATTCAAGGAGGGCACTGCAGGACTCGTTTAGACCCTGCTCCCATCCGCAGCAGCCCTGTGGAGACTCCCCTTGGCCCTGGCACTGCTCCCCTTTCCCGGGGTTCCCCAGGGAGCAGATCCCACCCAGCTCCACGACATCCCCCCCGAGCCCCTCTGCGGGGCTGGGCGCTGGCAGAGCCCCGGCTCTTGTCCCCCAGGGAATCTCTCCCGAGCCTGGGGAACCACCGCTGCCCTGGGCAGGGACGTTCCGTCCTCCAGCTCCGTGTCCCATGTCCCGGTCTCGCTGCTCCCCCCGCTGCCCGGCTCCGGCACCATCCCGGGCTGGCTGCAGCCTTCCCCAGCCACCAATCCCTGCAGCGGGAGCAGGAAAGGCTCGGGCTCCACCGCCCAGCCCCAGGAGGGGCCCCAGCAGTGACACTCTGTGCCCTGGAGAGCTGTCTCCTTCCACTTGCCCTGGGGATGATGCTCTGCCAGGCCAGTCCTCCCTGCTGGAAGGAGAAAAGCAGAGCCAGGAGGAGTAACAAGGCTAGCAGGGACCAGGAGGGAAAAAGGGAAGCAAAGATGGATGTAGAAACCCCTGGCATTTTTGCTTGTTTTGGGTTGGAAAGGACCTTAAAGACCACCCAGTCCATCCTCCCCCCTGCCATGGCAGGGACACCTTCCACTACCTTGGTTGCTCCAAGCCCTGTCCAACCTGGCCTGAAAGGGGAACTTATATTTGGCAGAGTCTGAAATAAGTTAATTTCAACTGCGATTTATTAAGAGTTATCACTCAAAATAAGATGATGACAGTATAGATACCCCCAAACTGTGGGAGCATGGCATGGGTGCCCGAGCAGCATGACAGGAGATTCCTTATGTCTTTCCAGGTTTCAGTTTCAAAGATGCTATTCTGCCTGGGAGCAGAGAGAGGGAGTCCTTCTCCTTCTCTTCGAGGGGCCCGCAGGATCCTCTTCTCCTGAAGAGGGTTCCCCAGGCTGCCCAAATCCCTCCCAGGCTGGGCTAGGGATGCAGTGTGCCTACAGGAGAGAGGCAAGGAACAAATGGGATCTGCAGGAGACTCTTGGCAGAAGGACTGTAGGGATGGGAGTGACTTGGAGCAGCTCTCATGTAAAATCATACAATCATAATGGCACAAACTGGTTTGGGTTAGAAGAGACCTTAAAGCTCATCCGGTCCCACCCACTGCCACGGGCAGGGACGCCTCCCACTGCCCCAGGCTGCTCCAAGCCCTGTCCAGCCTGGCTGTGGACACTTCCAGGGATGCAGGGGCAGCCAGAGCTTCTCTGTTTCTGGGACATGTCCATGTGTGCCGGAGGGATGTGCCAGGATGCACAGGCAGCAGGCAATCCCTTTAGCAGGGAACGGGAAGGGCTGGCTTCCTACAAGACACAAGGGATTTGCAGTGGGACCTTCAGGTCTCCCACTCAGCTCTGGGCCAGAACTGCAGCCTCCCAGTAAACAGCACCCAGAAAAGGGGGTTTGGCTTGTAGGGAAGTGTTTTATTTCCTTTAATTAACTGGATCTGAAGTGGCTGGAGCCCAAGCCTGTTCTCGGTCACCAGTGAGCCCCGAGCCGTGCATGATCAGAGCTGACAGCCCCAGTGGTGCTGGTGCCAGTGCCAGCAAACCCCAGTGATCAACCTGAAAAACCCCTACGGGTCTGACACAAAGCATTCATGCTCAGGGGATGGATATTGGAAATGAAACCTCAGCAGCAGTTCCTGCTCAGATCCCCTCCTCTCCTGACTTTGCAATTGCCAGCAGTGAGGAAAATCCCTGCAGAGTAACTCGGGGATCGCTTACAGCACCTTGCATTGGGATAACCAAGCGAAGCAGCAAGTTTTACCCTGTATCTATCCAGGAGAGAGAAATTAGAGCCTGCCGGGGTCCTTAGAGCCTGGCTGGGCTGATTTACCAGGCACCTGAGTGCCTCTGCACACAGCTCCAGGTGCCTCCCACTCCCCTTCCTTCAGGGCACGCTGCCTCCCGCAGGGAGCTGCTGGACAAAGGGGGAATTCAAGGCATTTGTTATTCCCTGACACAGTCCATCAGCAGGCTGCCTTCCCAAGGAGCTGCAGCTCAGGGGCTTGCCTTGGAGGGAGGAGCTGCTTTGTCATGGCATGGCAGCTTGCCCAGGGAAGAGCTGGGAGACAGCTGGGATTTATTCTGGAGCCGGAGTTCTGCTCCGTTGGGGAGGCCAGGGGTCAGAGAGAGATGAGGCAGGCTGCAGGAGGGAGGCAGGGAGGGGTTTCACACTCCTGTAAGCACCCCAACACTGCCTCCCCAACCCAGCCTGGCAGGCAGGTCCCAGCCCCAGCGCTCTCATCCCAGTTCCCAGAGCTCTGTGCCTTGCCCTGACCTCGGCTCAGCAGAAGCACAGAGCTGCTGATGCTCCATCAGCTCCATCCCATGCCTGATCCATGCATGCAGCCCCATGTGTTTCCCTTGGGGAGTCCTGTTCTGTCTCCAAACCCCTTCTGCTTCCAAAGGATTTATTTCTGCACTCCCGGCTCCCCTCTCCGTCCTACAAACGGAAAGGCTTAGGCAGGCACTGCTGCACATTTGGAGCTGTGTGACCACGAGATCTGCTGCAGCCAGCCCAGTCAGCTGATCCAGCCACACTCATTCAAGGAATCATTTTCCACTGACATCCAAGCTGTGGCTGCCCAGAGAGGGGGGAAAAAAAGGGAGACTTGGTGTGTTTGGGATAACTGGTGAGGGAAAGGCACACGTGGAGAGGGGGACACATCTCTGCCCTTCCTGTATCCCAAGCTGCTGCATCTGTCAGGGTAAGCAGTTGTACGATGAGGTTATGAACCAAAAGAGGGTGGATTCAGATGGGATATTGGGAAGGAGTTCTTGGCTGTGAATGTGGTGAGGACCTGGCACAGGGTGCCCAGAGAAGCTGTGGCTGCCCCTGGATCCCTGGCAGTGTCCAAGGCCAGCTTGGAAGGGGTTTGGAGCAACCTGGGGTAGTGGAAGATGTCCCTGCCTGTGGCAGGGAGTGAAATTGGATGAGCTTTAAGGTTCCTTCAACCCAAATCAGTCTGTGATTCTGTGATTCTGTTATTTTCCTGAAAATCAGGTCCTCCTCTGGACTCTTTCCTTCCACCTCCAGCTTTTCAAGATCTCATTCCCGGTTCTGTACCTTGAGAAACTGAGCTGTGCCCCCAAGGCTACCCTGGATCTACTAAATCCTGCAGGCTTGGAACCATTGCTGTTGTGTGAATCCCACAGTGCTGGATCCCTTGCTGTGGTGTGGAGCTGAATTAAGGTCCTGTGTCACAGCAGCAGCTGCTGCAGCACCAACCTGTGCTGCTGTGGGCTGTGGGACCAGGCTATGCTCAGTGGCCATGGCACGAGGCACCTTCTGCCCCTGTGATTTTGCCACTTGGCCTGGAGGAGAACTGGAGGTGGAAAGGGAGTGATTGCAGCTTCAGCAGATGGTTATCCCATGAATCATAGGCTACCTGGCTGTGTGGTCATCCCTGGATGGCTCCTGCTGGACCTGTTTGTGCACATGCAGCTGATCTGAGGTTTCCTGGGAGGGCTGAGCTCCCTCACGTGCCCTGCCCAGCCCTGGTTGCAGCTCGAGGCCACCACAGGGACAATTGGCACATGAGATGTCTCTCTTTTGATGCCCAGCCTCCTCCCCCTCATGATGGGGCAGCTGGGCCCAGTATTCCTGAATTCCCCTCCCCTCCTTCCCAAAACACAGCTGGGAGGGAGTGAGGACCTCTTGGACACATCCCTGCACAGCTGCTGCCAGCTGAAATGTCAGGGATTCAGGGAAGCTCTCTGCCTCCTGGCTGATCTTAAGCTGCCCTCACCCCTTGTTGCTGCTGGGGGAAAATCTCCAGGCAGAGAGAGGGGCAGGAGGGGATGGGTGAGAGGGAAATCCCCGCCAGGAATGAGTCAGCCCCTCGTGCTATGCCTGGAAAAAGCAACTGCTCCATCCTGCTGCAGTGCTGGGGCAGAAGGGATCCCTCATTCCTTTGGGATCCCTTTAGGGACAGGCTTTGTATTTTCCTGCTTTAAGTTAGGCTGGAGTTTCACCCAGCTTAGGGAGAAGCAGCAGAGCCAGGTATCAGATCCCAAATGACTTCCCAGTTCCTGGCTGGTGAGGCACAAAGCATAGGGTGACTTTGTCTGGTTTGCCTCACATCCTTTGTGTCATTTTAAACTGAGGGGAGAGATTTTAGATTAGATATTGGCAAGAACTTCCTCCCTGTGGGGGAGGTGAGGCTCTGGCACAGGGTGCCCAGAGAAGCTGTGGCTGCCCCTGGATCCCTGGAAGTGTCCAAAGCCAGGTTGGACACTGGGGCTTGGAGCACACTGGGATGGTGGAAGGTGTCCCTGCCCATGGCAGGGGTGGCACTGGATGGGCTTTGAATTCTTTTCCTACCCAAAACAAGAAAAAGGAAAAACATTTATTTCTGCTTCCCACCCTGCTTAGCATTAAATTTTCTGAAAGATTCTCCTGTACAGGAGCATCCTCCTGAGCAATATGGATTTTGCAGGAAGCGTCCCCTGCTTGTGCAAAAAGCCAAAACTCTTGTGCCTAGAAAATTATTTTAAATCAAGGAATACTGGAGATGGTTTAGGGAGAGGGGGAGCAGCACTAAACCAGCTCTGAGCATGGCTTTTGGGCCTGTGATGGAGCTGCACAGCATAATCCAAACTTAACTTTGCTGGGGTGCAGGATTCATGCTGTGGGAGAGTAACAAAGCACCCCCTCAGGCTGAATCTGGGGCTGATGGCTGGAATTTGAGGAAATCCTGTGAGTTTCTAATCTTAGGCCGCTTTTTCCCTGGGTAGTTTATTCCTTTAAATAGAAAGGCTTAAATGGGATTGACTCCTGCAATCCTTCTGGCCTGGCTGGGCTGTAATCTTTAATGGCCAGCGATGGGCAGGGATGTCACATCTCACATCCCTTCTGCTTCTGCTGTGAAGGGAAAACACTCAGGAGCCCTCACTTTCTCAGGTGTCACCTGGAGATCTGTCCCAGCTCCATCCTGCCCCCTTGGAACGGTGGAGAAAGGATGCTGGTATCTGACAGGACCCAGGGAACAGCTGGCGCTGTGCCAGGGGATGTTTAGGTTAGATTTAGGAGAAGGTTCTTCCCCCTGAGGGTGCTGGCACTGCCCAGGCGCCCCAGGGAATGGGCACAGCCCCACAGAGCTCCAGGAGCATTGGGACAGCGCTGCCAGGGGTGCACGGGGTGGGATTGGTGGGGGGCTGTGCAGGGACAGGGCTGGGCTGGACTCCACCATTTCCCAGGACTAAGGGAGGAGAAATGCCAGATGTGGTGCTCTGACTCACATACAAAATGGGTCAGGGAGCTTTGTCCCCCACAATGTGCAATGGCATGAGGAAACAGGTGTTTTTAGGATGACCAGTTATGGATCTGAATGTCCATTTAAATTTCAGATCTCCAGGAGAACAACCCGCCTCATCCCCGGTGAGCAGATCCAGGTTCCTCCACAGTTTTCCAGCAGGATTTGCAGTGGGTGGTCACAGACCCGAGAGCTTGGCAGCTTTTTCAGTGGTGCTGTTTGCTGCAGAAACCACCTATTTTTATCCTTGTATGGAATAATCACATCCTGATGAAAACCAGGATTTCTGCAGCCAAGCTGACTTCGCAAGTGCCACCACCCTTTGCAGCTGCCAAGACACCAACCCTGGATTTCCTGATCCTCTTCAAACCAAACCTGAGCCAGATGAGCACCTCCTGAAGGACAGCTCCCAATCCACTTTTCCCATACTGGGCAGCAGCTCCCACAGCAGGATCCCCTTATCTCTGTACATCCCTGTCCAGAGGGCCCTTGGCTGCCCCAGCCTGCCCTGAGTGCCCCACCTTGCTGATGCATCTGCAGTCCTCCCTCAGGGCACAGGGGAGGCTGAATGGAGCCTTTCCCTTCTCCCACCACCCTGTCTTGGAGCCTGTGGGAAGTTCAGTGCTCCTGGGAGGTTGGGATGAGTCAGTGTTTGCACGTCCTGAGTCACTCCAGGGAGTTGCCAGAGAGGAGAGGGGGATGTCCAGTCTCATCTGAGGGTGTAAATATCCCAGGAAGTTCTGTCTGAAAGAAAATTCCCATTGAGAGGTGATCACCTTGTTGGGTTGCTTCCAGCAGGGCCACCACCATGATCCAGAAGAACTCCATGAGAAAAAGTTATTTTCTGGCCCTGCTTCCATATGAATCCTTTCAGATGGCCCACAGCTGATTATTTGGGAGGGATGCCACATCCCCGACCCATGGCTGTCCTTGGAAGCTTCCTGGGATATGCCAAGGGGTTCCTCTTGGCAGCTCCCTCAGAGCAAGTTTGTGACATCCAACATGCCAGGGAGGCCATGGAGGAATGCCAGCCAAGTCCTCAAAGCAGGGCTTTTGGGATGTCTTATGAGTGGAATTAATTCCCAGTCCTCCCACTGATTGCAACTTTTATCACTATTTTTGGGGTTTTTTGAGCTAGAGATGCTCCTGAGCTCGTGTGGTGGCTTTGGGATTGGATTGGCTCAGGAGTCCATCCCTGGTGCTCAAAGCAGGTTTAAGATTTAAAGAGGAGAGTGGACACTCTTGGTGACACCTGGCTGTCCTCTGTGCCTTGATGAACAGCCCAGAGAACAGCACAAGATACTTCAAATACACACCCAGGCTTTATATTTTTACCTCCATTTCCAGCTTGAATGGATTCAATTCCCAGGTCAAGAAGAGCTGGAAGAACCACCCCAGGATTTTTTGTTCTCAGAGTCCCTGCCTTTAACGTGAGCTAAATTTTCTGTGCTTGCTCACAGCAGAGGCTGAGCGGGGAGTGAGGCCAGAAAAACAGGGGGTCATGTCAGACTTCCTTTTTTTCTCCTCTTAACACTGAAATAAAAATACATCCCAAGCTTGTTTTGGGATTAACAAGAAAAAATTCCGCTTGATGGGAACCATCTGTGGCCGGGAGATGCCGGCTGCTCTCCGCTTCCCACCCTCACAGACGCCGTCATTCGGGGTGTGTTCCTCTCCCAAATATTATTGCTCTCATCCCTGTGCTGGTGGGAGGAATCCCAACTATTTAAGGAGGCTTTTCTCCCAGCATTTCGAAGCAGCAGCAGCTCATGGCACCTATGGAGGATAATGTTTGCTCTCCTCATTACAGCCCCAGTGCCCAGCACAGCTTGCTGGTGGCTGCTGCGCTCGGAGGGCAAACACTGCAAGTGTCTTGGTTGTGACCTTTCCACCCCAGACGTCACCTCGGGGTCACAGCAAACATCTCAAGGCCTCTCCTGCCTGTCCCACAAGCCAGGAGGGGAAATCTGCCCTGAGGATTGGAGATTCCCTGGCTCTGCCTGTGCTGTGCAGCTGGAAATGAGGGGCTTGGCGCCGGTCCCTTCATGGTGTCAAGGAATGAGGTGATTTCTGGGGCGGACCTTGACCCCAGCTGATGTTTTGGGATGAGAAATGCAACTTCTGGGCTGGGTTGGCAACGGGAGGATGAAGAGGTGCATTTGCAGCATCAGAAACTCCAGAGAGATTTGGAGCAGGGAGAAGCTGTCAAGGCCAGGAAGAGGAGAGGAAGCTCAAGGTGAAGGCAGCAGAATCCAGGGCAGGTCTGGCCCCAGGAGGAAAGGCTGGAAGTGTTTCTCTGCTCTCTCCATGCAGCTCAGGAGGCTGCCTGGCTGAAATGTCTCCTCCTGCCATCAGCTCCTGGCAGGTTGAGCAGGAAGCTGGGAGCAAGATGAGCCCAACAGGTTCTGGGCTGTGAAGCCTCCTGGATGGCAGCACACCCCTGGCCTGGGATGCAAGAGCTGAACTGAAATGGGCCCAAATGAACATTCTGGTGGCTTTCCCACACCTGGTTAGATGAAGGATTTTTGTGTGGGCCTTGACATCTTCAGAGTGATGCAGGCCTGGCTTGGGAGGTGGTTTGGATTCATTTGGAGAAAGGAGGGCAGGACATTGAGGCCTTGCTTACCCTGCCCTCCTGCTTGTCCCTCAGTGTGGGGACCCCCCAGTGCTTGTACTCTCCCAGGACAGAGTTAATCTTCACCTCTCCTCCATGGAGCCCAGCATGAGCTGGTTGGAGTGAAGGATGCTGCTCCCTCCTTCCCCCTAGGGCTGGCACAAAGCATCACAGTGGCACCGGTGGATTTTGTACTCCAGCAGATGAAGGCAAAATGCTTTCCATCTTTGAGGCTGCAAAAATCCATTCCCTAGACACGGGCTTGGCCCTGCAGCCAGGGGTGCAGCCCATGCTCCCTTCCCAGGAATGTGGGATGTTCTGGTGCTGCTTTGCCCAGCCCTGCTCTGACCACAGGCTGGGAACAGTCCTGGCTGCTCTCAGAATATTCCATGAATCTGTGAAGCCATGGTTGTTTTAAGGTGCTCACCCAAAGGCTGGTGTTGTGCAAGGAGGACTCATCTTTCCAAGATCTTTTAATAAATCCCTCCTGGGCCAACGACACCCCAAAATGCCACTCTGGCTTTAACAGAGAAGGGTGTTTGTGCACAGTTACTGATGCTTGGAAAGCTGAATGCAGGTGCTGTGCTTCACCCATCAAAAAGCAATTTACAGATTAAATTTGTAGAAATTTATATAAACTGCTGGAACAGCATCACGTAGAACAACATTACATTGTAACAGGAAGAAAAATTGCTGCTGTTTTATTAGAAATAGAGGGAGATGGACTCACATAACATTTTTAAGACGGTGAAGTTTTGAACTCTGGGGGTTTAATTTCAGCAGTGTTTGTGCACACACGCTCCATCCCAGGCAGGCTGAGCTGGGGCTGGGATGGGTTTTTCATCCTCTGTGATGGGGTCTAAGCCCACATCTCCATCCGAGAAAACTCTGGGATGGAGAGGATCAGAAAACTGATGCTCCCCCTGGCCTGGCTGAATAACAGGGGCTTTGTTCAGGGATCCAGGTCAGGGATTTTATTTCAGTACCTGCAAAGGAGCTATGAGAAGAATGCAGCAGGTTCCTCCCGGCCTGGAGAAATGCAGAGATATCTCCAAAGGTGTTTAATATTAACTGGAGCAGGGCACATCCCCGAAGGGTTTGATTGTGAGCCTATCAGTGTTTGTATCCAAACATCACCTGCAAATCCATAACGTGGCCAGAGCTGGATAAGGTGAAAGTCCTCCTGGAGGGAGCCGGATCGATGGCAGCTTTGTCAATACAGATCATCCCGTGCTGGCACCAGGAATGTGATCCCTGAGCCCAGACCTTCCTGAGCAGGCACAGAACAAAGGCCTCAGCCAAAAGGCTCTGATTAATGTGTTGGTGAGGAGAAGAGGGCTGGGTGGGCAGGGAGCAGAGGGAACAAAGCAGCCCTGTGTGCACGGGGCAGGCAGCGAGCGGCTCCTGGGAGAAGGCTGGGATTTGCTTTCCAGGGTGGATGTGATGGGAGCTCCTTCAGCAAAACCCACTGGGATGTTGATGCAAGCAAGGTTTGGCCTTCACACTCACCCTCTCTGACTCTTCTGGTCACATGTTACCAGAAGTACTTTTTTGATAAAGCTCCTTCTCACAGGGCAGGGAAGTCTTGCACCACACATAATGACAAATATATTTCCTTCCTTGCTCTTTCAGCTGCATTTGTTTATTAAGTGGACTGCACTAGAAAATGCTGGTAAACAAAGTTTAATTTAAAACCAATTACTTCAGAGATGGCTTTACTTACATGCCCTGAAGTCCTCTCAGTCCTCTAGAATCATGGAATCACTAAGGCTGGAAAAGACCTCCAAGATGGTCAAGTTTGACCAAATCCCACCATGCCCCTAAGCCATATTGTGAAGTGCCACACCAACATGATTTTTTTACTATGTTTTTTTTCTTTTTTCACAGGAGACTTGTGTTTATCCTAAGATTGAAACTGAGAGTAAGAGCTGGAGGTTATGGATGGCTTCATTCCTTCCAGTTGTGGGAAAAAATGCCAGCAAATAAAAGGTCACAAGGTTGGGACACAGGACTAAGTCTTGCCATGAGCTCAGCTGGGGGACCCTTCGTGGCAGGGCCTGTCCTTGCCAGGACACTGCCCAGCTGCCCTCCATCCAGAGGGCTCTGGGTGGGCTGAGCAGAGCCATGTTTCTCCAGCCCTTTGAAGGGCTGTCAGGCCAGTCCAGGAGCTGTTTGTCCAAGACAATGACATAGGGCAACATCCTTTAGGGCTTCAGAGGGACAGGAGGGCACAGGGTGCTCTTCATCCTGACAAACTTCCATGGAGACAGACATTCCTCACCTTGCCAGTGGGTCACCATCACCACAGAAAGTGCTCCTGGCTCCTCCAGACCTTCTCAATTTTATATTTACTGTATTTATTTCATATTTATTTCCCTGTTATTTTTTATGACTGAGCCATCCCTATTTCCTCCCCCATACTGCAAGACTTCAGTGCAGTCATCAGGGGATGCTGAGGGTGACAGGGACCTGATTTACCTGCTCCAATAATCCCTGGCAGCGACTTTCCTCCTGTTTGTGTACATCCCTCTTATCTCCTGGAAGGGGTTGCTGGTTAACTCCCCCAGAGAAGGCAAACACAGCTATTGTGCAAACAGTGTTTCCTGACTCGGTGGACAAAAGATACCTTCATTTCCAGTTGCTGGGTAACATAAAATGTTCCCGTTTTCACCCTCAGCCATCTCTTCAGGGCTCACCAGTTCACCATGGCTTCTGCTGCAGGGATGCAGACCTTGCAAGGGCTTGTTGAGGCAGCTTGAGGAGGCAAAAAAAAGTGAAAGAGAGGTTGAAATGCAGAGGATGTAACAGGAAATGGTTCTGCAAGCCCTCCCTGTAAATGCTATTATAGTAAAGTAATTATGCCTGAGGGGACGCTTACAATCAACACCCTCCTTGCACTTCTTAGAGGCACAAAGGCCTCGGAGAAAGAGGTAGGAAAAAGGACCTCAATGAAAATATTGGCAGCACAAACACAGGAAAGCGCCGGGCTCCCTCCTGTTTGCCCTGCATTCCCCGAGCCCTGGAGTGGGCAGAACAATGGTGTGTCCCTCCGCACGCTTCCTTCCCCTGCCCAGCCTGCTGGGATGCTCCGGGGCTGCCACGGGCGGGATTTGCCTGCCAGAGCTGCTCTGCAGGGGCAGAGCCAGGGACACGGCTCCACTGCTGCCAGACATCCCCCCCTTAAAGCCAGCCTCGCTTTCTTCAGCCTTCATTTTCTCTCTGCAAAATTGGGATGCTGGAATCTCCCAGCCTTGCTCCGTGTCCACCACCCAGGTGTGGCAGCACTACACTGGCAGCTGAGCAGGGGTTCCTTGCTCTGCCCCAAAAAGCCAGGGGGGAATCTGCTGTGCTGTCACCAGACCCTGCCATGCTTTGCCCCTGAGTGCAGCAGCAAATGCAGAAAAGGGAACATCCAACATGCCCTGACATCTCTGAGAAGGCTGCAGGGAGAGCTCAGAGCCTTTCCGAGGCCTAAAGGGGCTCCAGGAGAGCTGGAGAGAGACTGCGGACAGGGGATGGAGGGCCAGGACACAGGGAATGGCTTCCCACTGCCAGAGGGCAGGGATAGATGGGATATTGGGAAGGAATTGTTCCCTGTGAGGGTGGGGAGGTCTGGCACAGGGTGCCCAGAGAAGCTGTGGCTGCCCCTGGATCCCTGGCAGTACCCAAGGCCACGTCTGGGTCATCTGGACTGCTCAGGAAAGTGTTTCTCCAGCAAAGACTGTTCCTGTGAGCTTGGGAGGGGGAAAAGGGCTTTTTTTTTTTTTCTGCCTACAGAGGGGATGGAACAGCACTTTTTCTTGCAGGAGGCTGGTGCTGAGTTTGGGGATTAATCAGCCCATTCCTCCTGATCCCGCTCTAGTAGGAAACTGCATCATCTCCCTCACCATCCATCCCAGCCAAAGGCCAGAGCACTGACTCCTCTGAGACTTTGCCTTGATGCCCTTCTGAGCTGCCAGCCTTGTATTTCCCTGCCAGGAAACAAAAATGTCCCTTCTGGAGGAATTTTCCCTTCCATAAGCACGTAACAAAACGCTTTCAGGATGTGGTGTGAAATCCCGAAACTCAGCCCTGGTTTAGAGCTGAGCCAGGTCCTAAAGGAGCAGCTTAAAAAGGGAATCACACAGAGGGAGTGTCACCGAGGTCTGGAGGGTTTTCAGGAGGTTTTTGGAGCTGCATCCTTTGGACATGAAGCTGGCTGGAAATGTGAGGAATGAGCACAGCAGAAACCCCTCCCATGCTGAAGGGAGATATTTAAAGTAGCTTTGAGCATTCAAGACTCTCAGCACGGGACAAGGAGCTTATAAATCTAAAACCAACCTTCCCTGTCTGTAATTGCATCTGTTTTCCTAGAGGCTGCATGGAAATTCATGGTAAATTTCCTTCAGTGACTTTTCTTTGACATTGCACGGCCCTTAGCAGCCAAAGTGCTGCTTTCAGGGGGCTAAGATGGTCCTTGTGCTCATCTTTGTTGTCCTCACAGCTGCTTGGAGTGGCTGGAGAACAAATCCTTCCCCAGCCCTGCATCCTGGCAGGATCCTGTGTCGGACTCAGCCGGCCAAGTCACGGAAATATTCTGAAAATGTGCAAACTCTCTATCTTTTCAGAGGCGTTTTCCTCAGCAAATGGATGCTGTAAAGAACTGACTGGCTGGTGCTGGCAGCATCTGCAGGATTTCTGGAACCTCACGAGTTTGAAGAGTATTTATTTCCTCTTGGTGCCAGAAAAAAATGTTTTTCCCTTGATCTTACGAAAGGCCGAACTCTTTCTGCTGAAGTTAAAAGGCAATCCTTAGGCACAAAACCAAGGATGTTTAAAGTTTGGCAAAAGCACCAGACTGTTACGTGCCTTGAAATACCTGCATCTGTCCCGTCCCCTCCTGCACATCCACCCCCAAGCCTCCAGGAAAACATGTCCTAAAGCTCTGCCGTGGACCCACAACCAGGCAGCAAATAAAATGCTCCCACAGGACACACTTTCATCAGGATTTAAGGTAATCACAGCTCTCAGGCTTGTGATTCTGAAATGTCTCCTGTCAGCAGTGCTGGAAGGAGGAGCACTTGGCAAAGGGCTGCCAGGACAGCTGCCTGTACCTCAACCCCGCAGCTCCTCTGCTGTGCTGCTCATTGCTTGGATCAGACTCTAAACCCTGATTTTTCACCTCCAGTCTTTGCCTGCTGCTTTGTGCAGCAGGATTATTTCTGCTTCTCCGAGGAAAAGAGCCAGTTGCCAGCGGCCCCTCAGCTTAGTCTGCCTCAGTAAAGAGGAGTCTGGCATTTGGCTTGTGCTTGCTTGTTATTTTGACAGTACATCCCTTCCTTTTGCACTGCTTGGATCAGTCTCTACTTCAGGGCTGGACCAAAAAAAGTGGATGAAATTTGCACGAAAAAAATTGAATCTATTGCTGTCAGCCAAGTGTTTTGTCACCTTGCATCAAGAAGGGCACAGGATTCACAGCCAGGGCACAGCTGAGTTTTGGCCACAGTGCTGGGCAGGCCTGGGCATCCTTTTCATCCCAAATGACCTGTGCTGCTGCAGTGTGAGGAAAACAAGTCCTGAGCATGGTGTAGGTCCAACAAAACACTCATCCTTCCCCCAAAATGCTACAGCTCGAGGACCCTGCACCAGGATGGCCTCAGTGTGGAGATCAGGTTCACCTGCACACTTGGGAATTCAGGATCTAATGCAGGACCAGCTACAGGTGATAAAGAGGGTAGAAAAAATGAAGGGTCAGTTGGAATGGGGGAGAAATCAGGAGGCTGCAAAGCCCAAACCTGCACCTGACCCTTTTTATCCACCTCTATCCATTTAGATGGGAACACAGAACATCCCTCCTACCCCAAGCTGTGCCTGCCCCATCCCTGGAAGTGTCCAACGCCAGGCTGGGCGGGGCTTGGAACAACCTGGGACAGTGGAAAGGGGGGCTGGAATGCGATGATCCTTAAGGTGCCTTACCACCCCAACCCATTCTGTGATTCCCGGGTGCTCGCTGCCCTTTAGGGGCTCAGCATTCCCAAACCTCCCTGGCACAGTGCCAGGCACTCCCCAACCCAGGGCTGCCCCAACCTTTCCCTTTGCCGCCCCGAACCAGAACCCTTGAGGGGTTCGCTCGCAGCCGGGGGACACCCCAAGGAGAACAGCTCCCACAGCTGGCTGCAGCTTCCTTTTCTTCTCCTCCTCCTCCTCCTCTCGTCCCTCTGCTCCTCCCGCGCTGCCCGGGGCGGAGCCGCCCGGCGCAGCGCCCGCCCCGCTCCCGAGCCGAGCCGAGCCGGGCTGCGGGGACGGGGCTGCGGCCGTGCCAACGCCATCCCTGCGCCCTTCCCTGCCGGCCCTGGCACAGCCCCGCCGCCGGGGCCGGCCTTCCTCTTCCCCGGGGCTCGGGAACCCGGCGGATTTCCCGGCGGCAGCAGGTAAAGGGAAGGGGCGCGCTGGGCGGGCTGCGGGGCTGATGCTGAGCTGGTGCGGGTGGGACGGCTGTGCCGGGTTTCACCTCCACAAGGTGCTCCAGTGTCCGGAGTCGCGTTCCTTTGCCCCAAAAAGGTGTTTCTTTCCCATCCCCGAAAGGTGTTTCTGTGCCCTGTGTGCCCCCCTCCCCACGGGTGGCTCTCCTGGCCGCGAGCATCCCAAGCAAAGTTGGGGATGTGACCGGGTGCTGCCGGTGGGCACCCACCTGGGGAGAGGTCCCGCGGTGCCCCCTCTGGTCTCTGAGAGCCCCAAACTGGCCGGGTGTGGTTCTGGACACCACTTTTCCCCTTCAAGCCCTGCTTGTTTAACAGGGAACGCTTCATTTTGATATAAAATGATGGCATCTGCAGTGTCCCGCGGTTCCAGCGCTTGACACTGCTGTTGTCCGGAGCTGTAAAATCCTGAGGCAGCAGAATCCCAGGAGGGATTTATTTACTGTTGCTGGTCCAGCTGGAGGAGCACTCGGTGCCCATCCAGCTCCCCGAGGATGCTCAGGGATGTCCTGGATGGGTCTTGGCGACATTCGCCGACAGCAAAGCCTCTGTTCGAGACCCCAAATTTCCAGCGAGCACTGAGCAGAGAGCGTGAAAAAAGGTGACTGTAAAAGGGTGTCACTTTGTCTTGATGCTTGGCAAAGAAACGAATTCAAAAAAAGAGTGATTTGGGGAAAAGTGTGGGGGGGAAAGCGTCTCGTTGCTGTTTTATTGAAGCCCTCACGCACGTCCTGTCTGTTCCCCACCCGGAAAACTGGGCATTGAGGAGTTGCAGGCGGCATGTGAGCCTTGCTCTGGAAAAGGGCTGCTGGAGCAATTCCTGGTGTGGAAGCTGTGAAATTTCACCCCTGGCAAGATGGAAAAGGGGCGTCTCCAGCCAGGAAAAACCTGGCTGAGTCGAACTTGCCGTGCTTTGGGATTTTAGGGGTGGGTCCTTACAGCCACCCTTGTTACGTGTAATTGTGTTGGCTTAAGGGTTATTTTGGGGCTGGAGAGGGATTAGGGATAGATGACAGGAATAGGCATAGCCATGCTGCATGTGAAGTTTTAAAAAATAATGAATTATGGTTCTCTTTGCTGGCTCCTTGTCCTGGTGGGAAGGAACCAGTACAGATTTTTCTCCATTAGACAGTTACACTGTACATGGAGAACGTTAAATCCAAGTGCGCCGTTCGGGTGCTGGAGTCTCCTCGGGATGCTCCAGCTGCCAGGAAATGTAGATTGCTGCTGATCAGGAAGAACAAGTTAGAGTGGTGCTGCTTCTTAAAGAGTTTTTTTGGGGTTTGGATCACCCAGCCATGCAGGATAACAGCCTTGTCCCTTCTTTCCCCCTTACAAATCACCAGCTTGCACTTGGCAGGTGTGGCCGGGGAAAAGCTGAGGTAAATGGATTTCCTGCCTTGCATTTTGGCTGGCATGTCCACTTTCCTCATCCGATTGCTATGGAAAATGGGCCATTAATTCATTAGCCAGCCTTTATCCACCTGAGCAGTGATGCATCCTGACTCCTTAAAGCCTGTTATTTCAACATATTCTCCTCTGCCAAGCTTTGAAGCATCTTCATGCTGGTATCACAGCACTGTGGAGCTGCAGAATATTTCTCTGTGATTTGGGAGGTGCTTCTTCAGAGGCAAACACAAGCTCTGCTTTGATGGCGGAGTTAATTTTAGAGTGGGTGTCTCTGTCAAGCTGTACTTTTTTATTAAATGAGCGTGTTCTGCTTGTTACACTTTTCCCTGCGATGAATTCGGCA
This sequence comes from Nicator chloris, assembly GCA_013400495.1. Classification (NCBI taxonomy): domain Eukaryota; kingdom Metazoa; phylum Chordata; class Aves; order Passeriformes; family Pycnonotidae; genus Nicator; species Nicator chloris. The sequence goes on from WAAE01001247.1 coordinate 181,109, forward strand.
AAGCAGGACTGGTGTTTGTCTTGGAAGGAAAATGAGTCCTGGTTGGATCAATTGATGTGGTGTCAGATTGTAGATTCAGAAACTGCTGGCTCGGAATTAATGATAAACGATTTGGTTTTTAGCAAGGCAACAAATTGCTTTATAAACCAGGAAGGTTATGAGGAGACACAGAACCAGCTGTGAGGGGATAGCCCTTTCTTGTACTTGTACCCATTAACTGTGTACCCCAGTGTATTTGATCTCAAGTAACTGCCTCAAAATCACCATGCCAAAATCAGTGTATTTAGGTGTTCTGGGCGGTTTTTTGTGGGTTTTTAAATGTTTTTCATGTGTGGGTTGGAGTAACTCACGGGTGCAAGTGGTGTTGTAGGTGGAGGGTAAAGATGCAGGGAGCAGTGGCTCCTTCACCCTGATTTGTGTTAGAGGCACTTTGATGCTCACAGGTGGTGGAAGTGAGGTCTGGGTGCCCTTTAACCAGACACACCTGGGGGGAATATTGTCCTTTGACTCGCTCTGTGAGTCTTCCCGAGGGTGGAGATAAAAGGGAATTGTCGGACCTTTGAAATACTCCCGGTGCAGCTCCGGGCTTGCGTGGGAAGGTGTGGCAGTCCCTGATGGTGGGGCTGGACGTGGAGGGGCACTTGGGGCTCCTCCTGAGAGCAGCTTTCCTACAAACGTGGTGGGGTAGGAATATGCTTTCCCTGGAGTCTGCAATGCTGCTTTCAAACTCCCTTTTCTTGACGTGATGCACCCGCAGAGGTTGTGCTCCTGTCCCCAGATGCTTTGCACCTCACGCTGATATTCATGGAATGCTTTGGGTTGGAAGGGACCGTAAAGCTCATCCAGTTCCACCCTCTGAGATGACGAGATGGGATCCACCTGGCAGCCGCTTGGCTTCATTAGGCTGCATTTTGGAGCTAATTAGGCTCCAAAGAGCTCCAATGGGGCTTTTTCACTCTTGTCCTGACCCCCAGCCGGTGCTGCTGGTGCCGGGAGGCTGCGGCTGCCCGGGGCTCTGCTGGTGCCCAGCCCAGCTGCTGTGGGGTGAGTGGGCTCTCAGTTGGTCTATTTACTGCAGGATGTGTGCTCGGGGCTCCCCAAATCCTTGTTCCGGGCCGGGTGTGAGGCTGAGCAGTCCCTGCGCTCAGGAGAGGGCAGTGTCACACCGAGGAGCTCCTTCCTTGGCCGTGCTGAGGAGCACTTGGAGCTGCCACCTCGGCCCGGAGGGGCTCCCAGGGCTTCTGCACCAGGGTGGCTTCAGGACCCAGGCACCTCAGCCCCCTCCCTTCTTCCCAAACCAAATATTCCCCCTCCAGCTCCGCTCCCGGTGCTTAACAGCCCTTTTCAGGAACATTCTGAGCGTGATGCTGGGAAAAGGGATTTAACACACTTTTATGGCAGTTGCTTTTGCCTGCCAGCCCCTCTATAAACAGTGATTAGATACAGCTACTTTAATGCATGCCTTGACTTAAAAAAAAAAAAGAAATACGTAAAGCTGCACATTGGTGCTTGGCTTTGCTGCTTTTTCCTCTTTAGCAAACCACTGTGTTCTCCCCACTTCCTCCAGAAGTACCCACAGATACTGGCAGGACAACTGCCTGAATATTTGGTGCAATGGTCTGTCATTGCTCAATAGCCTGACAAACAACAACAACAACGTTTTATTTTTTTATATGCAATTAAATTTTTGTAGAAGATTTCTGCCAGGGAGTGGTTTCAAGGTACAGAGTGTTCCCCTGAAGGGTTTTCAAACTAGGACCTTCTGGGGTGGCAGTGGGGAAGTTTTTTGTGCCTCCATGCATTCCATATTTCCACACTTGGAATCCGTTTCAGGTTGGGATTGAGCTCTGCCTTTTTTTTGTCCTCCTGGTCCTTGGGCAGGATTAGTCCTGATGCTGAAAAATGAAAATGAAAAATGCTTCCTTTTGTGACTGTTTTTTTTGGTATGTGTGTGACTCTTGATCTCGTTTTATTTATTTCTTTTTTTCCGTGCTGGATGAAGGGTGAACTGGGGATAGGAGAGGGGGAAATTGCACCTTTCCTGGGGGTGCTGCACAAATCCGGGCACCAGCTCTGTCCCCATCTGTGCAGAGCCCTGCTGGTGGTTAATCTCTTCCTTGGAAAGAGCCTGGACTGGTTTTAATGTAATTCCTTAGTCATGACAAACCTGACTCCTCCTGCCCTCTCTGCACCTCTCTCTCCGTGTTGGAGCCACCCTTTCCATGAGGAGCTTGGGGTCCAGGCTGCTGGATCCTGGAGGACTTGGAGGTGATGGGCTGTAAGTTTATTCTCTTCTTGTCTGGGAATGCTCAGAAGGATCTGTTTCACTTTCAGAGTTACCACGTGAGGCTGTGCCAAAGCAGCTTTTTTATCTCCCGCTTTCCCCCTTAGATGTCAGCTTGCCTTTAATTTATTTATTTATTTAAAATCCTGCTGCTTCTCTTAAAAAGCTGCTGCAACTTGTAAAACCTCTTCATAAATGTCTGGCCCCTGTGTTTGGCTTCCCTTTCTTCCTCGCTGAGGTGAAATGAAACTTGTCCCTCCCCCAGCCCGAGGTGAAATGCACAGAGCATAAATATTCTGGTCCTTGGCTGTTTTTAGCTGTGCTGAGTTTCAGGCTCACGTTTGCCCAGGGAAAGCAGCTTGTATCTGACTGAAATAGTCCAAGGTGAAACCCAGAGTTTCCTCTAATAGGTATTTTTGGGTGTAGCCTTTAAAAAGATGTAATGGACTGGTTGTACCCTTCAACGTCCACGTGTTCTCCTGAGCCACTCTAGGAGATTATATTTGGGCCACTTAGCTTGTATTGATGAATCTCTTGAGCTGACAGTCACCTAATCATAAATCAAGTCTAAAATCAAGTCAGTGTTCTGCTTGCCTACTGCAGAATTGCAGCAAAACAAAATGCATTCCATTTTCCGACTTGGAGCTGGCCCCAGCCCGTGGCGAGCGGTTGGGAATTGGCACCTGAAGGTGACAGGGGATGCTCAGGGTGTTCCACAAGATTCTTGGGAAGCAGGGCTAATCCTGAGCAGGGCACTTAAGAGCTTGGAGAGGATTTGAGGCTCAAGTCTGTGCTTGCTGTCCTGCGAAATTGCTCTGGACCTTGCCGGGAGGGAGGGGCCTGGTGTGGCCCTTGGAGGTGTCCCTGTGTGTGAGCCCACCTTGACGCCGGGTGCTGACTGCAGGGCTCTTGTCCGAGTAAAACCTCGGGGAGTGGGGATAAAACTGGGATCTATCTCCCAGCTCGTGCCTCAGGCCCTCTTGCTGTGCCCAGTGCTCCCCACTGTGCTGCCAAGGGGCAGAATGGGGCTGGGAGCTTCCCAGGTTATGGCTTAAACCCAGTCCCTGGGACGGATGGAGAGGGCTTAGCTTTGTTTACAGGGATTTGCCACCGTGCTGAGGCCACTCTGTGATATTTGGGTGGATTTTAGGGGGGTGTGTTGCCTGGATTGGCTTTCATTTTTTTGCCAAGAGGTAATTAATGCTTTCCTTGGGATTAAAATATTTCCTGCATGTCTCAGCTGTTGGTGTAGGAGTCATCCAACCCCTTGACCTTTCTCAGAGGGAAAAAGGCTCTTTTGCAGAAGGTGGGAAGTGTATTTTCAAATCCAGGGTGTCTCTCTCTTCCCAGCTACTTGGAGCAACCTGGGCTAGTGGAAGGTGTCTCTGCCCATGGAAAAACATGATTTTTAAGACCCCTTCCAACACGAATCTTTCTGTGATGATTCTGGAATTGTCCTTTCGTGCATGAAGCAGCTCCATAAAGAAATTCCTCAAGGCTGTCGGGGAAGTGATGTTTTGTAGGCAATTTTCTGATCAGCAGTGATTGTTTGCAGGTATTGTGGGAATTTTGGTATTAATCTGCCTACTAATTATTCGGGGATCTTGTCAGTGACACTTTAGGCTGTCAGTCAAACCTGTTGCAGTTTGAAACCCATCAAAGAGGCAGCTCTTGGGTCCTGCTCTGGGTGTCCAGGTGTGATTTGTTCTGTTTCTCTCAAGCTTTTTGGGCTGGCATTTCTCCATCCATGGCTGTGGATGGTTGATCTTAGAGATTTGCACAGTAATAGGGCCTGACCAGTCTCTGAGATTTGTGCATTTGGGGTATTTGGGAGCTCTGGAGTTCATCAAGCCAAGAGATGAGGTGAGACCTTCTCAAACACCTGTTTTTAGATGTGTTCCTGTTCACGTGCACATTACATTCATCATCAAGGATTGCTCTGCACTTGGCACACAGGATTTGTAATCCCTCTTTTCCAGCTCTTAGATATCAAAATGCCTGCCAAAAATCCAGATATTGCTGTCTCCTTTTTCCCTGTGCCCTGGAGCTGGGCACTGGGAGCTCCCTCACCACTTGCTGTGCTGCATTTGATGCTTTGTGATCACAGAGTGGTGGCAGGCTCTTGTTTTTGGGGTGATTTCCCCTCCCTGCATGGGCTTTGGCTTCAGTCGGTGGTGGCTGACAGCTTGCAAGATCATCTCCTGCTTTCCTGCTCCTGCCTGGAACCGGGAGGCAGGATCTGCTTTCAGAGTGAAGCAGCTCAGCTCCTCTTTGGCTGTGAGTTAATCACCCAAACGCAGAGTGCTTGCAGCCCTCGTTAAAAGCCTGATTTAAAGTGCAAAGTTGACAGCACGGCTGGAGATACTTTCCCTTATCACGACAGTTTCCTAATCCATCTCCTCTGCATAGGGACGTGTTTGTTTGGGGTTTTTTTTTTTGGATTTGGATCTCCAGGCTCCTGCTCTGGGAGAGCTGTGTGCTAAAGGAATGTGGTCTAAGAGAGCTGTAGACGTTCAGACGTTGATGTGGTTGCAGCAAGCGTGCTCTGGTGTGTCAGATGCTGGCAGGGACAAACCTTTGTGCATCACAAGGTCACTCAGCTGCGTGGCTGCGCGTCCCCAAAACACAAACCCTGCCAGGGCTCCTGGGACAGTTGTGCTTTGCCAAGAGAAACACAGCTGCTTGTGGGATTGGAGGGATGGAGCTGCTGTCCCTGAAAGCAGGAGCAGTGTGGGAGGGGATTGTCCTTCCCTGGGTTTATACCTGGGCAGGTTTCGGCTGCAGTCTGAGGTACAAGGGGTTAAGGTGGAGCTCAGACCTAGTCCTGTGCTTTGCTGAGCCTCAGGAGCTGGGTAGAATCATTCTACAGAGGTTCTGTGAAGGGACTCTCTGCCTTAGTGATGCTGGTGCCCTGTCCCCCTGTCACCTGGAGCAGGGGGATGGCTCCTTTGGATGGTCCCTGCTGGTGAGAGGTGTGAGCAGAAAGGTTGGCTTGTTCATGGCAAGATGGGATTTGACCTGGAAGCCAAGGCTCCTGCTGGGCTGGAAAGCCCTGCTGGGGCTGTGATGTGCTAAACACCCCAGGGGTGCAGTGGGAATGTGGGGCAGGAGGGAAGCCTGGGGATTTGCTGGGAAGCTCTAACCTGGTGTCCAGACTTTTCGAGCTGCCCTGTAACGAACAGATAGAGATCCACTTCTAACAGCACAAGAAACTTGAATCTTCAAGTCCTCTATGTTTCTGAAAGGGTCAGCTCGCTCTGTTAAACCCCTTCTGCCATGAGAGTCCTTAAATCTGTATTTCTGGGGTAATTGTTTATACTGAGCTGACATGGACCTGTGAGGAAATCACTTTTCTCCCCTGGCTCCTTCTCTCCCAGCTCAGGGGCAATAATGGCTTTTCCCCTATTTCCCTGGACTCTGCAGCTCATCTGCAGGGTTCCCTGGAGGGACAGATCTGAAGGACTGGCTTGAAGTCTGCTCTGCTCGTCTCCTGGAGCAGTTTGGGGGCTGGCTGTGGAGCCGTGGGGGGAACACGGGGTGAGGAGCAGGGAGCCCTCGAGGTCACGAGCTGGGGCAGAGGAGGCCAAAGGAGTCAAACCCCAATGTGTCTGCTCCAGCTTCTGCACCTTCCCAGGCACGATGTGCCTCCCTTATCTCGGCTGATATTTGCAGTGCTGATAGGAGAGGGTCTGTAACAAGTGTGCCCTGCCACAGATAAAACCCGCAGTGCGTAAGAGCTGTTCCAGCTCGGGCTTATCAGCACTATTAAACGTGAGTATCAGCAGGGCTTCAGGGATGAGGCTGCCCTGGGGCCCTCGGCACAGAACTTCCAACCAGGAATTGTGCTGGGAGTGCTGCTGCTCTGTAAGTCCCTCTCCAATGTGCTGCCTTTTTGGTTTTTAATTTAGATTTTGGGATCAAGGTTTGTGAGGTGGTCGTGTGTCTCAAAGGCAGCTGCCTGCTTGTTGTGTGCTCTGTGTGGGGAGTGAGGTGGAGGCTGCTCTCAGCGAGGATGGAATGGGCTGGAGGTGTTCAGCCTCCAAAAAGAGGTGTGGATGTGACACCTGGGGATGTGGTTTAGTGCTGGACCCAGCAGAGGCAGGTTACTGGTTGGACTTGAAGCTCTTAGAGGTGTTTTCCAAACTTCATGGTGCTGTGAGTTAAATTTAGGGATTCGTGCATCTCTCCGGGCTGCTCTTTGCTCTGAGAAAGGAATCCTGGAGGTTTTGTGCAGCCATTGAGCACCAGTGCAGGGAGCACGGGTTTCCTGCATCATCTTGGTGCTCCTTCCAGGCTCTGACCTCTCTAAGGGTGGGAAAACATTGGATTGAAGGTGGCAAAGGGTAAAGTGGTGGAGAAATGCTTGGCCTTGGACACTTCCAGGGGCAGCCACAGCTTCTGTGGGCACCCTGTATCAGGGCCTCCCCACCCTCCCAGGGAACAATTCCTTCCCAATATCCCACCCATCCCTGCCCTCTGGCAGTGGGAAAGCATTCCTCATGTCCTGTCCCTCTCAAAGCCATGCTCCAGGCTTTAGGCTGCCTGAACTGTGCTTAATCCAAGGCAAATCAGCCCTGGCTGTGCTGCAGGTGGCTGGAGTTGGGGGAGATGGGTTTGGACAGAAGTGGGAGCAAATGCTGGTTGCTGTTCCCTGCTGCTGTGCCCAAGGTCAGCCTGACCGTGGAGCTCCCAAATTGTTCCCAATTTTTCCAGCTAACAGTTGCTGCTGCTCAGCTGTGTGAGCAGCTAATGGGGTTTATCAGCCTCCAGTGCTTCTGGCTGGGCTTTGTCAGAGCAACCTAATCCCAAAGAGCCAGAGTTAAAATAAGTGGGAATACGAGTTCCTGGGGCTATGCAATCCCAATGCCTCACGTAGCAAAGCCATCTGATTTCCCCCAGACTTGATATGCTGACTGTTTTATCTGAATTGACTGTAAAGCTGGGGAGAAAGAGCATCCTTGGTGCTTCTAACAGCTCCAAGCCCTCAGGCTTGAGGCACTGACAGATTTCTCTGGTTTAAAAACCACAGTCAGGAAACACCAAGCAGCCTTTGGAGGGAAGGGGTTGCAGTGACTTCAGATCTCCTTTTACCACGGAGAGCTGCAAAGTGGATCCCTGACCCAATTCCTCCTTTTTGGAAGGGGTTTTCTGCTTCAGGTTGGAAGTGAAATACAACTGTGGGGCAGCCTGGAGTCTGTCTTCTCCTGCTTGCTTTTGTCTGGCCACCCTAGAACTTACTGCTGTGTTTCAGCATTGCCTGAAGCTGATGAGATACTCTCCTCCCAAATTGGCCACATTTGGTGACTGATCCCATATGTTTGATTCCAAAAGGCTGTTAAATTTTGAGTTGTTTTGTGTTGTTTTCTGTGAAGGAAAGGGGTGAAATAAATACTGCCTAAAAGACTTGTGGCTGTCAGCTCTACTGAGGCAGCTCTTGGACAGGGCTGTGAGGAAAACCCTGTTCTGTCTCATGCCCCATCAGGTTTAATGCTTGCTAAATGGCAGAGCTGTGGAGAACAAGCGCTGGGCTGAGGCACTGGAGCTGGTATTAAAAAAATAAATTTTGCTGCAAGTGGCTGAGCTTGGAAGTAAATTATGCTGTGAGTGGATGTACAGGGACTGCTGAGGTGTCTGGATTCCCCCCAGGGCTCACTGCCAGGTGGGAGGCTTGGGGATTGGGGAAAGTCCTGTGTCCCAGCAGTAATAAATCCTCTCCCTGCCACGCAACATGAGGGCTGTATTTAAATATTTTTCTTGCTCTAGAGCTGAAACCAGCTGCAGAGTCTGATCTTTTCATTTTGCCCATCTTTTATGATGTGACAAAAAGAAAGAAAAAAGGGTTTGCCACTTGTCTGGCTTTTAGAGGACTCTGAAAGGATGAAAAATCTAATGAAGACCTGTCTGCCATGGTCATCCTGGAGCTCTGAGAGTTCCACTTTTGCTTGTGCCTCTCCCTCCTGTTTCTCCATGGGAACAGGGAAGGACTGAGCTTTTTATCCTGCCTTTTAAATGGAGAAACACTGGAACACCACAAAGAAATAATTTGTTGGTTATTTGTCCTCAGATCATGTGACATAACTTAAGGTGACGCTCTGATGATGACTCTGAAAGGAAAGGTGGCAGATATTGAACAGATTTGGGCTCATCCCTCTTTTCCTTGCAGACATCAGTGGTTTTAGCCAAGGAAACAGGTGTATTTTCTAGTGACTGCAAAATAAAGGATGTGGCACTGCCTCAGTGGGGCAGGATGAGGGTGTGAACGCTCGGATGCTGTAGAAAGGCAGACGTGGGGATTGATTTCTTCCTTGAGGTTTGTTCCCATTAATCCACCTTTGTGGGTGCTGCTCTTTGCCTTCTGATACAACCTCTTTGACTGTGGGATTTTTAGGGGGTGGTGCAGGCTGAGGTGGGAGAGAGGGTCTGGAAAATGCTGGGTGGGAGCCTTTGCTTGGCTCCAGCATTTTGCTACATAATTTTTGCTCTGTTTTAATTGTAACCTCAGCTTAATGTCACTCCTTGCCATGAGCAGTGACACAGGCCCACTGAGGAAATCTGAATCTGTAGTAGCTTTTCTTTTTCCCTTTCCAGCAGTTTTTCTCCAGAGCAAAAGCCAAAGGACGAACCCTTGTTTTGTGATTATTTATTATTTATCTCCCTGCCCTGATGGACGTTAAGCAGATACCAGAAATACCCTCCGCTTCGGACACAACCTGCCCAAAATAGCTCTGGGAGCTCTGCAGGGGGAGGTGTTTGGCCAAGGGCTCTGCCCAGTTCAGCCTGAGCCAAGAATCCCAGCTCACAGAGCATCTTTGGGACCTCTGGGGGCTGAGGGTGGCGATGGGAGAATTCTGCTGCTGCAGTGACACAGGGAGTGCTTCACCACCTCGTGGGATGCTCACCTGTGGGGCTTTGCAACTAAACCCCGTTCCCTGAGCATTGTTTTTATTCATCCTGGTGGCTGAGTGCCCTTTGGTGCCCTGGGGTTGGCCTGGGAATGTTCCAGAGCTCTCCAAACCCACTCAGCTCCCTGCTTGTGGTGACTGAGGGGCATGGAGGAGGCGTTTATCCCGTGGATAAGTGGGATAGGAGTAAAATCCCTGTCTTATGGGGCTGGGTGGAGGTGTCTGAGGTATTTTTGGCCACTTTTCCCTGCGGGCCCTTGGCACATGGAGGCGTCTGGCAGCTGAAGCTGCCTCTGCTGCTCCCCCAGCCCTGGTTCCCAGAGACTCCGGGGGTGGAGTGGGGATGGTTTGGGGGGAGGGCAGCAGGGAATGTGTTGGCTCCTGGCTTTCCGTATGGAAGTGGCCCTTTCCCGTGGGGGGGATGCCGAGCACGGGAGATCCGCGGGCTGGCAGGAGACACCTCCCCGTGGGGGTGGAGCAGCGCGGGGGATGCTCCCCACGGCGGGGGGGATGCGCCCCACGGCGGGGGGGATGCTCCCCACGGCATCACTCGGCTCTCTGAAATATTGCCGGCAAAAATGCGCTTTTTCGCCCTGAACGTGGGTCTCCTTAGGACAACCTCTGAGCTGTTATGGGGGAGAAAACAGAATAAAGTGACAGCTGGTTTGTCAGAAGAGAGTTTGAGGCTGCTCTGTGTGTGCCCTCACCCCCAGCCAAGGCTGGTGGGTCCAGTCCCTGAGGGAGTATCCAGTGTCCCCAAAGTATTCAGTCCATCCAGACTAAAAGGTGGGAATAAACTAACTTTTCTCTTGAGATGTCGTGTCCCAAAAGGCTTCCCTGTGGTGTGAGTTGATTTGGTGCCAGGCTGGGCACAGCAGTGACAGAACTGTGTGTGTCACTCAGGCTTATGTTGTTCTGGCAGTGCAGGAACTTGCACTGCTGGTCCAGCCAGATCCTGACCTCAACCCAGTAGGAAGCCATTCCCTGTGTCCTGTCCCTCCGTCCCCTGTCCCCAGTCCCTCTCCAGCTCTCCTGGAGCCCCTTTAGGCCCTGGCAGGGTCTCTGAGCTCTCCCTGGAGCCTTCTCCTCTCCAGGTGAGCAGCCCCAGCTCTCCCAGCCTGGCTCCAGAGCAGAGGTGAGGATTCTGCCCAGCCCACAGGCAGTGTATGGATGGCTGGCTGCCCAAATGGGGTTGCTGACAGCATTTCTGGAAATGTCAGTGGTTATTTGGGCTCTGAAAGAGCGGAGGGTGCAGCAGAACTTCCCACACAGCGTCGGCAGGCGGGGCTGAGGAAGGTGCTGTGACAGCCACACGTCATATCCGAGCTGTCACTCAGTGCAGTGACTCTGCAGGGAGCCCTTGACCTGCTGGTGCTGGTTTTGGCCGTGGGCAAGCTTGGCTTGGCTGTCCTGATTTATGCAGCACAGATGGGTTTGTCACCCAAGTGCTGGATCGCTGGTGATTTGTGTCGCTGGAGCAAATCCCTGATTCCTGCCTGCCCACCTGCCGTGCTGCTGCTTGGCTTTCTCTGCTCCTCCAGCTCACCAGCACTTCATGAAACCTCTGTGCTTTCAGAAATACAGACACTCCTTGAGTCTTTTTCATCCTGTTTGTTGTTGGGTGCAAAGATAATGCTGCTGTGGCGTTCACTTTCCTAGCCTGCTGTTGTGCCTCTTGATGGGCTTTTTTTTTCACCAGTTTAATTTAAAACAAGCTCTGAATTAAATTGTGTGGGTGGGATGCTTCTCTGACTCCTCTGCAACTTGTGGAACTTCCATGTGGCAAAAAATGGCTTTGGAAAGAGCCGTCCCCTGAGTTTTTCCTGTCGTGGTTGTGCTTTTCTGCTTACTCCAGCCTCCCCACTTACTGCTGCTGTGCCTAGCACTGGTCTGAGCGCTGAAAAAGCATAGACACTGCCTGCACCCAGCCCAGAATAAAGCCTGAGCAGAGCAGGCACTAATCTGGGCATCACACAGCTCCCTGCTCCTGCTGTGGGAGAGCTGAGCTGGGAGCCGTGGCAGCGACGTGGCAGGTACTCAGCAGAGCAACCTCAGAGGAATCTTTATCTTGGTGGAAACAGATGGAGTTTGACTCGGTGTCAGTTCTGAGCCCAGAATAACTCAGTTTTACGGAGGGGAAGGGGACAGGTACGATGCTGCCACAGCCTGGATGCTGACAGGTGGGAATTGAGCTCTGTGGAGAGCCATGCAGGGATTATTCCCACTCTTGGGAAGTTTGGCCGTGGGAAAAAAACTCACTTGGATGTGTTTTGTCCAGGTTTTTTCTTGGGAAGGTGCTAAGCAAGGTGTGATAAACATCTTCTGGTGGCCTGGTGACAGATCCCATGGCTGGAGGCTTCTGTGGGAGAAGGGATGTCACAGCTCATGTGTGATTTGGGATCTGAGGGATGAGAACCTGAAGAGGTTCCCTCTTCCCCTGTCATGTGCTTACCCTTCATGCACAACACTTGGCTTCAAAACTTGCCTACCTCAAACCCTGTCCCAAAGCCTCAGTTTTATTTATCAGCTGGTTTAATTCCTTTTGGGATGGGATTAAATTTAGCACTGGTTGTCCCTGAGCTGGGCGTGTCTGCTTTACAGCCCTTTTCTTAGGGGTCCAAGCTCTTCCTGGAGTGGGAGCAAATCTTGAACCCCAGATTGGTTTGGGTTGGAAGGGACCTTAAAGATGAGCTCACCTGATCATCCAGGGTGCTCCAAGCCCCGTCCAACCTGGCCTTGGACACTGCCAGGGATCCACAGCTGCTCTGGGCACCCTGTGCCAGGGCGTCTCCACCCTCCCAGGGAACAATTCCTTCCCAATATCCCATCCATCCCTGCCCTCTGGCAGTGGGAAGCCATTCCCTGTGTCCTGTCCCTCCATCCCCTGTCCCCAGTCCCTCTCCAGCTCTCCTGGGGCCTCTTTAGGCCCTGCCAGGGGCTCTGAGCTCTGAAGATCCTGTCAGAGCTGTGGACTGGGGCTTCTTCTACAATAATTAAAGGTTAACCCCAGCAGTCCTTGCTAATGTTTGCCTTTTGCTTTAGAGGAAGGAAATGAGATCCTAATCTTTAGCTCAAATGCCGTCTGTACTTCCATTGACAAAAGTAAATTTGTGATGTGCTTAATGAAGCCTAGAAAGATGTCTCAGATAATGGACAGAAAATATCTGCTCTTTAAAGGCTTCTGCTTCCCAGAGTTGTCGCAGGGCTTCCTATTATGGTAAAGGAAGTGAGGCCTTGTTGTTTTGGGGGTGTTTTTTGCTTGGTTAGTGCTTTTAACTGTGAGTTTTCAGAGGAGAAAGCCCCCTGGAAAGCAGATGGCAGAGTTGAACCACGTGCTGCTTCCCTAAACATTTGGGTGGAAAATGTTCCCTGGAAACCAGGCTCTGTGGAGATGCCAATGGAAAGCTGCAGGGAAAGAAGTGTGCTGCTGTAGCATTGGAACACATTAGCTGCAGCATTGTTGTGTTTGTAGGGAAAGCTGGGAAGGTAATGGGGCTTGTTGATGGTAAGCAGGTGTGTCCCCTTTGCTTTGGGGAGAGGTGCATGGGTTTGATGTTTTCAGCACTAAAAAAAAAGCAGGTGAAGAATTTGGAGGCTCCTGCAGCATCCGAGATCCATTAAAATCCTCTACTTTGAGGCACTGGAATCACAGACTGGTTTAGCTGGGAGGGTCCTTGAAGATCACCCAGTGCCAGTCCCTGCTGTGAGCAGGGACCCCTTCCTGCAGTCCAGGCTGCTCCAAGCCCTGTCCAGCCTGGCCTTGGGCACTTCCAGGGATGGGACATGAGAGATCCAAGGTGGGGAAGCTGCTCTGCTGGAGGTTGGCATAGGGCAGAGCACAGGGCTGAGATCCAGCACTGAAGGGCTGGGGAGCTTTGGGCTTAGCACTAAATCCTGTGCACAGAAAGAAGCCTTGAGGCTTCAGATGTCTGGGATGTCTGGCATTTGAAGGATTTCTCCTCTGGTGAGGTTTTTGCTGAACCTGCCAGTGAAAACCCCCGGAATGTCACAGTTATTGCATGAGACTTGTGCACTAATAGGATTTAATTTCTGCAAAGCTTCTGATGAGAGGTAGAAGAACCTCAGAGGAGCACAGGTATTTTGGGAAAGGCTTAAGTGAAATAAAATTCAGCTGCAATCACGTTACAGCGGGGAAGCTTGGAGATAAGTGAGATGGAGCAAGGAGTTTCCTCACTTCCACACAGGATGTGCACAGCCCTGTCTCTCGCACCTGTCCCTCAGGTCTTCCCTGCTGGCAAGAGAGGGATTGTCCCAGTGAAAAGGGCGTCTTGCCTGCTTTCCCACGGAACCTCCTGCAAGGCTTGCAGAGGTCCTGCTATCCCAGGGTTCCTGGCCCAGTGGGGAGCTGCTGTGTTTTGCTCCCGTTTCCTTGCACTGTCAGGGCTCCTGGGGAGGTGGAATAAGGAGCCAGGCTCAGCCTCTGCAGATTGGAGGGGAAGGGGAGTGTGGAAGGTTTCCTTCCTGGGGAAAAGGGCTGGTAATGCAGCTTGGGGGGAAAAAAATCAAACAAAGCAGCTTCTCTTCCCTTCTGGCTCAGAGTGGGGTGTGATGTCAAGGTGGAGCTGAGCCTTCCCAAAGATTATGGGAATGTTTTTTCTTTCCTTTTTTTTTTGAGGGATGGGGGATTGGTTTATATGCTTTTCTGTTAAATCTCTCAAACAATGCTGCTTCCCCTTCCTTGGAGCAATTGTTCCCCGTGGCTGACTCTCTTCCTTCCCCTTCCTCCCCATCGTGGGAAGAGCTCTCCTGATGATGATGGATGGGCTCAGATTTAGTCTCTGCTTTGCCTTCCTTTGTCCTGCTCAGCTCTTATTTTTCTTTGTAATTTCTGCCCAGATCCTCATCACAGGTTGGCCAAAACCAGATGTTTTAGTGTTCGTGGAGGGAATTAAGGGTCAGAGCAGCTTCTACCTTCACCCTTGAACTTGGCAGGGTTGGGTTGATGACTCTGTGATCCTGGAGGGCTTTTCCAACCTCTGATGCTACTCCCAGAGACCTGGGACTGCAAAGTCTAACAGCCTTTCTAGGTTCCATCCTTGAGTCCATGTAGGGAGAGCCAGTTTCTTCCTTAGGGGAAAAAAAAGATCTTTTTGTGACCTGCCTAATCTCAAACTTTTTCAAATGCATCCAGTTTGGGAGACAAGATTTATGTTTTTTAATTGGTTGTATTTTTCAATGCCCAAGAATCCCAAGACAGTAGTTGGGCCCTGGCAGGGGTTGCACAGAGAAGCTGTGGCTGCCCCGTTCCTGGAAGTCATCAAGAGATGAGATTGGATTTGTCCTTCAGGACCATTTCCAGGGAAAACCTGGAAATAAACCAGGCCTAGCCAGAGCAGCATGGGAGACATGCTGATCTCTCCACTGGACTTCCCTGTGGGCATGTGAATTAAGTTACAACTGACCAATTCCCTGGGCCACGTGCAGGAATAATAAACCACTGGATAGTCCAGGCTTAAGGATGTAAGCAGCCACCTGATTCTGCTGTAACTCCACTGTGACCTCTTTCTTTTGGAAAATATCCCCCAGACTCCAGATAAGAACTTCCATGTCCTTCCAGCTTTTATCAGAGGAGCTTCCTGCAGGGAGCTGTGGGTGATTTGTGCTGGAGAGGAGGAGGAAAGGCAGTTGGGTGAATATTCCATGACAGGCTTTGGATGGCTCATGGAGTGAACTGGGAAAGGCAGCAGCAGGCTGGGGGGGCTCTGCCCTCTCTTGTTAGGTGGAAATCACGTGGTCAAATGAAACAACAGATGATGAGAACCTGTTTTCAGGGATTATATCGTGCTTCAGCAGGGCCAGGACCATCATCCTGTTGATAAGGCCAACACCCACTGTGAACACAGTAATTAACAGTCTGAACTTGTGGGTGGTGCTCTGATGGAAACCGGGGAGTTCAGGGTTAAATAGGAGCCTGGGGAAGCCTGTGGTGGGTATTGAAAGCCTCGTTCCCTTGGGCAGTGGCCAAGGACCTTCTTGCATGGAAGTCTGAAAAAAACTCCTTTCTGTGCCCTTCTCACAGCCTGTGGTTAGGACCTGCAGGCAATCCCCTGAAATGATTATTGACTGCAGAGCTGCCTGGAAGTGCTGCTGTTTGCTGACTTGACAGATGATAAAACCCTAACCCAGTGTGATCTGAGCATCTGTCCTTGCTGCATCCCAGTCACCGAGGCTTTACCTGCCTCTGGTGCAAAGCCAGCTGTATTTTTAGCCAGTGTTGAAACAGGCAGTGCCCAAACAGTCTGATGCTGTCCCAGGGGGACAGGAGGGGTTGCACAAAGGACTTTTTGCACCAAGAGCTCATTGAGGGAAGCACAGGAGTGAAGGGGGTGCTGTGGGAACAGGGATTGTGGTGGCTGCTGCAGCAGCACTGTTGGGTTCTTCTCCATGATTCCTTATAGTTGCTTTTAATTAAGATAATAAAGCAAGAAATTGCTTCTGGGAGCAGTTTTAAAGGAGGGAATGGTGAGTCTCTCTTTAGCAGGGGGCCAAACACTGAGGTGTTGACCTGGTGCTGGCCAGGCAGAGGATCTGGGGCTCTTGGTTGACTTGTGGGAAGCAGGGTGAGATTGCTGCTTCCCTCCTCTTGGGAGACCATAACTCCCATAGTGATGTTCCCTGTGGCATTCCTTGCTGCTGGAGGAGGATAGCAGAAATTTGGGACAAGTCCTCTGGAGTGCTGGGTACTCTTCTAAGCACTGCACCTACACATCAGCCTTTTTTTCCAAGAGATAACATCCCTGGAAATGTCCAGAAATGGCAAATAAATCTGCAAGCCAAGCCCCTGTGTAATCTGCAGCAGCCCTTGGATTGCTGGAGCCTGCTTTGGGTCAGCAGTGCTCCACAGATCCAGCTGTGGCAGTGTTGATTTTCTGAAGCACTGATGGTCTTCCTTCCTTTCCAATTCCTCAAAAGAAAACAAATCCATGGGTTTAGGTGCCAGAACTCGCTGCTGACTCTGCAGAAGTTCTTTGCACTCCTCTTGCATCCTTTTTATTTTCTTGCCCCGGTGTTTGGGCCCCAGGGAGGGGACTTTTGGGGGAAGTCTTCACTGCAGAGCTGATCCAGAGGCGTAGGGAAGAGCAAAGGAACAGAGTTAACAGATAAACATCTCCAGCCTCCAGTTGCTTGGAGACCTCTTGCATTGGCTGTGTGATACTTCTGTCCCAAACATAACAAGTGACAGGATGGGAGGAAGTGCTGGGGGAAGTTTAGGTTGGATATGAGGAAAAATTCCTTCCCTGGAGAGGTGGTCGGGCATTGGGACAGGCTGGATAGGGGAATGGTGGAGTGGCAGCCCCTGGAAGTGCTCAGAGGGTGTGTGGAATGTGTGGTACATGGGCACGCTCTGGTGCTGGTTCATAGTTGAACTTGATCTTAGAGGCCTTTCCCAACCTTAATGAGTCTGTGATTCTGTTTAAATACAGGGGGTTTTTTCTTATTTTTGCAATAAATCTTAGTGGAATTTGCTCTTAAAAGCAGATACCCATTAAAAAACTTGGTCTTCCTAGTGTGGAATCCTTTAGGCTTTAAAAGATTGTGATTGTTATCAAGATTTATGCCTTGGAGGCATAAACCAACCTTCCTTGGAGGCATAGACCAAATCTGTGGTGGCTGTGTTGGACCTGCTNCTAAGATTTATGCTTTGGAGGTGTGTGGTGGCTGTGTTGGACCTGCTGCTCTTGGTGGAACCATGTGAAGACTCCAGGAGGCTCCTTGCCTGTGGTGGGGAGTCTGTGGCTCCTGTCCTGTCCCTGGTTTGGTCCCCAGACACGCCGTGGCCAGAGATGCCAGCCTTAGCTCCGTGATACAGGAGGCTGTGGGGAACCTTTCTGTCCTATCCTTGGGAAGGGGACTGAATTCCATGGGTGGGGCAGGTCCCTGGGGCTGCAGTGCCTGTGGTCCAGCTCCTGTGTGTTCAGGCTGCCCTTGGCCCTCTGGATAACCCCCTTTAATCCCTGGATTTAGTCAAAATCAGTGTCACCAGAGGGTGTCTGAGCAGAGATTAGCCACGGGTGAATGCAGCCGCCTGCAAAAGCGCCGAGGGAGAGCTGAAATCTTCCTATTGGTAAAAATGACCCCCAAATTCTTACTCTATGTTTCACTTTTTAGTTTTTTTAGCTTTGTGTTCTGAACCAGTTACTGCAGTTCCTAGGGAGCTGCCCAAGGGCTGTAGTGCCACGGGTGCCTCGTGCAAAGGCTCCTTCGTCCTGAACGGGAAACGTCTCTGTTCTCTGCTGTCCCCTGCAGAGTGCTGGCACCAGCCAGGTGCCCTCGAGGTGACAGCTGGGGGTGGCCTGGCTGTGTGCTGCTCTAGCTGATCCTCACTAATGCAGTGTTTGGAGAGTGGAGCCTGCCTTGCTAAGGACAGGCAGCTTTGTGGGAGATAAGCCCCAGGCCGACCTTAACTGTGCCCAGCGTGTTTGACCCGAGGGGAGCTTGGTGCATCCTGTGGGGGAAATCGGGGGGAAAACAGTTTTTAAACCGAACTTTTGGAAGGGGAGGGGTGCTTAAGAAGCCCACAGGTGTGCTGGTAGCACCTCTGAAATGTTCACAGAATGACAGAATATCCCGAGTTGGGCGGGTTCCATCATCTGAGTTGAGCTCAGGCAGGCTTGGCTGTGATGGCTTGTGCTGGCACAGGTTGGATGGAGCTTGGAGCAAGGTGGGACAGTGGAAGGTGTCCCTGCCCACGGCAGGGGTGGGACTGGATGGGCTTTGAGGTCCCTTCCAACCCCAACCAGTCCATTATTCTAAGTCGTTTTGCCCCTGAGACCTTGCCACCCCTTTGGGATGGGTGACAGGGATGCCTCATGCCACACGTGGAATGCTCAACCCATCACCAGCAGCTCTCCACACTCAAGGTCATCTGCTCTTCTGAGTGTTTGCAGCTGAAAAAGCAGCCTGGGAATCCTGACTCTGCTTCCTGTCCTCCTGGTTATGAATTTAACATGGAACAGGGCTTTTCCCATGTTTTAAATGCTGCCTACAAAAAGGCTGGGAGGAAAGCTGACGTGAGGACAAACTTCCTGGGAGATGGGAGAGTGTTTGCTTTGCCTTTGGTGGAAAGGCTCGCAGTGTGTTTGTAAAAACTACACGTTGCTTTATTCACTACCAGTGTTGGGTATCTCTTGGACTGGTGGGATCTGCTCTCCCCTGAGGAATTTGGATTAAAAACCACAAAGAAGTTTGGGAGGATTGCAGCAAGAAGAGATGTTTAACGAGTGTTTGTCAGGAATAACATCTTTGGTGCCCTTGTCTCGGTGTTATCTCCTTGTGCCTCTGGAGGAATGCTGTTCCTGGAGCAGCAGAAGGTCACGGTGACACGTGTTGGCTGCCAGTGTTGGCTGCCTTGCTCACAGCCTGGCAGCCCTTGTAGGTTGTTGCCTGAGGGGTCCTTTTTGTTAAATAATCTCACTGACAGCAGTGGGGCTCTTGTGGCACAGGAAAGTTTGATAGTGTTGAAGAATCTTGTGGTGAGTGAAGCACCACCTTCTGTGCATTCTGTGGACTAGAACTGGTTCAGGCATCAGGGAATAATAGAACATTTCAGGTTGGAATGGGCCTTTAAACATCACCCAGTGCCACCCCTGCCACACCTTCCACTATCCCAGGCTGCTCCGAGCCCTGCCCAGCCTGGCCTTGGGCACTGCCAGGGATCCAGGGGCAGCCACAGCTGCTCTGGGCACCCTGTGCCAGGGCTCCCCACCCTCCCAGGGAACAATTCCTTCCCAATATCCCATCCATCCCTGCCCTCTGGCAGTGGGAAGC
This sequence comes from Nicator chloris, assembly GCA_013400495.1. Taxonomy (NCBI): domain Eukaryota; kingdom Metazoa; phylum Chordata; class Aves; order Passeriformes; family Pycnonotidae; genus Nicator; species Nicator chloris. The sequence continues at coordinate 200,084 of WAAE01001247.1, forward strand.
CATTCCCTGTGTCCTGTCCCTCCATCCCCTGTCCCCAGTCCCTCTCCAGCTCTCCTGGAGCCCCTTTAGGCCCTGGCAGGGGCTCTGAGCTCTCCCTGGAGCCTTCTCCTCTCCAGGTGAGCAGCCCCAGCTCTCCCAGCCTGGCTCCAGAGCAGAGGGGCTGCAGCCCTGGAGCAGCTCTGGGGCCTCCTCTGGACTCTCTCCAGCAGCTCCAGGTCCTTGTGCTGCTGGCCCCAGGGCTGGGGCAGCTCTGCAGGGGGGCTCTCACCTGAGCTCGGGGGCAGATTTCCCCCCTGAGCCCAGGGCATGGGGGGCTCTGGGTGCCAGAGCACTCGGCAGGGTCATGTCCAGCTGTTCATCCTGCAGGATCCCAGTTCCTGCCTTGCAGGGCTCTTCCCAGTGTGTCCAAGGCCCAGCACCTTGGGAAGCACTGAGCTGTGTCCCTCAAGGTATTCCTTGGGCGTTGGGGCTGACACAAGGCTTCACTCCTGGCTGTTACTCGTGACAGAAGCTCTGTGAGCTCTCAGCACTGAGAAGGTTTTCCCCTGTTGGATGGAAGAGGTGGGGTAGAAATGCAGAGTGCCAAGTCCAGGTGGTGCCATTCCCCGTGTCCTGAGCTGCCCCAGCAGGGAGGGGACTGCAGTGGCTCTGCCAGACCTGGCACATGTGCAACCACGAGGGCACTGCCTGAGCTGCAAATGCCTGACCCGGCTGTGGGGCAGGTGAGGGCACTGTTTACATCCGTAATTAACATCTGTGAGTTAATCACTGCGGCTGGCACGCCCACAGACGCGGGTTGGCGTCACCCTGTCTGCTGTAGCAGTTGGATGGCTGTCCCAGAGGTGACAGGAGGCCAGTAGCAAAGATGTCTCAGCTTGGGCTTTGGTGCTAGTTTATCCTCCTCCCCTGTCCCGTGTGTGTTTGCAGCACATAAATCACCATCTTTATAAATCAGAGCTTTAACTTCTTCCTCTTTTTGGCCTCTTGGAAAACTTGCTTTGTGCAACTGTGCCGTTGTTTGTTAGGGTTTTTTTAGAACGTGGTGAAAGGTTTGGGTTTGAAGAGACCTTAAAGCTCATCCGTTTCCATGGCAGGGACACCTTCCACTGTCCCAGGGTGCCCCAAGCCCTGTCCAGCCTGGCCTTGGACACTTCCAGGGATCCAGGGACAGCCACAGCTGCTCTGGGCACCCTGTGCCAGGGCCTCCCCACCCTCACAGGGAAGGATTTTTTCTGATTATGAACATCTGAGGCAGGCTAAGGAAAACTTAGTAAAGGCAGAGTGCTGAACACAGCATTTCTGGTGCTTGGTGGGACATAGAGCTGCTCACAGTGTGAAACCCATCAAAAGTCTCAGGCTGGTCTTCTATTTCATTGACTCTTGGAAACTTGGCTGTCCTAACTACCGTCCAGTGCAAGTGAAAATGTAATATTTGTCTGGTGAAATATGATAATAGGCTGCTGGAGAGATTAAAGTGGCAAAACAGGGGCTGTTTGTGGTGTATGATTCCCCACTACCACTGTCTCTTGTTTGGTGAATGCTGCTCTCTTTGGGGCTGCATAAAAAGGTCACTGATCTTCCTTGGTTTAGTGCAAATTTCAGAGGGTGGCATGTGTCTGTCTCGGAAGGATGCAGACAGGGAGATGGGGATGGCGACTTAAAATCTGCCCTTCCACTGTGTCCATAGCACAGCATCTTGCTCTAAGCTGTTTGAAAAGACTTCAGTTCTCAGTCTAACAAGGCTGAAGGTGGTGAGGAACAAAATCCAGCTTTTCAGTAGATGCAGAAGTGATCTTCTTGTTAAAACCCGCGACGGTTCAGACTCCTAAAACCGCTGAGTCTATAAGAGACACGGTTAATGAACATTGAAGAAAAGATGCTGGGGAGTCAGTTTACATCCTTGTCTCCCTCAGAATGTTATGGAAGGCTTGATGTGCTTTTGTCTCCCAAGTGATGAGGGAGATCGTTCTCTTTTCCCAGGTAACAAATAACAGAATGAGAGGAAACAGCCTCAACTTGTTCCACGGGAGGTTTAGATTGGAGATTAGAAAAAACTTCTTCATGGAAAAGGTTGTCCAGTCCTGGCACAGGCTGTGGGGAGTCCCAAAGGTAGCCCGTGTGCATTGGTGCCTGAATTCAAATCTAGCAGTGCATCAGTGACATTTCCATTCTTTGGAAAAGGCGGGAAAAGGTCCCAGCTGAGTTGTGGGGAATTGGGAGGAAAGGCAGGGTGGTTATGAAGCCTCTTTTCCCTGAGAACTGGTTACATCCCCTGGCTGAAAGAACGACTAGGGGTGACACGGAAGAAGGGACAAGTGTCCAGCCTTTTGAGGCACGTCGTGATGGGCTTGTAGGTCTGATTTCCAGCTCCATTTTTGGATCTGATGGCTGGCTGTTGGTATTCCTGGAATCCACAGTCAGAGTTCCACAGCAGCTGGAGAACTCTGCCTTCAGTCAAAGCTTTGCCTTCAGTCACGGAGAGAAGCTTGAGGACACAACCAGGGCAGAATGACCCAAGCTTTATCCAGCAGGCACAGAATTTCCTGCACAAAAATTGCTGTGTCTTCCCTGGAGCAACAATGGCCACGTTTTCATGGAGCAGTTTTTTGGTGATCTTGGCTTTGCCTGCCTCCCTGTTCTGAGCTTTGCTGTTGTGCTCCTCTCTCAGGCAGCGTTGCTACAAGGAAAGAACTTCTTTTGAGTGATTGGGGTGTGATTGTCTCCACTTTTTCCTCAGTGGGTCTCCCACCATCCTCTTAGAAGTGGAGGCACTTAACTCTTTATGGAACATCTTCTTCCTGCCTTCCCATTCTTTATACACAAATTGGATGTCTTAAACTGCTCCAACCCAAAGAAAATCCACGTGGAGTTAAATTTCTTCACTGCCCAAATGTCTGATGGGACAGATCTCCTTGGGAACTCTTGCAAGCATCCCCTTGTTTCCAAGCCAAAGCAACAGGGGCTTAAAGTGCTTGGGGGCTCCATCCTGGAGCTGAGAGCTCCCTTCCTCTTGGGTGGTGGAGGTCATCTGTTCATGCATTAGGCAGGAAGCTCACCTGGAATGTGGGAGGAAGAAAACAGGTTTGAAAGTCTCTTCCACTTCTCAGGTACTTGTCTAAACCCCTGGGCTGTTTACAGTCTGGTTTTGGTGGGAAAGATCAGATGTTTTATTTCATATTCCAGCTCTTTTTTTCTGTGGGGTGAGGGAGATTTTGTGATCTGCATCCCATGGAGCTGGAGAAAGTTTCCCTGCCTGCAGCTGTACAGAAAAGGCAAGGACAAGGGAGTTATTCAGGAAATGCTGGAATGTTCCAAACCCTTGGGAGAGGCCAGAGGGAAGTCAGCAATCACCTGGCAGGGTGTGCTTTGGGTGTCTTCATAGGTGGTGATGAGCAGGATTCCACATCCTGGGCCTGCTGCAGGATTTCTTGGGTATTTGGGAGGCTGGAAGAAACCCAAGTGCTGTCTGTGCATTTCTTGTTTATTTAAACATCAGAATTATACCACACATGCTTCCAGAGCCCAGGGTATGGCATCTGTGAATGATGTTCAAGCCTTGTAGTGATTCACCTGCTCTCCTTTAGGATAAAACAAATCTTTCCTTAATCACTGCTGATAAACAGACTGCAAATGGAAACAATCTTATTCCTTATAATTTTTTTCATTGTTTTTTTTTTTTTTTATTTTCTTGCAGTACAATCCCTAAACAATCTTTAAATCTGAACCACATTTTTCTGCTCAGTGTTCCTGTGGTGCTGATAATTCTTTTCTCCTTGACATTCTTTCATCCCTGGGTGTTTATGTGTGTGTAAACAGAGAGCAACAATTCTGCCTTGCCATCCCAGGGCTCTGTGACCATTTCAAACATAAACTCGGCTTAGATCTCGGTTCTGTCTTTCCACATAATAAATTACCAGCATTTATTGGTCTTTTGACACACGGGTTTCCTAAGGGAAAAGAAGGAGACTGGCTGAACAAAGCCTTCTCTATAATCAGAGTTTGCAGCAGGCTTTGGACAGAAATTGCATTTCCTGGCCAGTGCAGCAAGGATTTTATGGCTCTATCTGTAATTGCATTTATGCCAAGAGGAGGTTTGGGGGATGCTGGATCCCACACCTTGTTCTGCATCATTAAAAGATGAATGTGTCCAATATCATATGGGAATTGCATGCTAAGCACTGATGAAAACTTAGGGTTTTTATGGACATTCCTTGCTGGAGACAGTTTTAGAGCCATGTAATTTGGGTTGGAAGGGACCTTGAAGCCCATCTCATTCCATCCACCCCTGGCATGGGCAGGGCCACCTTCCACTAGCCCAGGTTGCTCCAGGATGGAGAGGACTGGGAAATGAGCTGGAGCTCTGGTTGAGGTCACATTGATGGCTCCTCTTCTTGGCTGCTTTTACTCTTTGTCACCGTGTGCTGACACAGCTCAGGGCTTTAATAAAAACCTCGTGCAGTGACACATCTCGGACTCTCTGACCTAGGCTGGGGGTTCACCTGGTCAGCTCTTGTCCTGTGTCAGATCAGATGGGGTTGTTGACACCTGAAAGGCTCTCTCCTCTAGAAATTTCTGTACTGGGAGGAAGGCTTCTCATGGCTCTGGAAGATCACACTGCTTTGGGGAGTGCACAGAAAACTTGACCCGTCTGAGATGGAAAGTACTGGGTGAATCTTGCCACTGGTTCCAGTTGGGATCAGGAACTGGGCTGACTGGACTCCATCCTGCTGGGGTGAGGAGTAGCTGAAGGACAGGATTTTCCTGCAGAAGGTCAGTGGCTCCTGAGCAGGCAGCTCATGAAGTGTGGCTGAGAGCCTCAGCTTGGATAATAAACCTGGGAATCCTCCTCTGCTGGAGGGGCTGCTGAGCCAGACTTCCTCTCCTGGCTGGCTGTTCCTCGCCTCTGGAAGTTCCCTTGCCCTGGGACAGTGGATGGACCTCATGGTCAAGGGAGACCTTGGCTTTGTGTGTTTCCAGCTGCCATTGCAGTCAGCCCAGTGTGTCCATCCCCTCCGTGGCTTTGTCCCTGTCCCCCTCCCATCTCGGGGACTGCTTTGGAGGGAGGCTGTGGGCAGGTCCCAACCCTCCCAGCTCCCTGGAAGATGGAGCTGCTGGCCTGGGGGGTTGTGGCCTTGTTGCCTGGGCAGAAGGATGGTGGCCTTCACCTTCCTGCCTCGGGAAGAGGCGTCACTGCAGCAGTTTTGGCAGGGCTCCTGCTCCTCTCCTGTGCTTGCAGAGCAGCAGTAGCAGCTGCCTCGTGCCCTCTCCCAGTCAGGAGGGAGAAGTAGGTCAGAATTTGCATTCTTTGCCCGGATTCTCTGCATAACTTGAACACTTTTTCCCTTTTGTATTTTTTTTCTCTGTTAAACGCCTTGTTCCTGTACGTGCGTGTTCCTCGGGCTCCCTGAATCAGAGGGTGAAGACTCAAATTCAGATGTATAATTGGTCTTTAATATCAGTCTTCCTTCCAAAAACACTTCTGGGAGACTCCTCGCCTGCTGACAGACCAATCCCAGCAAATAAAATTCTGAAAGAAATGCTTGGGGCGGCGTCTTCATTTCTGGCTGCTGTGTTGTCTGCATCAGGAGCTGAATTTCTCCTGTAGTTCTTATTTTGCATGACAAGAGCAAGTAATTGGGGTGAAATCATCTGTGCTGCAGACTGGGGCGCTGAGATTTCTTTTCAGTGCCTCTCTCTATGGGTTTTTTTGTTTTGTTTTGTTTTTTTTTTCTGTTCTGCAATGTCCTGATTGGGTGAGGGAGAAGAGAAGGAGCACAGGATGCAACCAGAGAAGCATCCAAGCGTTGCTGCAGGGCAGGCAAGGAAGATCTTGGTGTGCTTTTGTGTGGTGTGAGAAAAAAGAGCTTTGCTGTGATGAGCCAGATGAGGTCTGATGAGATGGGACAGCAAAGCTGGGGCTGCCCCTGGATCCCTGGAAGTGTCCAAGGCCTCACTGGATGGGGCTTGGAGCACCCTGGGATGGTGGAAGTGTCCCTGCCCATGACAAGGGTGGGGCTGGATGAGCTTTAAGATCTCTCCCAGCCCAAACAATTCCATGATGATTCATGTGTGATTCAGCATCTCTGGCAGATTTTTCAGTAATCTGGCAAGAAAAAAGTGAATGTAACATCCTGAGATTGGGTGATTTTCCAGAGGGTGATGGCAAGACAGACCTGCTGCACGAATCTGGTCCTTCTCCATCTGTGGAGGTGATTTTTGATTTGGGCTTTTGTGGTTAAATCCTCCAGAGGCTTCATGGGCATTGTTGTCAGTCTGAAATAAAGCAAATTGTGTGGTCTGAAGGCAGGTGGATGGGTAAAAGTGACAGAATTGCTGTGACACAATCATTATTTTAATGCATTTTCCCTATGTTTTTAAAGTATAATTTAAAAAGTATTTTTAAATACTCCACTGAGATTTTGCTTTGTGTTTCTGATAACAAGTGCACATTTTTTTAGCCAAAACCTCTCTTTTCCTGAGGAGATTTCAGGCTGTTTCTGCTGTGTCTGCTTCGTGCTGGTGGAGCTGCCACCCGGATCTGTCTGAGGCTTGTGCAAAGAGCAGGAATTGTCATGTCTGTTCCCACTGTGCCCCCTTGAGCTGCCAAAAAGTGTCAGCAGCTCTGAGCATCTCTGCACAGGGATGATCTTTTGGGAGCTGAGCTTTTCCCCGTCCTGCCTTTGCTGTTTGATCTCTTTCCTTGGGGCTTTGGCGTCTTCAAGCCTCGACAGTCGGAAGGCTGAGTAGAAGTAAACAGAAGGCTGAGTCTTTTCCAAGTTAAATGTGAGGTTTTGGGCTTAACTTTGAGGTTAAATTCTACTTTTAAGTTGGATGAACTTTATTGGAGGGTCGATTTGGGAGTTGCAGTGAAATCACTTTTGATTTCTTTGTTCCCTCCTGTACCTGCTGCTTGCATGAATCCTGCCCATGTCCTGTTGTTCCCCAAGGATTTTGGGCTGTGATATTCCTCCTCCGTTGTGTATTCCTGTTTTCAGCGGCCAAAAGGGGGAACTGAGTGTTGTTTTTGGAAGTGTGGGATGTGGCTGGAATCCCTGGATCATGCTGTGGTCAAACCAGAGTGCTGCAAAGGTCCTGTTGTCCTTCCCTCGACGTTCCTGTCTCCATCAAGAGCTTTTCTTGGGCTGTGCTGCATCTGACTGCTCCTCACCTCCAGGCGGGGTTTAAATAAACCAGTTGGCTTAAATGAAATCTAAACCTAACCCTGGCATCCTCTGCCTGGAGCTGGAATCTCCTCTCTGTGGCTAACAGCAGGCAGAATGCTTGGGCTGTTGTGTGCTGAAGCCTTGGCCACCTCGTGCTTCTCTCGTGAGCAGAATTTCAAAGCCCAACGAGATGAAAATACACAATGAAGCCTCTTCTGGCTCTAGGACCTGATTTTAGCAGGAAATCGATGTGAACTTTGCCTTCCTTGTGCAATCTTGTCTTGTAAGTGAGGGGATGATGAATGGGTATCAGCTCAGCTCCTACCAGGCAATAACTGGAGCTGGAAATCCTTTGGACTAATAAACTGCACTGTAACTTCAAGCAAAAATTCAGGCTTGTCAGAATACAAAGATGGGGATGATCTCAAACACAATTTATGGATCCTGAAAATGACTCCTGGCTGCCAAGCTCAAAATAAAGAGCTCAGTAGTGAGAAACTCTTCTGGGGGTATTTGCTCCATAAAGGAGGAGAAAAGCTGCTGACAGCTCTGGTTTGGGGAGTCCTTTCAGCCTCCACAGCTGGTACAAAGCATGGCTGTGAATTCAAAAATGGAGATCTCGGACTTGGTGTTGTGGCTGGGATGGGCTGGTGGGTGTCGGCACTGGCTCTGCTGGAGCTGACCCCGTACCTGCCCTTAGTTTTTTGCTCTTCGAGGTGGTGGAATGGTTTAGGTTTTCTTTCGGGGCAAAAGAGATGACGTGGTTGGCTCTTCAACATGACAAGAGACAGTATTGAAACGCTTTTGGTGGTTTGTTGTCTGCTTTGTGCTCTGCTCCTCCCTCCAGCAATATCCCTGGATTGTGGCAGAGGCTTGGAGCTGCAGCTGAGGTTGTTGCTGTTTGTGTATTTTGCTCATCGTAAAGTGATGTCAGTATCAGGAGGAAGCTCTGAAAATTCAGGATATGCTTAAGTTTGTAGGCACTTAGCTCAGTCCTCTTAAAAGTAGTAATAATGAAGAAATATAAATAAAAATATGAATATAACCCTGGATCTCCACCCTTCTCTCCTTATCTTGACAAGAATCCCATACTCTGCATCTTGTCCTGTTCCTGAGGTGTCTGACCCGGGAAGGGGAGCTGGGGAAGCTGAGGTGAAAGCTGGTGGCACAGGGTTGGGCTTTCCCAGCCAAGGGTCACATCAGCTCTTTTGATCTTACTGCAGAAGAAAGCAAAAGTGTTTCCCTGGCATAACCACTGGTGTTCCTGTCTGAAAGCTGAGCAGCCTTTTCTTTTTGGAAACTTTCCAGAGATAAACCTGGAGCCTGTGGTTTGTGGTGTGGAGAGACCAAACTGGGGTTGGAAGCTTTAAACACATTCACAGAAGGGTTTGGGTTGGAAGGGAGCTTCAAGTTCATCCCGTTCCACCCCCTGCCCTGGGCCGGGACACCTCCCACTATCCCAGGGTGCTGCAAGCCCCAGTGTCCAGCCTGGCCTTGGACACTGCCAGGGATCCAGGGGCAGCCACAGCTGCTCTGGGCACCCTGTGCCAGGGCCTCACCTCCCTCCCAGCCAGGAATTCCTTCTCAATAGCCCATCCAGCCCTGCCCTCTGTTCTGTCCCTCCATCCTCTGTCCTCAGTCCCTCTGCAGCTCTCCTGGAGCCCCTTTAGGCCCTGGCAGGGGCTCTGAGCTCTCCCTGGAGCCTTCTCCTCTCCAGGTGAGCAGCCCCAGCTCTCCCAGCCTGGCTCCAGCCCCTGGAACATCTCCATGGGCTCCTCTGTGCCTCTTTCCTGGCATCCACCTCTGCTGGAGTTGTGGGATTGTTGGGCTGGTTGAGCTTTCTCCAGCACGTGGCAGGGAACTCCCTGTGCAGGGACTTTATGATGTGACCTCCAGCAGCTGTTCCGTGGTGTTGGCTGGATGTGGGGCTGGGATCAGCCCTGGTAGCTGAGCAGAAAACATTCAGAAGCTCGTGCTTAAAATGCCTTTGTTGAGCTGAAGGAGAGATTGAAGAGGAGTCGCGCTCAAATCCCCACAAAACCTGAGCCGCCTGTTGCAGGGAGAGAGCTCTGGAGCTGGGGTGAGCTGTGGCTTCACACCTGGGGGCTGAGCAGGTGTTGTGTGGCAAGGATGATCTGGTGTGGGGGAGGAAATGTCCTTAAGCTGTGAACCAGCCTCTTGATAGACAGAGCGAGACGAGACACGGAGCCGCCTCCGCGTCCTCGCTCCGCGGGGATTTTGTGAAGCCCAGCAGATTTGGGGACCCAGGCGTGGGTGGTGTGTGAGGGAAGCACTTGGGTAATGTCCCTGGAATAGACACTCAGCCCTGCTGCTGGAAGCAGGTGGTGTCAGCTGTCTGCCAAAACAAAAAGGGATGTTTTTTTAGGGCTTCAGTCAGTCCGCACGAACTGGCACCGAAAAAGAGATGAGAAAACTTGAAGTTCTCAGGGGCTTGGCAGAAGGTGGAACAGCAAACGACTCCACCTGAGAATACCTGGAATTCAAGTGGATTTGACTAGAAATACTGGGACAGTGTGTTTGTTTTTGGCTCAGTGAATGTGTTCCCAGCCTCTTTTAAGTCCTGCTGAGGATGAGCCAAGCCAGGGGGTCTCGAACTGAAGGCTCACAGGCTCCTCAGAACCTGCGGCTGCTGAAGAGAGAAATGAACCTCCTCGAAAAGCAGCATGGCCCAGACCCCCAGCTCGCTGTGATATGTCAAATTCCTTAGGAAGCTGGAAGTGAATAGCCAGGACTGAAGAGGGAGAAGGTGATGACTTGCAGCAGTTTGGCCAATTGCTGGCTTGAGGGGTTTTTGCTGGAAAAAGAGATCTCCAACCTGAGCAGCGTTGCTCTCTTGGAGTTCAGATACGAGCTGTGAACCTCAGGTTGTTTGAAAACTTGAGCTTCTCTCCTGGAAGGAGAGGGGTAAAACACAAAATTCCTGCTGAGTCCTCTTTCCAGTCACTTCCTTGAAGGAAGTGATTGCTGCTAATAAAAAAATCACAATAAATCATTCAGCTTGGGAGGGAGCTCAGCAGTCCAGCCACCTGCTCAGGTCAGCTCTGGGATTATCTGAAGAGCACGTTGATGGAATAACCTTGGCAGCTGGGTCCTGGGGCTTGCCAGAGCCTGATGTGATGTTGAAGGATGTGCAGGCTGACTCCAGAAGCCCTGGATGGAGGATGAGCAGGAACCACCACAACCAACCCCACTCTGTATCAAAGGAGTGTGAGTCAAGGGGTCTGAGTCTGTGGTTTGTTTTGTTTATTTTGACTGACAGGCAATTTCCAACAGAATTCACAAAAATACACAAAATTAAAGCAAGAATTGGTTGAAAAAGGTGTCTTCTAGCAGTTGCATCGTTTTCCCCCCCCTTAGAGATAAAAATAATAAAATCACTGGATTTATTTTTTAAATAATTTTTATTACTTTCCAGCTTTCTGTTGAGCTGGAAAGGACAGAGAGAACATGGAAAGTTTGTGTCTGTCACCTGTGGGCTTAGAGCCGAGGAAGGCAACCAGTTTAACTCAGTTGGTACAGAGAATAAAATGACGTTTTTCCATGAGTGAGGCATCTTCTCTCTCATCCATCTTTAGGATTTATTGGTCTGGTTCTTGCTGCCTTGAGGGTCCATGGATTTGTTTCTTCTCAGCTTTCTTGGCTGAAGAGTTGGACTGGACAGAGGAAGGCTCTGCTTCAGGTGGTGCTTCCATTCAGTGCCTTTCCAGGAGAAACAGTCCCAGCCTGCTGAGGTAAATGCTGTGACCTAGTGCCTCAAATACCGAATTTGGAAGGCGAAGTGTTGGGTTTCTGTCCCTGAAATGAGGAGATTCAGTAAGGCTGGGGTTGGTAGAGGTCTGGAAGAGGTGCTGATAATGCCAGGATTGAGGCCAGGGAGGAAAGTGCCTCCTTCCCCTTGCAACCCTGGAGGACTCTTACATAACTGTTCTAAACCAGCTTAAGAGAGAGCTGGGATGGGAAATTAAAAAAGCACACTAGTGAAAGATTGCTGATAAGCCCAGAGAATCCAAAAATAGGATCAGGCTCCAGGGAATGAAGGAGAACCTGCTGGAGGTAAAAATCTGGAGATTGACAGAAATTCAAGGGACTCACATGAGCCCTGGGCCAGACAAACCCCAGTCTTGGACCCTAATCTTGATGTGAGGATACCTGTGATGTTTATAAATTGTGTCCTGGCTGGGGAGGGCAAAAGAACCCTCCTCAAGGTCTGGCCATGCCTCAGCCAGAGCAGGATGCTCCCATCCCAGGGATGCAGGGGAAATTGCAGGCCTGGCACTGGCTGCAGTGGTGAAGCAGAATGAATGTTCAGATCCAGAGGATCGTGGAATGGGGTATGTTGGAAGAGACTTTAAAACTGCCTTGTTCCAACCTGATCCTTTTTCATACCTTGAGCTAGAGCAGGCTGCTCCAAGTCCAGCTTGTCCTTGGAAATTCCATGGATTCCTCTTTTCAGTTGAAAATGATCCCTGGAACACGGACAAAGAGCTACACTGCCAGATTTTGGACCAAAGAATTGACTCTCCCCCCCTTCCCAGTTGTCTTTCCCTTTTTTCCCCTTCCCTATGACAGCTTCACCTGGTTTGTTGTGCCATTTCCTTCTGCTTTCACATAGCAAAAAGAGATTCCTTCTGTTTTCTGCATCCAGTTATCCTTTGCTAGTCTGGAAATCAACACTTTTTCAGGAAAAAAAAACCCCATCCACCTCTCTACCTTTCATTTTCTTTCTTTCTCTCCTGGCCAGCTCTTTTCCTGTGGAATTCTGGTTTATCCAGTCTGGATACTGGTGGCTTTAAACCCTGGTGTGCTCATCCAGGAACCAGCAAATTTAAAGTTGATTTGCCCTTGAGTTTCAGTAATGAGTAAGAACCATTCCAGCAAAAAGAAGGGCATTGCTGATGTTCTTTTTTGTTTCCTTTTGTTTTGAGATTGTTGTTGTTTGGGGTTTTTTTTGTTTGGTTTGGGTTTTGTTTGTTTTTTTGTTTGTTTATTTGCTTCTAATGTTTATAAAGCCTAATTCTGAATTTTCTTGCTGAAATTTCCCACTCGCAGCAATCGTTTTTTGGGTACTTGGTGCTTTCTCTTAGTTTGATGAACATCCCAGTGTTTTTCAGGACCTTTTCAGTCTGTTTAAAACAGTGGCAGGAACCAGCTGGGCCAGCAAATTATTGAGTGTGAAGTCAATTATTCAGTGCTCTCGATGTTTTCCTACTTAACCAAAAGATATTGACTCGAGAGCAAGTGCAGTCTGGTTTCTTTGGGACTTATTTCAAATCTTTAATCTTCCCACTTCCATCCTTTCCCCTCTCCAGCTGTACTTGCTGATTAGTCTTTGACAGCAGGCTGGGCTAGAACTGCTCTTCTTTGGGGGAGGTTTATTTGATCTTTTCCCACCCAGCAGCAACCCTTGGAGAGCATTCCAGCGGGGCTGGAAGAGGCTGGAGCTCCAGGGAATCGCTGCCTGGGCAGGGAAGGAAAGGTGGGAGAAAGCAAGGAACAGGAACAGAGGCACTTATGCAGTCACACTGTGTTTTGGTAGGAAAATAAGCTGGAAATAAAGATATCTTGGCTCATGGAAGGAAAGCTGCTTGTCTCCTACCCAGACAGTAGTTGCTCTCAAGGCAGGATCTTAATCTGATGGGATGAAAAGCCAGAGTGGCTTGCTGGAAGTGGGATAAAAGCCATTTAATCCTGGAGATGCTGTGTTTGTGTGCAGCTGGCTTCCCTTTCAAGTTCCACGGGCTGATTTTCCTGGGAACCTCTTAAATAAATGTGTATGGGACTAATAACAACAACAATAAAAATAGCTTTTCTGTGGGGTTCTGTGCTCTGGAAAGCTCTTCTCTGCTTCCCTGGGATATGGCTGCTTTTTGGTCTGTATTCCAGCTGGGAGATGCCTGGCCTGCCTGGGTAGGGGGTTCTGTCTTCAGAGCAAGTGTAGCCTTAAAAATTGCACTTTTTTTTTAATGCTTGCCTAGGGCTGGCTCATCTAAAGATGTGCAGGAAGCCTTTTTGACTTCTTCACGGTGTCCTGGTCTCTTGGTGCCATGGATGTGTTTCTGGGATGGACAGGGAAGGTCCTTGTGGTGAATGGATGTGTTCCCTGTGGTCAGTCTCACTGACAGAGGGATGTTTCCATGGCTGGTGTTGATTCTGTGCTGCTGAGCACCCTGCCCTGCTCCAGATCTCTTGGATATTTGTTGCTTGTTTGTTTGCTCCTCAGATGTCACAGAGCTACTTAAAGAAAATGAACTCCCAACTTGTCCTTTTTCCTAGGCCTTTTCCTAGAAAGCTTAGAGTGGTGCAGGGAAGGAGAGAGAAATGCTGTTGCATCCTGGCCTCTGGGCTCCTGTGGGGTTTAGCTGCTCCAGGTGTTTGGGTAAACTGCTCTGGGCTGGAAGCAATTCCCACCAAAGTGCTGTGTGTTAATGGGCCCTGGGGGTCTGGCCTGGAGATGTGTTCTCTGGGGGCTGGGGGTTGTACACAATGACCTCAATGAGATCAATGCTCTGAGGAATCCCGGGTGGGGAGAGCTCTGTGGCAGCATCTCCAGCCCCCAGGCTCATCCTGACCCCCCAAAGGTTTGTTTTGGATACCTTTGATATCAGTCCCAGAATGGTTTGGGTTGGAGGGACCTTAAAGCTCCCCCAGCTCCATCCCCTGCTATGGGCAGGGACACCTCCCACTATCCCAGCTTGCTCCAAGCCCCATCCAAGCATGAGCAATTCCAGGATTGGGGCAGCCATGGCTTCTCTGGGCAGCCTGTGAGAGAACAGGAGCCTGCTTTGAAGACAGGTGTCTGCAGATGTCCCTGCTTCACTCTAACCCTGATTATATTGGAAACATCATTTTGCTGGTAACCTGCCAGTGGTGGCCACCTGGGAGAGTGTCACTGGTGCTGGAAAAAGGGCACCAGGACACAGTGAGTTAATGCTCAGAGAATCAATGCTCATCCAATTAAAAGGTCTCAAAAATGACCAAAGGCACTTGGACTAATAGGCCTTGGGTTTGCATCACTAAATGAGTTTGTGAATCCCTCCTGACTGGGCCTTTCCATAAGGAAAACAAGACAGGAGCTGATGTAGCTGGCAGATGGAGTTGTTGTGTTTTCATTAGAGCAGGACTGTCCAGGCAGGAGCTGGAAATGTCTGTGAGCCTGCCCTGCTGGCCCTGGGAGTGCCCCTGTGGATGGAGGGCTGGGTCCCTTCCTGACCTCACCCTCTCTCCCCGTCCCTCCTCGTGTCAGGGTGACCTCAGCCCGCATTTGGAGACGCTTTTTGGAAAGCAAGGGGCCTTTTAAGACTGATGCAACTGCTTGCCAGGTCAATTGGGAAAATTCCTTTCTCCTGAAAGATTTGTGCTGCTGCAAACAGAGTAAAATCCTTTTGCCCTTATTCACGTCTTCCTAAAGATCAACAGCAGCCTTTGACAGGATACAGGAATCACAGTCAGGACAGGCATGCACCTGGAGCTGGGTGACTCTGGAATGGGGGGGTTGTAACCTGTCTCTTGTTACCCATTTGTTTCCTTGGATGCAATTTTCCTTTCTCTCATGACAGGGAAACTCTCCTGTCTGTCTCCTCGCATTGAGCAGAGACTGATTTGTACAGAACTGGAAAAAAACCCTCCAGTAATAACTGGAAGGAGGCTTAAGGAACATGAGACAAAGCTCTGCTTCATGGAACAGAAGAGGGATAAAGTGGATGTTGCCTTCCTCTGGCAGAAATCAAATCTCTCTTGTGCCCCGGGGTGGAGGAGGGGATGGGGGATGCGTTCATCTCATTTTCCCAATATCCTTTTTGTTTCCATGTCTCTCAAGCGATCACAAAGCCATAGTGGAGGTGATGAACGGCTGACTTTGCTTCTTGAACCTCTCCTGGACTTCATCAGTGACCTCATGGACCTTGAAACTCACCCAATTCCATCCCCTGCCATGGGGAGGGACACCTTCCACTATCCCAGGTTGCTCAGGAAGGCAAAGCAAGCTTTTCTTCTTGATTTATTTAGCTCCTCTGCTACTTAAGAACATTTTTTTTTTTTTTTTTGTGAATGGAGCCTCCTGCAGCCGTATGGAAGGAATCAATCATAGGAAATAAAGAGCTTGTAATCCGTTTAACTAGGACTTTCCACCTCTCATTAAGCCAGAGAGACTCATGCCTAATTCTCTGGGTAGCAGTTGCCCAGCAGATGTGCAGGGAATCGATTGGAAACTGAGTCTTGCTGGTTTTGTTTTCCCTTTTTTTCCTCTCCCTTGCTGTTTCCATTCCAGTGCGTGCAGTGGATGTGGAGGCACTTGGCTCCCTCTCAGATGAGCCTTCCTGGGGTTGTTGGTGCAGTTTTCTTTTCCTGCTGGCAGGAGCCAGGTTTCCAGCAGGGAATGTGGCTGGGGGAAGGTCTCTGCAGCAATGTGTGGGACAGGCTCCTGCTCCAGCTGCTGTGATGCCTTGGGAGGGCTGACCTGGAGCAGGGACTGGACAGAGCTGGAGAATAAAGCAGATATTTATTGAAAGGCCTGCAGGATACACCTTGGGCAGGACAAGAGCCTGACCAGGGCTGCACCTGAGGTAGACTCAAAATGGTCACAAAAATGGTCACGAGGTTTTACATTTTGAAAAGTTTTGGTCCATTTGCATATCGGGGCTTAATTGTCTAATTACAGCTTCAGGTTGTGAGGTCCTATCTTTCTTGTTCCTCCCTTCAGTCCACTGTTGTTTTTGCTTTTTTTTGTCCACTGTTTTGTTGCTTTTGGGGCTTGAAAGTTGTCCTTGGTCTTCAGCAGGAGATTTGTTTTGTCTACCTACTCTGTGAAGAGAGTTCACTAACACTTAATATGAGGCTTAGAACTACACCTTTAGAGAGCATAGAATCTGAAAAACATGAAAGCTAAACCTTAAGGCATCACTGGCACCTTGCAGGGAAGGTGAAACCAGGGCCAGCTGACACCATCCATGGGGAACTCTTCAGGGCTGTGTTTGGAAAAGCAAAAACCAGGAGAGGGAGGAACGCTTGTCTGAAGAGGAAGCTGCTTTTCAGGGTGTGCACGTTCAAACCCAGCTCTGTTTCCACTTAATCTCTCAGCAAAAACGTGCTGGTAACGGGTAAGGCTCGGTGCAAACTTCTGGTTTGCAGCTTGGTGAGGATGGCAAAGCTCCTGGAGCCTGGGGACAGGAAAAATATTCCGTAACCTTTCAAATTCTTGACATACTTTTTAATTCCTTGTTGGTGCATGGGTTTTGTTGAGCATCCAGCTGTGCTTTCCTGCGTTGTCTTCTCATTCTTCCCGTGATGGTTTTTCCTGTTTCTCACCTGGCTGTCTCTGTTGAGCCCTGCTGATGTGGTGTCATCACTCAGACCATACCAACAGCACAGGATGTGCTCTGTCAGAGGCTCTTCAGACAGCAGAACATGGGGTCTCTTACTCAGGACACTGCCTTCCCATCCCACTTCTCCCAGAGCGGTTTGGTGCTCTCCTGCCTGCCCCTTTGGGTTTGTGGCTCAGATTCCTCCACTTCCCTGTCTGCTGCCAAGTTCAGCAGCGCTGTCTGGCTCCTGGTGGTGTCTCACCTCACCTTAGCTGCTATTTTGGATTTTTAGCTGTTGAACTGCTGGGTTCTTGTGCTGCTCTAATGTTTCTGGAGTGCTGTCCCAAGGGGACTCCACCACAATAGACTTGGAGAGGTGGAAAGGTTTGACTTTGTCTGCCCAAAATGTGATTTCATGCACTTTGGGCTGCTTAACATTTCTCTTTGCTGCTTCTAGAAGCCAAGAGCCTTATTAGACTTCAAGATACGAGAAATTCACGAGTTGTTGCCCCTCTCTCCACGAGCCCCCAGGACATGAAGCTCGTTTTATACTCAGGTTATCAGAGATTCTTTGGCAGAAGGGACCTGAAGTGTCCCATGATTTTCCTCATGTCTCACCTGTGCTTTCCTGCTTGGAGTTACTTCAGAACCTGCCTCTGGATTCACCTGATACTTTTGGATCTGCAGCAGATTTTGGGTTTTCAGAGCTGCGCCGACACCTGGACCTGCAAGGTTTGTGCAGAAGGCAGAGACTGTGTTTACTTATTGCTGTGCCAGAAGTTTGTGCAGGTTTTTCCGGTGCCCTGTTCCTCTTCTTCCACCCTTTCAAAGTTCCAGGCACCCATTCCTGCCTCAGTTAGTGGAAAACATTAAGAAGCTCTGTTGCAGAGGGCGTTAGTCCGTCCTGTGCTTATTTATTTAGGGAGATTAAAGTCTAAGTTTTTCTTTTGTAATCCCTTTGAAGTATTTATCTTTTGAAGTCTGAATTTTCATTAACTGGAAGTGTACAACCCCCGAATGACACGCTGCCCTAGTTTCAAAGCTGTAATTTTTTTTGCAGAAAACATTTAAGAACAATAAACAACAGGTCAGACTCACGAGGGCTCCGTGTCAGCCAGATCCTATTTGGGAGGTGTCTGTTTGGGTCATCCCTGGCCACTTTGGGCAATCAAAGCGGGCTCTCCCTGGGTCCAATGTAGCCATGGATTTTGGGGATCTCAGGGGGACAGGGATGTGTGCTCCTGAGTGCTCTGCCAGACCAACACGTGGCCTGGAGACCTTTCTTTCAGTTCTTTCATTTGTTCTTTCCCCCACTCTTCTTTTCTGCCATCGAGGCAGCAGCACTCAGCTTTAAGACAAGGATGTTGTGCTTTCCTGCCTCAGTTCTCATCCAAAAGATTCCATATCTCCACATGCACCTGGCAAGGGATGCTTTGCTGCAGTTTATCTTTTTTGTTAGTTTGCCAGGGGAAAAAGAAACATAGATGCTGACTGGAGTTTTAATATATCTGCTGCCTTTGTTTGTGCAGTATTATCAGTGTAAAAATGAATGTTTACAGCCTGGAAAAAGTGGGTGGGAGGCCTCTGACCCAACCTGATTTCCAGCCCAGGGAATAACAATGTGTTGGGAAGAATAACCCCGCTGGGTCATCAAAGGGCTCCTTGCCTGGGCATCCTCCCCCCCTAAAATGAATCACCTGAGGCTGTTGTACGGCTTTGGGGCGTCCCATTCCCACCTTGAAATGAAATCTTGGATTTGCAAGCTGAGATGCTTTGGGTTTGTGCCAGCGAAATGTGGAAAATGGTGCTCAGTGTGTGTGTGCATCTCGATTTCCTCCCCTGGGAGTGGCCAGAGCAAACAGCCCTCAGAAACAGCTTGTTATTAAACAGATGGGGATATTGACCCTCTTCCATTTCCATTTTCCCAGTCGGGGAAAATGAAATTGCATTACTTTGGCTTGGATGAGTTCAGTGTATTCATAAAAAAATGTGCATGAAAACCAATGGGAGAGTGCATGGAAATCCCAAGAATTTAGATTATTTATATTATTTGTATGATTTCAGCCCTGGCTGGGCAATAGAGATTTCTCTTCTGGTTTGTTTTTGGTTTTTTGGTTTTTTGGGGGTTTTTTTTGTGCACAGAACTGTAGAGTTTGCTCTGGAATAGCTCAATTTTTTAGCAAGTATTTAAGGAAAATCAGGATTTTCCAGTCTAATTAGGGAAACAACTGACAAGCAGCCTTACAAGCATATCAATAGGGCTAATTGATTATCAGGGATGTTCTCACCTAATTGGCATAGGAAATTATTTGCTTAACAAGGTTTTAAGCATAATTAGATTGATACAAGTTTTAGTGGAGATGGGAGATGTTGAATTTACAGCGATTCTTGATAAACAGGGATCCCAGGAGTCACCAACAAGAGGAAAAACACTTCTTTTCATATGGAAATCAGCAGAATCTGTCAAAGCTCTTTTTAAAATGAATTAATGTAAAAACTTAACCTCAAATACCCCATGAGTCTCTATTTTTTTATGTTTATTTGCATTGCAAGTGGGGTGAGTCTCCTTGGGCCTGAATTTTGGGAGATGGGAGCCTGTGTGCTCAGGGCTTGCTTTGGTTTTGAGTGTCCCACTGCCTCTCCAGGAATGAGGGTAGCATGTGCTTCTTCCCCTCGTTCTCCCCACAGGTCTGCCTCTCTGAAACCGTGGGAGGCCGAGGTTTTCCATTTGATGGGTCTTCCCAGCCGTGCCTTGGCAGGTGGAGATCCTGTGGGAGACCACAGGGGTCTTCCACGTCTGCATGGGTGGAGTTTTTGGAGGAAAACGCGTGTCTGCCTCTTTCCAAATGCTCACCTTGGCCCCCACCTCTCCTGAGACTTCAGGATTCCGTGGGTTGGTGGTGGACCTGGCAGTGCTGGGTTAATGGTTGGACTCCATTATCTTAGAGGGCTTCTCCAGCCTTAATGATTCCACGATTTCATTATTCATAAGCCTCCATCACGGCGTCCTTGGCTGCGTTTTGGGTTTTCTTTTGGATGTGCTGATCCAAATCATCCTGAGCAAACTGTGGTGGGTGTTCAGAGCTGTCCATGGTGTGGCTGGAAGGGCAGTAAAGCTGCTTGTCCCTGGGCTTTTAAAAACCACAGAACCTCCTGACCTGGAAGGGACTCACAGGCCCATCCAGCCCAGCCCTGTCCCTGCACAGCCCCCCACCAATCCCACCCCGTGCACCCCTGGCAGCGCTGTCCCAACGCTCCTGGAGCTCTGTGGGGCTGTGCCCATTCCCTGGGGAGCCTGGGCAGTGCCAGCACCCTCTGGGGGAAGAACCTTCTCCTAAATCCACCCTAAACATCCCCTGGCACAGCTTCAGGCCATTCCTGGGTCCTCTCCCTGTCACAGAGAACAGTGCCTGCCCCTCCTCTTCCCCTCCAGGGGAAGTTGTACCTGCAGTGAGGAGGTCTCCCCTCAGTCTCCTTGAAGGGGGATCACACGGCAGGGCTTGGTCTGCAGCAAGCCTTGGGAAAGGCTGTTAAACCTGCTCCTCTGGAGCTTCAGCCCCACTGTTTACTCAGGGCACTTCAAGACTTGTGCTGTTGCTCTTCCCTTCACTAAAACGAGGGCACTGAGATGCTTTAGTGATTGGTCTTGATTGCCGCCTTCCCTCTCCAGTCCAGGTTTCTGAATATTGCCCCGAGACTACACAGATGGAGGAGATAACTCAGAGAGACAAAAATCAAAAATTTTTAGGCCAGATCTCCCCAGAGAGCTTCACTTTTAAATTTGCAACTCCAATTCTCCCTTCTTTTTTTGCCTTTTCTCCGAAGCTGTTTGGAAAGGAATAATGTGTAACCAATACCTCCACTCCAGTATCCCACAAGTGCAGTGTGTGCTAATTAGGCATCCTGGAGCCTTTGGAAAGTGCTCCCGTTGTATTTGCAGGTGGAATCCACCCTGCTGGCCCTTTGTGGGCAAGCGAGCTGGTTACTCAGCTCTGAGAAGCTCACAGCCACTGGCAGATGATGCATCTTGAAAGTCAAGGTTGAGAGCATGAGTGAGTTTGTGTTTTCTGTTTTATTTCTTCCCCCTGCCCCCCCCGGTGCACGTTGCTGGATTTGAATAATTAATGCCTGTTGTCTTGCTTCCTGTTTTCATTTCTGTATGTAATGCTAACCAGCAGTGGGCTGAATCATTCATAGGCTGCTTTCTCCACCTCGACAGCTGGAGATGTCATGGGAACAGGGACTGTGAGGTGCTGCAGGCTTGGTGCTGCTCCCTTAACTCCATTTCTGGAAGCAGGAGCAGTAAGTATTGGGTCCATGCTCTTGGCCAAGCGAGGCTCTCTGGGCAGATGGTATCAGTGTGCTTTCTCTCCCTGCAGCTCCTGTTGCTGCTCAGGTGTCCGTGTGTGTGGAGGGGAGGGTGGGTGCTGTGTTTTGTCCTTTCCCATCTGTTTCGGGCTTTTGTGGATCTGGTTGTGATGCTCATGGAGAAGAGGGAATGATTTTAGGCTTGTTGGTTGTGCCTCATGCAATTACTCTGTATTTAGGAATGGATTTTTTAAAACTCATCTAAGATTTTTTTTTTTGTCAGTTGTGCTTTTCCTGAGTTTTTGTGGAGAGCAGCCTGGAACTCTGGGCTCCCACAGTGCCTGCCTTTGCAGTGAGAGGAACCAGGGTGGGAGCTTCACTTGGTGCCTTACAGAGCTTTTTCAACTGACTTTTCCCTTGGACACTGCCAGGGATGGGGCAGCCACAGCTGCTCTGGGCAACCTGTGCCAGAGCCCCCCCTACCCTCACAGGGAAGGATTTCTCTCCTATCAAATCGACAAAATTCTTACAAGTGATGAAATGAAATGCTCAGTGAAAGCTTTTGTGGGTGGAGCTGGCCTGTCTGCCCTCATGCCTTGCATGACTAAAGCAGGAAGAGGTGGAAATCAGGAGAGATGCTGTCCTTCAGAGAAGAATTCCTACAGGATGGCTTGGAACAACTGTAGCCTTGTAGGTTTTCGGGGTAGGAATACGGGGTTTGCCTGGGGAGTTGTTAATAGGCTGTGACTGATTTTTACATCTGGTACATCGCTCCACGCTTGGAATCTCCAGGGCGGAGAGGATGGTTTTGCCCAAGACCTTTAAATCGCATCCGGTTTTGCACGTCCTCGGTGTTTCTGTCCCGTTGTGACAGCTTTTGTGCCCGTGGTGGGAAGGCAGAGGGGGAGACTCCTTTCCTGGGGGTGGTCTTGAAGCTGAAGATGGGAGGCAGCTTGAGCAGTGACTAACGGTGAGCTGTATAAATAGCAAGAGGAGAGCTGAAACGCGGGCAGGGAGGTGACCTCGGCACAAGGCCATGGAGGTGCCACAGCAGCGCCGGGGGCAGCTCAGCTGGGAGGGCACAGGGGGGATGTGATCAGGAAACAGCTCTGGTGTCAGGCTGTGCCTCTGTCCTGCTTGTCACCCCCGGGGGGGCGAGCAGAGCCACGTGGGCAGCTGGGCTGGCCACGCGTGGGTGTGTGAGTCGTGCCCACCTCGTGTCCCTGCTTGGGTCAGCGCCCCGAGCAGCGCAGGGAGCTCTGCTGGAAGCACAGAGCTGCCCCCGTGTCTGGGAGGCACAGGGCTGTGGGCTCTGGGGACAGCATGGTGACAGGGTTTGGAGCCACAGCAACCTCCTGCCTCCGGGATGCTGAGTCCTGACGGCAGGGCCTTCCTGGGCTGTCAGCACGGAGCGTGAATGGACACGGACACGGGCAGGAGCGGGGAGGGTTGAGCTGTCTGTGTCCCTGCTGACATTTCTGGGCTCCACCACCGTGTCTGCACCGCCCTCAGCATCCCCTTGTGCACCAGCTGAATTGAAAAGTAGGGTCAGCCCTGCTTTTGGAGGCTTCCTTCCATGGGATGTGTCAAGGAAAAGCTTTTAGGTGGCTGCTTTATCTCCCCAAGCCCAGGCACGCTTTGCTGATGCCCGTGAGGATGTTGCTACTCAGCTGTCACAGCTTTCCCCAAGACCTGAGCCCCAGGAATCCCACATGTAAGGAAGCAGAGCGTTTCCGCTGGAGAGGGTCGGATTTACTGCCCACACAGCCTGCACACAGCTCTGCACTCTCGGGAAAGGTGGGCAAGCACTTGGCAAGCTCAGCTGCTGCCCAACTGCACTCCCAGCCCACTGCTGATCTGCACAGCAGCAGTGTGTGGGGCTGTGGGTGCACACCTGTGCTTCAGGAAGCTCTGGAAAACCTGTGGTGTGGGATCAAGCACAGCTCTGCTTCCCTATGAGTGCTTGAGAGGTTTATAAAGGGAGAGGGTAATATCTATATTATGTATTTTGTGCATACACACACTGTGTTCCATGTTCTTGGGATTCTCCTGTGCAGGGCCACAAGTTTGATCCTTGCTGGATCCCTTCCACCTCAGGATAGTCCGTGATTCTGTGATGCCCCTTCTGCAGGAGGCATGGAAGTGTTTATTCCTTGTCTGGGACTGTTTTGCAGGCTCCATGGGATGCTGACAATAAACTGCTTTAGCTTGGCTCAGCTTCAGCTTTGTGGAGGTCTCTGGATCGATTTTCAGGTTGTTCTTGCAGCGGCTCTGTCTCTTCACCTTTCAATCATTCATAAAAACCCAATCACCTGGGCTGCAGATCTTCATCCTCCTGCGTTTGTCCTCACGTGGCTTTCCTTACCAGTAATTCCTGCGAACACATTTGCTTTTGGTGGCGTGAGAGAAGCTGCACAAGGAAATAAAACTTGCAAACTAATTAAACTTCTTGGTCTTGTTGAGTAACGAGCGGGAGATGTTGGCCGGGCTGGGAATAGATCTGATTCTCATCCCTCCTCTCCGTAGCCAGAGGACACGGTTAATTATTAAATTGCTTGTTAATGTATTGAAATATCGCTCGGGATTTTAATTTCCTTTTTTTTGTTGTTGTTGTTGTTTTCTCTCCTTTGCCTCAGGGCGCTCCCAGGAGCTGATGGGTTAGTGGCAGCTGGCTCCGGAGGGGCTGGGAGGAGCATGGTTAAACACCAACCCCTGCAGTACTACGAGCCCCAGCTATGTCTGTCCTGTCTGACCGGGATCTACGGCTGCCGCTGGAAACGGTACCAGCGGTCACATGATGACACCACCAAGGTGAGCAGGACACAGCAGCTGCCTGGCATCTCCTCCCTGTCCTCTTGGCCTGTAGGTCTTGGTTGAAAGTATAAAATATTGGGTTTTGTTCCTGTTTGTTGGCTGGGATGTTTGGTGGGAGCTGTTGACCGTGGCGGGAGGTCTGGCCCGTATGGCTCACGTAGAGATGGGCACAGTGAGGTTGGTGGTGGTGCTCCAGGGGATGGAGGGTGCCCAGATCTGTTTGTGTTGTGGTAAAGGAGAAGGCTTTCCTTGTGGCTTTTTACTCCTTGCTCTGTGTCCTGCTGGTGCTTGCAGCACCCTTGGCTGGATAGGTAGGTCCTGTGTTTCTGCAGCATCTCTGCCTTCGTGATGTGGTTGTAGAGGGCATGGTGGCATTTGGTCCCAGAAGGGACTTGATGATCTTGGAAGTCTTTTCCAACCTTTATGATTCCGTTCTTGCATGTGACAGTGAGTTTGTAGCCAGAAGAACAGGGTGCCCAGAGAAGCTGTGGCTGCCCCTGGATCCCTGGCAGTGCCCAAGGCCAGGTTGGACACTGGGGCTTGGAGCAGCCTGGGACAGTGGAAGGTGTCCCTGCCATGGCAGGGGTGGCACTGGATGGGCTTTAAGATCCTTCCAACCTAAACCCTTCTGGGGTTGGATTAAAGGCAGCAGAAGGTGAGAGCAAGCTGAGGGTAAATGGGAAAGCTGTTGGAGGTGACTCTTCCCTCCCCTGGATAAATATAGATTGTAAGAGCTCTGGCAGAGGGAATCCAGGCAGTGAGGCTCGACTTGCACCTCCCCTCTTGTTCTGGGCTGTGAGATGAGGTCTTGTGATGTGTTGATAGGAGAAGTGTGAACATACTGTTGTCAAAACCACCCTATTACATCATCTGGGTAAGGATTTTGTTTTACTATTCTCCTGTAGTCCCATGTTGCCTGGGATGACTTTTTAAAAGTGTGCTTACAAGTTAAATTTGGGGGTTTTTAAAATCTTCTTTAAATCTTGTTTCATCTGGAAGTGCTCCCAGGGGACCCCTTGGTTGCCTTTTGAATGCTTAATTTAGCTCTCCTATCACTTGGCTCCTCTGTTCTGTTTTTAAGTCTATAACCAGGGATCTTCCTGGCTCTAGAGTGCTTTTCCTCTTGGAAAAGCAGCTGTGAAGGAGCAGCCACGGCTGTGTGGCAGATCCTGTGCCAGAAATGCTCCTGGTGGTGAATTGCAGCCATTGTTGGTGCTGCAGCTTGGCCGGGAGCTCCCCTGTGAATTGGAAAGTCACGGCTTGAGTTTGTGCAGCCCACAACAAATTTCCTTTTGCAAAGTAGGAGCGTTGGTGCTGTTCTCCCTCTGCTTTCAGCCTGGCCAGCTCGGTCTGGGTGACCACTTGGAGCCAGCAGAACATTACAGGTCTTAGCTAAAAATTTACAGAACAGTTGCCATGAATTTCTCAGTGGAATCTGCCTCTACGTTACCAAAAAATAGCAGCAGCGGCTTTCCAAGTCTGCTTGGAATTCCCACTGGTTTTTGCTTGTGCTGGGAAGGAATTCATTGTGTTTCAAGGGAGCTGATCCAGGCTTAAAAATATGTCCAGTCTGAGCTGGTCTTTTTAAAAGTCTGTGTGAGGCCTCAACTTCCACTTTGGCGAAAGAGAGATGGAGACAGCAGCAGGAGTAGGAGAAAAAGCCTAAAATGAGCTGTGTTATCTGCTTTCTTGTTAAAACATCAAACTCCCCAGAATAAAAAGCTTTCATCCAAATTTGGGTCATGACCCAACCTGGCCTCCGTGATATCTTCAGCTGATGCCTGTGAATCTTTGTTGTCTGAATTGTGCTGCACCTCCACAGAATTTTAATGATTCCTCTCTTTTTCCTTCAAATGTATGCACATCAAGCTTTCTACTCCACGTTAAAAATTTACATGAAAATGAGGATTTTAATTGGACACCTGAGTTCTAGGTTTTTTTGAGGGGCAGCTTGCTGGAATTGTCATTATCCTTTGCTTTTCTCTGACCTTTGAGAATGAAGAGAGGGGCTGAAGGCACACAACCAATATACTCCTATCTCCTTTTAAAATTTTGAACATTTGCAGAATTCATTTTTCTGTTGTGGACCCTGAGCTTTAATGGCAAGATCCCCTTTCACTTTTTTTTTTTAATGAAAGACACATGAAGAGGGAGAAATGGTCTTGCTGAGATTCAGATCATTATAGTCTCTAGCAGGTGTGAGGAAGGAATTTCTTATCTAACCACAGCCTGTTCATCACATAATCAACTAAGGATATTATGAAGTCAGTGCCTGGAAGCATTTTTTTCTTGCTTCCAAACCCCTGTTGTTTGTACACAGCAAATATCCCACCTTGGAAATCATCCTGGGTGGGAGAGGGGACAAAGATTTCCTGCCAAAGAAAGAGCAATGATAACTTTTTAATCTATCCAGGAAGAAGAAGAAGCCGCTTTTATTGACTGGCTGGGCTGAGCTATCAAAGTACGGTCTTTCTTTCCATCATCACAAATCTCCTAATCCTCTTCTTAATTGCAAGTTGTCTGAACTGTGAGGATGTGGGAGGGGAGATGAGGGGAAATACCCAATAAAGCCTCTCCCTGCCTTCATCTGCTGCTGCTCATGTAGCTGCAAATCCATAAAGGATATCTCAGCCCCTTCCCTGTCAGGATTTATGGCCTTCCAGTGAAATGTGTGTGATTCAAGACAGTCCATTTGGTGAAATGCATCACATGACCTCCAGCTGAGGCTCCTGATGGCTTTTTGGGGTCCTTTTGTGCAAGGAGCTGTGATCCATCAGCATAATGAATTGCAGTGCTGTGTCTGGGCTGCGTGCATTAATTCCCTCGCTGGTGAAATGCCTCTGTAATTCCCGCTTGGCCAGAGCTGTGAAATGACCTGAACAGATGATCTAAGCCACGGGCTTTGGAGCTGGGACTTTGTCAGGGCTGATTCCCAAGCGGCCAGAGGTCACTGGTCACAGGAATTGCTTGCTTTGCTGAAATCTGCTATTAGAGCATGGGTTCATTTGCCCCTTTCCGTGTGTTTTTCAATTCGTGAGTGTTCCAGACCGTAGGCCTGAGGGCACAGGAGCTTCTGAGGGAAAGAGGCTCTTTCAAGGTTGTTTGATTCAAGGCTGGGCACTGAAGCATTGGATGCTGCGTGTTGGATGTGACCAGTGATTCAGAGCTGAGTCCCCATGAATGGATGTGTCCAGTCATGTTGGCTTGATGGGCTAAATGCAGGGAAATCCAGTCATTCCATTAAATATCCATGTGTTTTTTCCTTGTTGTTCCTGAGGGTGCCCCCTCATCAGAGGGGGTTGGACTAGATGGTCTTTAAAGGTCCTTTTCAACCCAAACTATTCTGATTCTGTGATTCTGTTTTGTTTTTTTCCCCGTGATGCTTGGAAATGAAAGCAAAACCAGGCTGTCTTTAGGGTTTTATACATCCTTTAAACATCTTTTAAAATTCACCTTTGAGCCCTTCGCTTTCCAGGGAGGCTTTGAGGTGGATGATTGTCCAGGGAAGCTGTTTGAAACCCACGTGACAGCTGAGCCAGGCAGGAATTGCATTTGCTTTGTGTGGTGCCTTCAGACCAGACTTTGCAGAGTGTTACTGGTTTGAACTGGGAATGGCATATTTTGGCCTTCATGGAGGGGCAAGACCTCTCTTAGACAGAGGGCAGGATCCTGTGGAGGACTGGCAAGGAGCAGAGAGGTGTCCCAGCCTCAGGAACTGGAATTAACCTGCCAGGAGCTTGCTTCTCATTGATTTCCACACCCTCAGACAGCTCCTAGAAAGGTTGGGATGAGCCTGCTTGTTCTGTGTCAAAGAGGTTCCCTGTTTCGGCAAAGCCGGTTTGAAGGATGGGAAATCCCAAGTCCTGGAAACCCCAGGAAAGCCACAGTGTTAGAGCCTAACCTTGTGGTGCACCCTAAATATTGTCAGGGCGGGGATGTGTGACTAATGCTGAGTTTCTGGTGTGGTCCTGATCCAGGCAGAATGCCTGTGGGGGAGAGTCTGCAAAACCCATTGACTGTGGGGCCTGCCTTGGGATTATGGGCTCAGACTGGGTGATTAACGTGCCCTGGGATTTATAAAGCTTTAGAGGTGTCAAAGGTTTTTACTGCAGAGCATCTGCAAAACCTGGGTTTGGGCTCTGAACAGCCAGCACTGAACTGAGCTGCATCTGGAGAAAGGGGAAGAAGAGGGGGCAAGGAGGGGTTTTTGGGCCGTGGTCCCTCGGAGCCAGCCGTGTGTTTTTACAGACATTTCTTCCCCTGGACACCTGGGTACAGCAATGCTCCTCCAGTGAAAGGAAAGTGGTGCAGCCACTCTTGGAAAATCTCAGCTGGTTTGAATATGCTCAGTCAACTCCTGGTTTAACCCATGTGGGAAAGCCTTGCCAGGCTCTCCCATGAGTTCCCTGTGCTGGTTTTGGCTGGGATGCAGTTGATTTTCTGCACTGCAGCTGCTGTGGTGCCAGATTTTGGGCTTGCGACCGGAACAGTCTTACAGCTATTGCTGAAGATTGTTTACACAGCATCAGGGTACAATGTTTTCTGGATTCCCTCCAAGAAGGGGAAAAATGAGGTGATTTTTCTGCTTGTTTTCCTAAACAGAAGTTCTTCCTCTCTGCTGTGTAGTTGTTGTTATAGTTAGACTTTTGCAATTGAATTATATAACTCCTTTTTCCAAAGAGGCAATGGGAACCTGTGATCCTGTTAATCCTAGGATAATTCATTGTTGTCTCTCTGTACTCAGACATTTAGTCCTTTCCCGTGTGTGGAGCCATGGGTGTGAATTTTGAGGAGAGAAAATGAGAAAAGTGTGATGGCATTGACATCATGGTAGTTTGACTTGTAGGAGTCTCCATGTCAGAAGTTCTCTCTCTGATCTTGACAGAATAGTGAAAAATTATGGCCCTTTTCCAGAGGAGACTTGATTTTCCTCACCCAGAGGGAAGCAAATGTGACCTTGCTGCCCTTGAGTTGGACTAGAATGATTTACTTGACATTTGGGGTTGAATTTGCCAGTCCCCTGCTTCACCAGCTCTGCTTTTCCAGCCTCTCTCGTGAATTCCCAGGTGTCCTGGAATAGATCCAAGGACACTTGGGCTGTGACAGAGCAGAAAACATTGGAGAGCAACTTTGCAGTGTGTCCTTACTGGGTGGCTGCATGTACTGGGAGAGTGCAGGGGCCAGTGGAAGAAGCTTTGCATGATCCTTTCTTTTTTTCCTATCCAAGTGGAAGGTATTTTTTCCATCTTTCATGAAAGTAGACTTTATGGAAGTGCCTCAAGGATGCTTGTGGTTCCAAAATGACCACGAAAATGAACTAGATAAGAAGGAAACCTGGCCCCAGTGGGAGTAAATGAATGAAATGGAGGGAACGGGAAGGAGCAGGATTCGTTTGTGGTGACGATCCTTGAGAAAGGAGTGCAGAGGAAGAGGTGAAAGTTGGGAAAGGAACCAGTCTGGGAGTAGATCATAGAATGGGTTGGGTTGGGAAGGACCTTAAAGACCACCTAATTTCACCTGTCCCAGGGTGCTCCAAGGCCCAGTGTCCATACTAAGCTTGGACACTTCCAGAGATCCAGGGGCAGCCACAGCTTCTCTGGGCACCCTGTGCCAGGGCCTCACCCTCCCAGGGAGCAATTCCTTCCCAATATCCCATCCTACCCCTGCCCTCTGTTGGTTCAAAGCCATTCTCCTCTGTCCTGTTATTCCAGGCCCTTGCCAAATGCCCCTCTCTGAAATAATGGTCAGCGGGGAAGGGAACAACTTGAAAATGTGTGAGGTGTGGCTTTCCTGGCATTGGTCACAAGACATTTCAGTCATCTGCCAGTTTGTTGTTTCAGGGAGGCCCCTGCTGCCTGTAGGGTCTGGGTGGGGATCCAAAGTGCCTGGGTTCTAGGAATGCTTGTGGTTTTAGGAATTGGGAACCTCTGTGCTGCTGACACATCTTATTAACAAAATTGATTAGCAAAGCTGAAAAATATAATGACTCTTCTTTGTTGGCTGCGAAGCTGATCTGTGATTTTTATTTGCTGTCTCATGTGTTCCTCTGGTAAAGGAAACTTGGATTTAGGAGTTATAGATTTAAGCTTTTTCTCCAGGTTATTTCCAGAAGAACCATGGCCAAGCTCGTGTGGGATTTCAAGGGTAAAAGCAGCAGCTGGAAATGTGCTTGTCCATGGCTGGAGGTTTTAATTGTTTTTTGGTTGTTACTCTTTGTACTCATTGCAACCTTGAAAATTATTCTATTTTTTTTTTTGCCTTTGTGCTATGTCTGTGGTCTACAGTGAGGTGTTAAAAGAAAAGCTGATGAACTGGTCTGGACCCATCATTTCCACTTGACGTGCAGTTCTGAGCCTTTATTTGGCAGATACTTATTTGCAGATGATGTCAGCAAGCACTTGAGAGTCAATTGACTTCAGTGAAGTCAAATGAGGCCCTTTTCCAGGGAGAATTATGGAACAAAAAATGAAACAACTGAGGCTTTGTTTGAAGTGTGCACTTGCAGCCTTAGAACCTGAACCAACTTCTTTGTGAGCTCTCCTGAAGCCGGTTGTAAAGTCAAGGTTGACTTTTGGATGACAACAAGCAGTGCCACTGACCAACAAGTAAAGTTTGCGTGGTTGTTCAAATCATGCTGCCTGTGCCAAAGACGGCCCTCGGTCCAAGGAGAGCAGCTCTTACCTCCCTGCCCATCAGCTGGGTGTTTGAGGCTGCTGGGCACCCACCAGGCCCTTGATTTGAGGGTGATGTGCAGAATCTGGTGACTTTAACAACCCCTTGATGCAGAAGTGTCCTTGCTGGACTCAAATTCCCAACCATTTCAGTGGGATCAGATCAGCTGGATTCTGAGGAAAGGGAGTGGAAAGAGACCCAGATCCTTGTCCCTTTCAGCAGAAACCAACCCTTCTCTTGGTGGTAATCACAGAATGGTTTGGTGGGAAGAGACCTTAAGGATGAGGTCATTTCAGCCTTCCACGGTCCCAGGCTGCTTCAAGCCCCGTCCAGCCTGGCCTTGGACACTGCCAGGGATCCAGGGGCAGCCACAGCTGCTCTGGGCACCCTGTGCCAGGGCTCAGCACCCTCATAGCCAGGAATTCCTTCCCAATATCCCATCTAATGATGGGTGGGGGGAGAGGTGGGCGTTGTTGGTGCTGGTGGTGTGTCGGCTCTTCCGCTCCCCCAGACGCTCCCGTCACCACAGCGCTCTTCCTTCTCGCTCGCTGCCGTCCCTTCACCTCTGACGTTTTCTGACGTGCCTTTTTGTGGCCTTTCTGGAAAAACAAACCTGGTTCCTGTAATTCAGAACTCTCCGTGGTGCCTCACTGGAGGCTTTGCTCACCACGCCTGGTTTGTCACCGCTCAAACCGCGCCACATCCTGGGCCAACCACCCCCTGTGACTGTGCCTCCTCGTCTGCTGTTCTCCTTCCCCAAAATGCTCCAGAGCCTCAAGTTGTATCAGAAGTGGGCGTGGAGCTGAGCAGTATCTGGAAAGGATCTCTCCTTTCACTGCTTTTTTTTTCCCTTGAGGTTGGTGCAGAATTACTCTGTGTGTGTTTGCAGGATTTAGTAGCTGTGTGCTCAAGTCTGAGCGAACTGTTTTGCTGCTGTTGTCTGCAGCCATTCCTGCTTCTCCAGCCAGAAATGAGGGATAAACAGCACAAGGCAAAGGGGAACCTATGATGGGCCAGTGTCTGTCGTGTGCTGGGCTTGAAATACCCAAGTTTTTGTGTGATGAGCCAACTCCAGCATTTAAATTACTCCCAGGATGGCTGATTGTTTATTTTCTTTCCCCAACATTTCACCCTTGAGATTTAACAAAATAGTCATGAATAAATAAGCCAAGCTTCTGCCTCCTCTCCAGAGGGATGCTGGCTTTGGACACTCAGCTGCTGCTGGGCCCAGGGCTTCATTTGGTTTCCCTCTGGCAGTGCACTGAACCCATTTAAATCTCTCCTAGGGAAAAAGAGGTAAATCCCTTCCATATGTCAAATATTAGAAAAATACATGATTTCTTTGACTTGCACAAAGCATCCCCTTGTCTGGCAGATACAGGAACAAGTGCACCCTTGTTTCTGGGAAGCCAAGCCCTAACCTCATGCTGGTAAATCTGACATGTCCATTGTTTCAGACAGTCTCTGTTGATGTCAGCTGTGCCTGTGGAGGCTGGGGAAGACCCTGATTTTATCAATTTTCCCCTTGAAAGAGAGGCACTTCAGTTCTGCCTTGCTCTAATTCTTTTTTATTCTAGGCCTCCAGGTCATTGGGTTGCCACCAGAGCTGGGGCAGAAAGCCTTTGGCACATTAGCCCATTCAGTGGCTTTTGTTACCAGATGTGTCTTTGCCTTCTGGACCATCCTGTGGGATAAATAAGTCTGTGTTTTGATGGGGCAGCACTCTGTGGAGCAGAATGTGAGCGCTCAGGGTTTGCCAGCTGGGTCAGGCTTGAGGTCATCCTGCCCCAATCCTGTCTGTGCCTGGGCACAGGGCTGGGCTTTGTGGGGAGCAGCAGAGCAGCCCCCTGTGCTCTGGGCTCCTTTCTTCTCCCTCCTGCCTTGTGGCCACCCAGGGTTGAATACAGGCTGGATTTTGGGCAGGAATTGTTCCCTGTGAGGGAGGTGAGGCCCTGGCACAGGGTGCCCAGAGAAGCTGTCGCTGCCCCTGGATCCCTGGCAGTGCCCAAGGCCAGGCTGGACAGGGCTTGGGGCACCCTGGGACAGTGGAAGGTGTCCCTGCCCATGGCAGGGGGGGCACTGGATGGCTTTAAGGTCCCTTCCCACCCAAACCACTGTGGGATTGTGTGAAAGAGGAGTGTGGAAAAACTTAAGATACAGCCTGGGGAAGAGGAAGGGAGGATGAAGGGCAAGGAAATAAAACAGTCCAGTAGTTGGATCCAGTCTGATCTGATATTTGTGTGTTCTTCTTGGTTTTAATTAACTGATGTCCATCAACTCTCCTGAAGAGGGACTGGAGAAACCCTTCCAGTTTGATAGATAAATTTGATAAGTATTGGGAAAAGAAGATGGTCTCTAGTGAGATTGCTTTGGGTGGACACATGGACTTCTTAGAGAGATAAAAAGGCATTGCAGTTATTCCTGAGCACACTTCCTCTGAGAAATGGAGGACTGGAGATGGTCCCAGGAACCTCCTTCCATATATTGCATTTTCACATGCTTTTTCATTTAGGATATTGTTCAGCTGCTCCGAGTCTTTCACAGGACTCAGGCAGAGCTTACCTGCTGGGGAGTAGAAACTAGTTCAGGACCATTACCTTTTGGCTGTATTTTTGCTGGATTTCTTCTGTTGTTGCTTAAAGATTTATTTTGTTTGTTGGTTGCTTTTGTTTATTTTGTGATGAACTGGCCCCAGATGGATAAGTAAAAAATTGCTTTTCCTGCTTTGAGCTTACAATTGTGGAATGTGGGAATTCATTGGAAAGTGTTTCTAAAGGTGCAGTTAATTACCACCAACAGCAGCTGTTGAAAACTGGGGTTGCCACTACTTCGAACTTTATTATTGCTCTTATGATGGAGGATTTAGGGATGGGGCCAGTCTGCCCTCTGCAAATACATTAAACCAAATGGAAGGTGGCTTGGTGTGTTTTATTAAAGGAAACTTAGAAAATCAAATAAAAAGAATCCTTCTGCTCAGCCTGGGCTGAAATGGCAGCAAAAGAAAAAAAAAAGTTTAGAGCAACCTCTGCTTTTATTCTGGTGTCTTAATACCAGTTTCACTGGGATGAGCCCACAGGGCTGAACAAAGGAGTAGCTGGAAAATTAATTTCTTTGGGATTGAAGACAAATTCTGCTCAGAGTTGTCTTTTAGTTGTTCAATGCAGCTGGAGTGAGCCTCTTGTTCTGCTTCAGGGTTTTAATTGTCTTCAGTGGGAAGAACTAATGAATTGGTTGGTGTGAGTGTGGTATTTACTTTGACAAGTTTCAGATTTGCAGCGGTTCTTAACTACAAACCGGTACCTAAATGGGCTTCAAGAGAGCTGGAGAGGGACTTGGGACAAGGGCCTGCAGTGCCAGGACACAGGGAATGGCTTCCCATTGCCAGAGGAAATGGATGGGATTTTGGGAAGGAATTCTGGGCTGTGAGGATGGGGGTTCCTGCCACAGGACGCCCAGAGTAGAAATTAGGATTAGAAATTCTGTAAGTAACTGCTGTAGGAGCCAATCAATCACCCATAAAAAGGTCAGCCCTGCTCTGGGGCCGCTTGGAATATTATCCAGAGCCTGGATTTGAAGGCAAAGCAGCTAAAGCTGCAGAGAACACCCTGCAACTCCCCAGATTAGCTGTGAATCCTGGTGGCATCAGCCCCAGTGCCGCACTCCTCACCTCCAAAACAACAGGCAGTGGTTGGTGCTGTCAGGAAGCCTCAGGTAGCAGGGAGAAGGATGATCCCAGGGATTCAGAGTTCCTCAGTGGTGACACCAGCAAGGTCTCTTCCATCCCAGTCCATTCTGTGGTTCTATGAAATGCCAGTCTCAAGGTGTTTGGGGTTTTTTTCTTTCTATTTTTCCCTTGCTGTCATTTTCCCCCTCACCCCCTTTCCTGTTTCCGTCTCAGACCTGCTGCCAGAGCAGCCCAAAATGAGCTGCACTGGGGGGAACTGGCAGAAGAAGGAACTGGGAGCTGTTTCCTGGCCCTGGCTCTGTTGTACATCTTTGCAGAAGCCTCTTCCTAAGTGGGGGATGTGCAGTCAGGGCACTTGATCTCATTTCCAGCCAGAGCAGAGCTGGTGCAGTGGGGTCAGAGGAACTAACGAGGGGTATTTCCTGTGGGATTCTGTACCAGCACTCCATCCTTGGAGATAAATGTGTGCTGGGAGAAGGGCGTTGTAATTCAGCATGTAATTCATTCAGTGGGACATGGCAGCCTGGACACCTCTTGATAGCATCATAATTCAGGCAGCAAAGCAGTCAGAGGTGCTTTCCCTTTCCTGTCTCCATTTCTGGAATGTGAGCAGAGCTGATGCAATGGATTTGTTGTGATTTCAAGCCCCCAGTTGCTGATTTGAGTGCAGGATAATGCTCTTAATTCAACAACCCACAGGCTGAACTGTCACCACTTCCTGGGCGATACAAACCCAAATGTTTGCATTTGGTGGTTCCTTTCAGCCCAAGTTCCTTATTCAGTATGGGTTTGGGATTTGCCATTGTATGCTGGGGTGTTTGTTTTGGTTTGGGTTTTTTTGTTGTATTTGTTATTCCTCTGGGTTTGTTTTTTTTTTTTAATTGTACTAAAAGCCCTGATTGATGGATATGATGAGATGAATGAAACACTGGCTTGGGGTCTGGCCCTTACCTCAGCAATCTTTGGCTTTAAAGGTGTCAATTTAATGTTTCTTCTTCATGTCAGCGAAGTGGCATTTGACACTTTCAGTCCCCTTCCAGTGCCTCTAAAGGAGCTCCAAAATAGCTGGAGAGGGACTTTGGGACAAGGGATGGAGGGACAGGACACAGGGAATGGCTTCCCTCT
This sequence comes from Nicator chloris, assembly GCA_013400495.1. Lineage (NCBI taxonomy): Eukaryota > Metazoa > Chordata > Aves > Passeriformes > Pycnonotidae > Nicator > Nicator chloris. Next base: position 235,171 of record WAAE01001247.1, read on the forward strand.
GCCAGAGGGCAGGGTTGGATGGGATATTGGGAGGGTGGGCAGGCCCTGGCACAGGGTGCCCAGAGAAGCTGTGGCTGCCCCTGGATCCCTGGAAGTGTCCAAGGCTGGGTTGGCCGGGGCTTGGAGCAGCCTGGGACGGTGGAAGGTGTCCCTGCTCATTGCTGGGGAGGCTGGACTGGATGAGCTTTAAAAGGTCCCCTACAACCTCAAAAGATTCTATGATTCCATGATTCTCACTCATTCTTCCAGAAAATCCTGCAAAATTCAGGAAAACACTTTTTTTCTGCTCTTGGAAACAAAGCTTTCCTGGGCTGAGCTTGTTCCTCCAAAGCAGATCTCTGTGAGAGCATTTAAAGCAGCTGCAGCTGGGGAAAAGTGATGGGGAAGTGACCCAGGCTGCACAGAGCTGTCAGGAGGTTTTAAGGTATTAAATCGACTGACAACTGCTGCTGAACAATTATATTTGACAACAGGGTTGAAGTTGAGCAGTTCTTAGCCCTCTCTGGGTGTGATTCATGACTTAATACACTGCCTGTGCTCCCAAACTGTTTTCCTTATCAATTACCAGCAGTTCTCCAGCCTGTCATTTCATGGCAGCTGCCCACAGTGGCATCCCAAGGGGATGCCTTTGCCTCTGGGGCTGCCAGCAGCGATGGATGGGCTCAGCTGGAGCCAGGTGCTGCCTGGAAATGCTCCTGTCACTGCCTGCAGAATGGGGCTGGGCAGGCACATCAGACCTGGTGGATGGGGCAGTCTGGCACTGCAGGGGCTGGGGTTTGCAGCAGCTCATGGTGGAAGCTGGGGGGAATTTCTGGTTGCTTTTCTGGGCCGTTTTTGGGCTCATTTCTCTGCTGTGCCTGAGATGCTCTTGGATCTGCTTTATTCTGAAATCTCGCACCCCTTCTGATTATTGAGGGCTTGTAAAGCACACAGGACAGCTTTGGAACTGAAGACTTGTCTTCCTCTCCTCCTCTCTGACTTCTCTCCAAATGGGAATAGTCATTTTACCCCTAAGATGCTGCTCTTACCTGTGCTTTGTAAAAGGATCCCAGCACCAACCTGGATGTTGCACCCCAGGGAGAATGTGGGAAGCATCTGCTGGTGCTGGCACATTAAGTGGTTATGGCACTAAAACAGCTTTATGAGAAGCCAGCACTCAGCTTCTTATTAGTCCAGTGCCTCTGTGGCTTGAACACAAATTAAATTTGAGATTTTCAACACTTGCAACCGATGTTTAAAGCTATTAGAGAGGTAAAAGGCTGAAATGGCTCTAACGCCTCCATTACAATTTAACCACTGATTGAAGGGTTTTTCAGAGGTGACAGTATGGGTTTTTAAAGCTACTTCTGGGCTTGCCTTCTTTAGAAATCTGCAGGGAAGATGAATGTGGTCCAGGAGAAAGTTCTCCCAGCCCTGGTGCTGAAATGCTCTGTGGAGAGGGCCGTGGGTGAGGGGACAGTGCCTTTGAAGCCTCCAGGGTGTCTGAGGTCAGAAAAAGCAACAGGAGGAAAAGAAACTCTCCAGTTGCTCCACTTCTGCATTGCTTCCACCAGCATGGGCTTGTTCAACAGCTAGTCTTGCCCTGAGTGAACGTTTTGCTTCCTTTTCCCCCCCATTTCTTGGCAGTGAAATGATTCATGTCGCTTTGTGGTTTTTATTTAATTGACGCACACCTCTTTGCCTCCCTTTTTAACCTGTGCTGTTTTTCTTCCTCTTTCTGTGATCTCCTTTCTTCTGTTTGCTTGAAAGGAGAGAAGTAGCCAAAATCCCTCTCCTAGGAGCTGCAGTAACACCAGGCTGCTCAAAGGCAACCCCCTTTAAACTCAGATATTTCATTTGCTCCAGAGCTGGCTGAGGACAAGGAGTTCTTGTCCTCTTGTTCCTGATGATGCTGATTTAAAGAAAACACCAGACTAAGAAAGTGATTTTATTTTGCCCTGCTCTGAGATTGGTAAAGAAAAGATCTGGGAGACTCAGAAACAGGCAGAGTGTGTTCCTTCTGCTATTCGTGTTTTTCTATTTTTTTTCCCCCTGTTTTACTTTTTCAGGGCTGACTTGCTCAGAGGCTGCTGGGTGTTAAAATTGGGTGGGAACTCCTGGTGGAGAACAGAAAATTAAAATTTCAGATATCATTGTTTCCTCTGGATGTGTTTTGTCCCCCTTGGAGCAAGTTAAAGCTTGAGGATGCCTTCAGAATCAGGAGATGCATTAAATGCCACCCAGTTACCTCTGGAAAGTAATTTCTTGGGTGGAGAATGGATATTTTCTGAATTATGGTGCCTTTTAATGGAGGTCTTGATCTTGTCAGGCTCCACCTTCTACAAACACCTCAAAAGATGACCAGGAAGGAGTTAGTAAGGGGATAGAAAACAAATATGTGGGCGTACTTCGGGGAAAAATCATTCCATTCATGCCCTGCCCCATTTTTGGACTCCTGCCTTGCTTGTGGGGTTGGGATGAAACGCTTTTTGCACTAGAGGAAAAGAGGCTTTGAGTTTAATAATTCATGTATGGACATCTTGAGCTTTGTTTAAAGCCTTTTGTCTGTCATCACAGCGCTGGCTTGAAATAGGATTAGGGCTTGTTTTCCTTGGCTTCCTGAAATTTTGCTTCAGGAGGGCTTTAGCTCTGTTATTAAGCCATGTTTACTATGTAGGGACACTGACACTGGTGAGGAAAGCTTGTGAGATAAATCATGTGCTCCTTGGGTGTTTGGCTGCTGCTTTCTATTTGTTAGAACTTTCTACGGTGGATTTGCTTTCATGTAATTTGGTGGGAGGAGGGTGATTTAAATATGAATTTCATTATTTCCAGTGGTAGGAAAGGAGTCCTCTGTAGCTGTGTGCTGTCACTGCTGCCTGCAAAATTGCAGCTATTTATCCTCCTCGGGGTCCTGTTGCAGTCAAATTCCAGATGTCAGAGTTTGCTGGGGTTTAAAAATGATTTTAATTTTCGCAGAGGTCTGGAGAGGGTGTCAGGATTGATTTGCTGTCTGTGGATAGAGGCTTTGGTTTTGTGGCCTCTGAGCATGAAAGACAAACTCAGGGTCACTGTTTATCTCTTCAGAGCTTTTGTGAATATTGAAGACCAACTTATCCAGATCAGTCTCCTCTTGGAAATGCTGCTTTTCCTGTAGGGACAATGAGCAGGCTGGTGGGGAAAATGGCATGGGTTGGGTTTTCCTGATGCAATTGCTCTTGTCTGTAACAAGTGCAGGACCCTGTAGTGGCATCAACCTGAGCAGGAAATATTTTTAATTGTTTTCAGGGCTCACAAAGAATATTGTGCCTTCTACAGGCAGAGAGATGGCTGTGAACCCCTGAAAAAAGTCCAGATTTTCCCTGTTTCTGAACTGCAGGATAGGGGCAAAAATAAAATAGGGATGCTTAGATGTTGTGTGAAGTTGTTGATTGTAATGATTCCTTTGGAAAAGCTTTCTGATAGTGACTTCTAGGGAAAATCCCAGTGTTTTACTGGCAGACTGGCTTTCCCTGGCTTCACTCAGTGTCCAGGGATGTTCAATCCAGCTGTTTCCAAGATGCTCCTATTACTTTTAGGCTGCTCCCTGAGCCTTGATAGAGACCTACTGATTCCTGTGACTTTCCCTTGAGAGCACCTCAAAGGTGATGATGGGAAAAAAAAACCCCTTTGGGAAAGGCTGAGGTGTTTTCTTTGAGTATGTTACACTAAAAAAACCCAGAAACCTTGAGGAGTGCAAAACTGGGCTGAAGAGCAGGTGCCCGAGGTTGTGGGGATTGGAGCAGCTGAATTCCTGGTAGGGCTTGGGAAAGGTGGAGAGCTGGCTGAGTCGTGGACTGAACCAGTCCTAAATCTGTGTGTGCCACGTGTCCAAACACTGCCCTGTCCTCAGGAGGCAAAGGAAGCGGTGCCAGCTACACAGGGGACTGGAGATCTTCCCATGTGGGCTTCAGTGAAGCTTCCCACAGCATTTCCCAGGAGAACCTGGCTGCTCAGGGCTTGTTCAGTGGGTAAAAAACCGGCTGAGCCCGGAGGGCAGGGGTGCCCTCCAGGCTCAGGGTGGGAGCCAGTCCTGTCTAAAATCCGTGTCCGTGTCTGGGTGAGGGGATGGAGGGCAGCCTCGGTTCACAGCCCCAGCTTGGGGGGGATGTTGAGGGCAGGAATTCTCAGGAGGATCTGGACAGGCTGGATCCATGGATTGAGGCCAGTGGGATGAGGCAGAACAAGTCCAACGCCCTTGGGTCATCGCAGTGCTCTGGGATTGGGGTGAGTGGCTGGGGAGCTGCTGGACCTGGGGGTGCTGGTCCCGGTGTTCTCAGCCAGCAGAGAAAGAGAATTTGGCTTTAAAAGGTTGGAGGGAAGGTTCACAAGCTGCAGGATTCTTGTTGTAAAATTAAAGCACAGCCTCAATGTAATGAAGAGAAAAAGAAAGGAGGTGCAATGTCTCACTATTTATGGCATTATGGTAATTCTGCTTCCAAAGCAGATCTTTAATTTGTACCCCACTCGAGTTGTTGACTCTCATTTATAATCCAATAAACCTATGGATTGTTGCTCAAGGCAGGCCAGGGATATTATATCAGGCCAGACCTAATAATTTAGGAGCAGTTTATTAAGCTCAGTAGCATCTAAAGTGCAGTTGCTTTTACGGGCTGGCTTATCCCATGTGGCACCACCTGGTTTGTTCCCTGGCTGCTGCTGTGTCCTGAATCCATGGCTGCAGCCCTTGTCTGATTGCTTTTGATGGGGGAATTGTGCTGTCCAGTGGTGATATGAGTTGTTTTCCAACACCTCTGCCCCATGGCAGGGGTTTGGAGCTGGATTTTCCAGCCCAAACAATTCTGTGATTCTGTTTGTAAGCCCTGCTGATTCCGAGTTTGTGACTGGTGTTCGAGTTTTGGTTTGTGGGGGTTTTTAGGTTTCTGTGTGGTTGGTTTATTATTTTGTTTAGGGGTTTTTTGTTGTTGTTGTTTTTGTTTGGTTTTTGTTTGTTTTTTGTTTATTTGTTTTGGGTTTTTTGTTTGGTTGGGTTTTTTTGTCTTCTTGGTTGTTTTTAGAAGCATCTTTTTGTGTGCCGCAGGCCATTGTTTTGACAAGGTACTTTTGATAAGGTTTATTTGCTTTTTTTAAATACCTGCCAGGAGAAAACAGAGTTCAACCTTCTCTGAGGCACTGTTTGATTCTGTCAGATTTATTTTATATTCCCAATGACCTCAGGCAGCTGCCACGTCTGTCTGGTGGTTTCCCACATGCATCAGCTCTGTGAACTGGGAGCACTGCATGTTAATAACTCAGTTTTGCACTCAGCATGGAGCACATAGAGAAGAAAAAGACTTGGCCACAGAAATAAATCTCCCAGTTCTTAGAAGTCCCGATTTTCTGCTGGAGGCCTTCTGATGCAGGGTGGGGTGTGAGGAGAAAATATCAGGCTGTTAATGGGCAGAGGCCAAACTTCTGGACAAGATTCCCCAGACAAAACCCCCAGAGAGCTTCAAGGTCCCCCCTGAGCCTCCTTTTCTCCGGGCTGAGCCCCTTTCCCTGCTCCTGGGGCTCCAGCCCCTTCCCAGTTCTGTTCCCTTCCCTTTGTGTTGTTCCTAGAGCTGCTGGGAGCTGCCTTGGGAAATACCCCCTGTGGTCAGACAGGTAAGGGAAAAATCCGCCCTGTTTGGGTATTAAATGCAGCAAGAACCATGTAAAAGATCACATCCCTCAGGGACAACGCTCCTGCTTGGCTTCAGAGCTGCTGCTTTTCCTTTTTCCCTGGTTCTTCTGAAAGCTGCAGCCTGCTTGGTGGTGCTGGAGTAAATCCAAGGCCGGGTTCCTCTGGAGCCTGTGGGCTGCAGCAGCAGATGCACCTCCCGCCTCTGAGCTTCCTGGCCTGCCTTTGGAGAGCCAGGAACAGAGAGTCCTTACGGATCTCCGTGAAATACTCCTGCTACTCCCTCAGCAGATCTGCAGCCAGAAGAACCAGACTGCTGAGGAGGCTGTAAAAAATCGGAAACGCGGCTTAGCACGTGCTATGTTTAGAAATTCCATCAGTCCCGCTGGAATGGGAGCCGTGGATAATTCAGATATTTCCTGTGGCAAGGGGTTGGATTTTTTGGGGTGGGTGTCCTGCAGGCAGACAGGTGACACTCTCAAGTGGGTTTGTAAATCAGTTTTTACTTTTCCTGTGCTTCTTGTAGGCAATGCTGGCTGTATTTTCATTTTGGAAAGTAAACAGGTGTCTTATAGCAAATGTGCCTTGATATAATTAGTCATAATTAAGAACCAGGACTGCTTTAGCTGTTGATTGAAAAATTGGGCATTTTTCTCACCAGCTGCTTCTCACTGAAGCAATTTCGATGCTCTGAGATGCACGGAAAAAACCCAGCCCTGCCAAAGGCAGAACAAGTTCAAGGCCATTCCTCCCCAAAATTCCCTTTCTCAGTGGTACAAACCTCTGCTTAGGGATTGTGATGACAAAGCTCACAGAGGTGACAGATGACTTTGCAGTGACTCTGCAGATGACTTTCCTGCCGTGGGTTTTGCTGCACAAGCAGTTTTGCTCTTGCAGGAAGGAGAGAAATGGGCTGGAAAGCTTTCTTTGCAGGGGAGGTAAAAATTAAATTACTGTAAAATTCTTTTTTTTTCTTTGCTATGCATTTATCTTACACTCCTTTGGGTCCAAGATGTTTGTTGTCATCTGAACTGAGTAGGAATAGAAAAAATTGGTTCTGAGCGTGGTCAGCAGCCTTTAGAGCATTTTGGTGTCTGCCAAGCTTCCCCTTGAAGCAGGAGATTTAAGAGCTGCTTTGCTCCATGAGAAAGGTGGAGAAGGGTCACTGAAGGCAGGTGTTACACCTTGGTGTGACACAGGTTGTGCCTCATTTTGGGCCAGATTCTCTTCCATAAGCAGGAGAGAGGTTGTGTGCTTGGGATGAAACCCAACCCTTCTGGAGTGGCACTGTTGACACTCTGGGTGTGATCTATTCCTGTGCTTGGAAATATTTTTTGTTAGCATCTATCCCAGATGTGAAGCCAAAAGCCACATTTTCCATTGTCTGTAAAAGCCCAGGCTGCAAACCAGTGGTGCTTTGGGAATGCTTCTCCTGCATTCTTCCCCCAGCTGGGATCTGTCTGGCCATCCCTGTCCTGGCCACCACAGGGGCTTTATCTCAGCTTGCTGGTTTCCGCGTTGGGTTGTGCAAAGAGATGGTGTGAAAGCAGTTTGCTCATCCAAATTGCCCACAGTCCCGTGGGGGAGCTGCAGGATTAGCACTTCTGTCCTGGCACGTTTTACAGTCAGTGAGTGATGGAGTAGGAAAGATCTTGAGCTTTGGGTTATTTTCAGTGCGAGCCTTTTTGGACTTCCCAAAAATGCCCTCTCCAGGTTGTGCTCTGAAAGGGGAGTGGGAAGTCAGGCTGGCTGTGCTGCTGCTTTGCCAAACCCTGGAGTGCAGCAGGGTGCAGGAGCAGCAGTTTGGCAGATTTGTTATTCCTGTACCACCTTCCATGGGAGGCGCGTTAATCAATGTGCAGCTCTTGAAGAGAGGGATAATTATTCCTGTTTCCACAGAGCTAAGAATATCAGCCAGATTAAAATGCCTTTTCTGGAATTGCAAATGATTTTCTGGTGAGGAAATGACCCAAGTTTTCTCTCCAAAGAGCACCCATCCGGGGTGCTGCTTTCCTTCTAAGGGCACTCACTGGACATCCCGGCAGAGATCCCTGGGCTGATCCCCCAGCTGGGCAGCAGGAAGGGGGGATTCTGCCCCTCTGCCCCTGAGCTCAGGTGAGAGCCCACCTGCAGAGCTGCCCCAGCCCTGGGGCGAGCAGCACAAGGACCTGGAGCTGCTGGAGAGAGTCCAGAGGAGGCTCCAGAGCTGCTCCCCAGGGCTGCAGCCCCTCTGCTCTGGAGCCAGGCTGGGAGAGCTGGGGCTGCTCACCTGGAGAGGAGAAGGCTCCAGGGAGAGCTCAGAGCCCCTGGCAGGGCCTAAAGGGGCTCCAGGAGAGCTGGAGAGGGACTGGGGACAGGGGATGGAGGGACAGGACACGGGGAGTGGCTTCCTACTGCCAGAGGGCAGGGATGGATGGGATATTGGGAAGGAATTGTTCCCTGGGAGGGAGGTGAGGCCCTGGCACAGGGTGCCCAGAGAAGCTGTGGCTGCCCCTGGATCCCTGGCAGTGCCCAAGGCCAGGTTGGGCAGGGCTTGGAGCAGCCTGGGACAGTGGAAGGTGTCCCTGCTCATGGTCCATTCCAACTCAAACCATCCTGTGGTTCTGTGAAGTGTTAAGTTTGCTCTGGTTCTGGAAAGGTGACTCAGGAATGTTCCTCCCTTGGGAACTCCTCGTCTCCCTGGCCGCGTCTCTGGCTCAAAGCCGGCCTTGGTGCCTTTGCTGCAGATGCTCTAGCTTTAACTGCAGAGAAAGAAAACAGATTTAACTGAGCAGGGCCCCTCTTTGGGGCTTGGCACCGTTCAGGTGCTGCCCTGGAAAGCAGCAGGGGATGAAGCAGCTGCAGGGCCTTTCTCAGCAGGGACACTGGGGCATTTCTGGTTTTCAGCAGAGCAGTGAGGCTCTTGCTCCTGCCTCAAACAGGATGGTAACAACTTGTTTCTCTTGTCTGCGAGTTGACTTTAGCCATGGTGATGGGTGCTGAGAGGAAATAGCTGCAGGGGAACCCCTGGCTGCTGTCCAGGCACGCATGGCAGAGTTGTTATTACATAATTCAACTTTGCCGTGCCAGAGTTTGTAAACATGGCAGAAAATGCCCGCTTGCAACAACAGCAATGTGAGTGTGATGTGGCAGAGCTGCTGGGAAGTGGGAAGGGGACCTTGTGTAAGTCAGACCTTTCATTTCTTCGCTGCAGCTTTTATTAGTCTATAAATTTGGCTTATTTTAGTCCTCGTTTTTGTGCCTCCCAGCGGTTCCTGAATAACACAAGCGTTTAGACACCTACTGCTTGAGCATTTTCCTTGCTGCTGTCCTCAGCTGGAGACCAGCTGACCCTTCAGGCAGAATTGCTGGATGATCAACCTTTGCAAATGCTTTTTTAATATGTCATTGCCTGTCACTTGTGCCCCCAGTGGAGACAGAAGAAAGAACCCGTGTGGGTGTCCATGTGGGGAAATGTTCTGGTTTGCCTTTTGGTGTTGATGCTCCCGGTTTAGCTCTGTCCTTCTGCGTGTGGGCACTCTGCAGCCACAACAAAGTGGCCTCTGTGACACCAGGGGGGCTTTGGGGAGGGCAGACGTCACCTGCTGTGGAGGTACCACAGGCTGGTATTTGTTGGTCATGCAAAGCAAGGCTTTCCTAGACCCAAACGGGGTCTAATCTGGGGTGTAATCCAGGGAAAGTGGATATTGGGACCAAGAATGGCACCCACTGCCTCTTTTCGTGTCAGGATTTTGTCTTCCAGCACTGGCTGGTGATGCTCTTGCCCTTTCAACCAGCAGAGAAAAATGCTTGGTTCATTTTTGTTTGCTTTGTGCCAAGCATCATGACAAAATAGTATTTTTAGAACTTGGCTTGTAGACATTTGCTGCCAAGGGTAAGATGCAAGGGGAAAATTGTCCAAGGAATAAAGTTAGTGTCTGTTCCTTCTCCCAGTCCAATCATTTGCCCTTGGATCTATTTTACATCTATGCCACATTATTTAGGATACTTTATAGAACATTTTACAGCAGAATTCCTGTAAACAATTCGGAAACGCAGTAATTCTCTTTAACTCGGGATAGATATTCCGGACTTCTCTCATCCACTGTTCTTCCTAGAAAGCTGTGCTTATGAACCTCACAAACACCCAACAGGAGAGAGCTGGGAGCACATCTGAGCCTGAGCTGGACAAGTGGCAAAAGCAGATTGGGGCCAGGACAGGAACAGCATCAGTAAAGGCCAATGTGGAGCTGTTTCCCCTGGCACTGAGTGATCCTTTGAGGGGCAGGGTGGTTGGGTCACAGCTTTGCTGGGGTTTTTAGAGACTGCAATCTTTTCTAGGCCTGCTATAGGGCCCAAATGTCCTATTTCCACCTGGAGCCAGAAGCTGAGCATTATGGAAACACCTTCCAAAATCCCCAGGATGTGCACAAAATGGTCCTCCTGCTGATAATAATTTTTTTCTGAGATTCCTTCAGTAAAATGTAGTACTGAGGCCATTATATTTAACAGCCTTCATTGGCTGTTTTCTTAGGTAGATTATCTAGTCCTCTTTTTTTATTGAGCCTGCTTTTATTAAAGCTGTTTTAAATCCTAACCCCCTTGCCCCAGGATGCTGGTGCTTTAATTCAAGTGAACCATCAGCTGAATGCAAGTCGACAAGATCACGTGCCTTTGCAGAGGACTGTCAGGAGGCTGGGATGAGTTAGCAGGAATAACACCCTCAGCAGGCTCTGAGGATGAAATCCTCCTGCTGCTTGATGCTGATGAGAGCTCAGCAGGGATGCTGTGCCCAGCAAGGTGCCCCACTTCAGGAAAGCCTTGGACCTCAGCCAATTGGTCTCTGCAAGAGCCATGGGCTGGAATTTTTTTTTTTTTTTAATTTTTTTTTCTTTGCTAGATGAGGCTCATCAGTAAAGACTGAAAAATCTGGACCTACTTAGTCTGGAAAAAATAGCTGTCTCCCCTTGGCCTCCAAGTATGAAAGTGTTTGGTAAAAAGGAGGTTGCAGTGCCTTGTTAGCATCAGGAATGGGTTTGGAATGCTTGGATCGTTCCGTGAGTTTGTCCAGAAGCAGTGGTTATGTTGGCTGGGCAAATTCCAGTAGGTTAAAAACATGTTATCAGGAGCTGTGGAAGTAGAGTAAATCATGCTTTGGGAGATAGATTGGGGATCCCCTATCACTCCTGTTTCCTCATGAATCAGAGGCTCCCTCAGGGATTTTTGTTTACCTCTGCCTTGAATGAGAGAGGGAGGACGTAATTGCCAGAGGCAGAACTGATCCAGGACGTGATTATTGCTGCTGAAAGTCCCCAGGGGCCTCTAAGAGCCAGCAAGAGCCCTGGCTCCAGCTGTGCTGCGTGTCTGGAACAGCACAGGAATTCCCCTCTCGGTGCTTTTGTGATGGATGCTGGGGATGCAGTGAAATGCTGCCTTTCCTGGGTGATGGACACCTAGGGAGAAACTGCTCCTCTGGCAGAGTGTGTGGGGTGGGAGGGGCAGGCAGGAATGGGTTATCCCTCAGTTTGGATCCCTTTATCCCTCTCCTTGCTGTTTAAGTAAGGAAAACTGAGCTTTGCAAGCCCTGGAGCCTGGAGGGAATCAGCCCTACCCTTTGTGGTTGTGTTTTTGGAGGCTGGGAGCTGGAGGTGTTTTACAAAGCGTAACAATGATATTTTTGGAGATTTGGCTCTCTTTTAGTTGCATCTGTTGAGCTGCAGTTCAGCTCCAGCAGCCCCAGCAGGAACACACATTTCAGGAATATGTTCCCGTGACCTGCTAAATGGAATTGTCAACGGAGCGTGTCACAGCTCCGAGATCTCAGTCATGGCCTTTCCTAACAAGGTGTGCAGAGAACTGTTAGCCCAGGCTTTGCAATAATCAAACAAGATGTGCCTGAGATGACTTACTTGAGGAAACATCTGGTGAAGTGGTGAGCAGCCAGAGCAGCAGGGTTTTCTTTTCTTTGCTCCTTGCTTCAGACCCAATTTCTTCCTTTTCCTTCCCATTTCTGTAATGATTGGCAGGGGCCTCTTACGCAAGAGCACAGGGGTTACCAAGGAGTAAAAAACCTTGGCAATGTTTCTGAAGTGGCCAGACTGGCTCAAATGGGTTGTGCTCCCAAATTTATCCTTCCAGTCACTCCATCTCCTGCCTGGAGAGGGCTGTAGCAATTGGGGAAAGTCCCATTCCTTATGAAATTTGAAGTAATAGGACAGTAATAAGTAATAAGGGGGAGGGCAGAAAGTGGAGGATGAGGAGTAAAAAGCAAGAGGTGGTGGAGGAGTTTAAGCAGAGCTTTGCACCGGATGGTTGTGATTGTTGGATGGAGAGAAAGCAAAGCCTTTGGGCAGGTTACAAAGTCTTGGGGGAGCTGCCTGATGCACTGTGGAGTCTTGCAGGCTCCTCCTGCCCTCTTGGGCTCCTGAATCTTCAAGAGAGGGATGAGAGGCCGATCCCTCTGCAGCCTGTTAGGTGAGGGAATTTCAGCCCAGGCGCCTTGGTTCTGCTCCGGATGTGCATGGGGTCTGTTAGGCCAATTTGCTACTCAGGGATATTGATCTGCTCACTTGAATGTTTCAAATCCTTGGAGTGCAAGGTGCTTTCCATTAGTTCTGTCCCTCTGCAGTACGGGGTGGAGCTGCTGGATGTGCTTTTGGCAGTGAAGGCTGATTGCACCCTGGGCTATAACAATGACAATGCCAGACGTGGGTTTTCCTCTCCAGGGACACCTGAGGGAACACATCTGGGCACTGAGGGCTCCCTGTAACCATGGCAGGCTTAAACCAGACAGAAGTGAACCCACTGGGGCCACCAAACTGTTCGGAGCAGGTGGCAGGAACGGAGGAGGAGGGGCTGAGAGCTGGGGTTGTGCAGCTGGAGGTGGGAAGAGGGGATTTGGCTGCTCTCAGCAAACAAGGAGAGAGTGACTGTAGAGAGGGTCACAGAATCGTGATTTTTTTGGTGTTGGAAGGGACCTTGAAGATGGCAGGGACACCTTCCACTGGACCAGGTTGCTCCAAGCCCCGTCCAACCTGGCCTTGAGAACTTGAGCCAAGATGGCAAGAGGCAGTGGGCACAACCTGCATCAGGGGAAATTCCAGCTGGACAGAAGGGGAATTTCTCCCCATGAGGGTGGTGGTGAAACCCTAGAGCAGGAGCCAGAGGAGGGTGGGAATTCAGAGCGAGCCACTGCTTTAAGGACTCTGCATTCACATACTCAGAGTTAATAGTGAAAGTTTGTAACTTCTCCTTAGGAACTAAAGTGTTCCCATTGACAAAACACTCCAGCTGACACTTGTTCTTGGTGATCCTCAGCTTCTGGTTCTGTTGGGAGATGGAGTCATCTTTCATCCTCAGAGATGATTTAATAACTTGCTTGAAGACAATATTTTGTTTGTTCGGACGAGGACCGATTGGGTAATCCCGAAATGAGGAACTGCACCGTCAGTGTTTCCTTTGTATTTGCTGGATAAATGTTAGCTCTCCTCCTTTCCTCTCCAAGCTCATACTGATAAATGCCTGCAGCAAATTGATTCTTGGAAATGCCAGAAAACACTGGAGTGCAGACTCCTTAATAAACTCTTTGTTGGATCCAGGAGTGAATTAAAATGGTCTGAAAACACACTTGAGTGATGATGGTGGTGCTCTAGGGCGACTCCAGCTCTTGGATTTGCTCCTGAGGTAGAGAGCAAGTGTTCAGGACTGTGTGGCCATGATCCCTCAAAAATCCCATTCATGTGCTAAAGGCAGGTGCCTGAGCTGGTGTTTCTTTAGGGTCACAAGGATGGTGTGCACTGCAGGGAGATAAAACACCTCTTGGGCCTCATTGCATTTCCAAGTTTGGGGCTGTGGTTATATTGGATATCTCGGAATGCTGTCTGCATGTAAAACTTCCAGCAGGGAGATTTCCACCATGGAGCTGGGGGAAGACTCCCACATTGGATTTTGCATGGTCAGATCCACGTGCTGCTGATTTCCATCTCCTTGTGCCTGCCCTGCCCAGTGTGGTGCCAGATTTTTGGGAGGGCTCACGCTCCTTCCAGTTTCCTCTCCGCAGAAATTCCAACCTCAAGCCAAGATGCCCTTCAGCAAGAAATTGCTTTAAAATATTAGATTTGCTCTAAAAGGCTTCTTTTTTAAAAAGCTGGAGTTTTTCTGATTAAAAAAAAAAAAAAAAGAAAAGGGAAAGGAGGGGTAAGACATTGTTTAAAAGCTCCTTCCTGTTCTAGTTAGATTTTTATTTAGTTATTTAATTATTTTAATGAATGAACAGGAGGTTCACTGTGCTCAGGAGACAGAGGGTAGTTAGGGTCCTCCATAGGGACTGAAAGCCATGAATTCCCAGAGGCACTTTGGCTTGAATAAGAGCCTTCTTCGTGGTGGATGACTGGCAGCTCCAGGAACAAGAGGACTGGCTTCCTCCTTCCCCTCTCTCCCACTTCTTCCCCCATTTTTCTTTTTTTTCTCTATTTTTCCCCCTTTTTATTTTCTTCTTTTTTTTTTTTTTCTTGTTCCCCCCCCCCTTTCTCCCTTTTTTCCTTTTTTTCCTTTTTTTTGTTTTTAAATAAAAGGTGTGCCCCAATTGCTACCCTCATCTGAGTTAAGCTTCTACACAACTTCAGGTTGTTTCCTCTGCCCAGTCTCAGCAGAGTTTGCAGAACCACAGAATAGTTTGGATTGGAAGAGACTTTAGGGATCATCTTGTTCCAACCCTTGCCACGGGCAGGGCCACCTTCCAGCAGACCAGGTTGCTCCAAGCTGTTGGTGTGGTCTGGTTCTCAGTCTTCTAAAGAAAATATCTTTTAGTGAGGAAGATCCATCTGCTCTGAGGTGGATCTCAATTCCAAGCATCCACAACATCCTCCCTGTATTTAAGGTGGGATCTTTAGGTGGGCTCTGCTGTGGTTTCAGCTGCTCTGGGAGAGCTTTGGGCACGGCAGTTTGACGTGAGCCGGTGCAATGCCCACACGTGGATGTGAATCCAGGAGGGAATGTCACATCCATCTGTCCCATCTGAGCCATGCTGGGATGAACTGCAGCACGCTCCAGCAGTGGCATTTGTGTTCCTTCCCGCAGAAGCTCCTGTGGATGCACACGTTGGAAGGGAGCCATCTTCACCCACGTTGATGGAATGTTTGCTGTGAGCTCATCCCTGTGGGAATGGAGCCCGAATCCATCCAGCACTGGCATTTCCTCGGGCCCATTCCCAGTTCAAAGCAGGCTTCTCTCTTTCCAGTTCCTTCTGAAACTCTGTGTGGGTTCTGGGTGCCAGGGAGGATGCTGGAGGCGTGGGTTTGCTAGGAAGGGGTTCTGCTGTTTCATGCCAAGGCTGGCAGACGTAGGTGGATCTCAGGGATGCTGATCCTGCCTGGGAGGAGCTGACAAGGACTCCAGCAAGCAGCACAGGTGCAGGATGCCATTTCAGGACTGGTGTCAACTGGGGTGACTCCAGCAGCTTCAGTGGAGCAAACTCCTCCTGCTCTGTTGGCTCCATGGGCTGTCAGGGAACCAGCTGGCTCTGGCCTTGGATTTTCTTGGCTTTCCTGGAGCAGACCTTGAGCCAAGAGTGTTGTGCTGCCCCTGCTTCCCAGCTGGGGCCAAGGGAAGTGTGAGGGGGCAGCTGAGCTCAAGGTTGCATTTCAGCCACCTTGGGGACGATGTGGGGCAGTAAATAAGGAATTTAATACGGCCTCAAATGTTGAACCCTCTGTTTTGCCTGCAGGGCTTGGGACAGACTTGTCTGGGACAGACTTCTGATAGACCCAGATTAATTACGTAATTCAAATCAATCTTAATTATAAATATATTGAATTTATTTCTATATCCTATCACTATATAAATATTAATTCTATTACTCTTCATATATAATATGAAGGATATTAATTATATGGTTTAGCTTGATGATCTTAGAGTTCTTTTCCAACCTTTCTAATTCTATGATTAATAATCCGATTAAAATATTTAAACCTCAGGAAGAGGGACACATGTAAATGCAGTGAAAACCACTTCAGATCAATGCAGTCTCACCCTGAGCAGTCTTGATTTTGAGATCTTAAGTGTTGATTATCTGTTCTATGTTCAAATCACACTCTGAATCCTGATACAGTGCTGATCTACTTTTTGGGAGGAAAATGGGCAGTTTAGTGATTTGAAGGCTCGACAAAGAACCATCAAGTAGATATCAAACAGACAAGAGTGTGGCTTCTCTGGAATTCTCTAGAATTGTGTTGTGCTAAGCAGGGAATTCATCAGGGGATAGGTCTGGCAGACAAATCATAGATCTGTAGAATGGTTTGGGCTGCAAGGGACCTTCAAGATCACCCAGTGCCACCCCTGCCATGGGCAGGGACACTTTCCACTCGCCCAGGTGGCTCCAAGCCTTGTCCGGGGCACTGCCAGGGATCCAGGGGCAGCCACAGCTTCTCTGGACACCCTGTGCCAGGACCTCACCTCCCTCACAGGAAGAATTCTTTCCCAAGATCCCATCCATCCCTGCCCTCTGGCAGTGGGAGGCCATTCCCTGTGTCCTGTCCCTCCGTCCCCTGTCCCCAGTCCCTCTCCAGCTCTCCTGGAGCCCCTTTAGGCCCTGCCAGGGGCTCTGAGCTCTCCCTGGAGCCTTCTCCTCTCCAGGTGAGCAGCCCCAGCTCTCCCAGCCTGGCTCCAGAGCAGAGGGGCTGCAGCCCTGGAGCAGCTCTGGGGCCTCCTCTGGATCTCTCCAGCAAGCTCCAGGTCCTTGTGCTGCTGGCCCCAGGGCTGGGGCAGCTCTGCAGGTGGGCTCTCACCTGAGCTCAGGGGCAGAGGCTAAACCTGCATCGGCCCTGCAGGTTGGTTTTGGCAGAGGATCAATTTCTAAGGAACCTCCTCCACAGAAGTGTTTTTTTAGAAAGCCTGGATTTCCTGGTCGAAGGATTTCTTTAGTTCACAAATGGTACCATGGGAGGTGTCTCCTGGCATATGTGTGATCATCTGGAATGAAATAGGTGAGAAATTCCTGTTTCTAATATGGGAGGTTTGACTGAATTGAGAAAGTCCTTGTAGGAGGGGGTGGTGGGAGTGTGTGTACAGTTAAACCTCATAACATCTCCTACAGATCCTACAATAAATAAAATAAACTTCCTGAGCCTCTCTGCCTTCCTGTGCCACTGCAGTAAATAATGCTTTGTCTGGCTTGGGGAGTTGCAGCAAAAGAGACTGGCAGAGACTTCGGTTAACCAAAGCTAATCCCTAAATTGGAAAATCTGTCCCCTGTGATACGAATTTCAGTGCTGTTTTAAACAAGATTAAATCTTCAAGCACAAGAGTGGATAAAATCCGTGAGCCAGTGTCACAGATGAGTCAAACATTGGCTTTTCTGCAGCAAATTCCTTTCATATATGGTTTGGGGTTTTTTCCCCAAAACCCCTTAACCTGGAGTTGGTTTTGCTCCCACTTGGCATGAGATGGGGACTGGGGATGTGCAAAAGTGGTGGAGAATGTGTGTGAAACACTGATTGATTGACTGATTGATTATTAAGGATTCTGCGGTTTTAACGAAAACTAAAAAATCTGGCAAACTACAGCGTGCTAAAATGTCTCTGTCTTCATTAATTTCCTTTGGGGGCCCCTCTCATTGTGTCTGTTGATCACTGAATCAGAGAATGGTTGGAAGGGACCTTAAAGATCAAATATTCTGTGTTTTTCTGAAAGCCCCCTGAGAACTGTGCCTGAACCCACCGAAGGATGCCTTGAGATAGGAGAATTTGCCCGGGTTTTCACAAAACCAGCAAGGCATGGCAAGGGCACCCTCAAGGACAGACCCAAAATAGCTTTTGGAGAGCTTTTGCCACAAGCTCTGCTGCTTGCATGTAAATAAGGCGGGGGGGAATTATGTTTATATATATGGGGGAATAGAGCTCCAAGGTTCTAAAATGTTTTCCTTGGCTTGTTTATCAAATCAGTGCCATCCAGTGCATGACTATCAGCAAAGCTCAGCCCAGGGTGACCTTTAAAGAGCTGGAGGGTGGGATTTTTGTAGCAATGTTGGTCTTCAGTATAAAAGGTACCTAAAGCCTCCCTTGCCTTGGAAAACCCCAAATATATGTGGGAATAGAACCCATATTTAACTTAAATGTGCAAGGAGGCGTCAGACCCAAATGAAGAAGGGGAAAGAAAATCCCAACAAGCAGTGGGGAAATTGAGCTTTGAGATCTTGGAGATGTACAGACTGGAAGGCATCCAGAAGGAAGGGAATGGTTTGGGTTGGAAGGGACCTTAAAGCCCACCCAGTGCCACCCCACCACGGGCAGGGACACCTTCCACTGTCCCAGGCTGCTCCGAGCCCTGTCCAGCCTTTGGAACACTTCCAGGGATCCAGGGGCAGCCACAGCTTCTTTGGGCAAAACTGGCTGTCTTGATTTGGGTTACACAGCCAAGAATTTGGAATTTCTAGCAGAAAACATCATTTTTGGCACAGCGAAAATGAAATAATTCCAGCCCTTTTATTGCTTTTTTTTGGTTTGTTTTGTTTTGTTTTCTATGATGGAGGATACAAGGAGGAGCTGTATCACAGGGTTGATATCCAGGGTGATGCATATTAAAAAATACACACAGTTAAGTAGATAACTCCAGCCCTTAGCATGGAAATGGAGGCAAACAATAGTAGTTTTTAGTGTTCCTTTTGTCACTATATTGGTTACACTGTTTTGCATAATTAAAAAGCTAGGATAGTTCACCAGAGGAAAGAGCATTTTCCAAAAAGATCAATGTGTGCTCAGGGTCTGGAAGGGAATTACAGGGGTAGAGTTGCTCATAGTCTTTTCCAGTCTTCCTTGCTCATTGTGGGAAGAGAGGATCTGTTGGAATATTTTCCCTGCAGAATTTATTTCGGTGTTTTCCTTGTTGAAATGCAAACACGTGTGGACACGTGGCCGAGGGGTAAAACCAAGCAGGAGCCCATGGAAAGGGTGCTGGTGAGAGACAGTTTGAAGACACAGGTTGATGTCCTCGTGGTTTAGGATTTTACCCCTGGTATTGGAGCAGGGGCACTGAACACATGTATATTTGAGAGATTTCTTTTGTGTGTGTTGAGTAGAACTTGAAGTGTTCATGAAAGCTGAGTGTTGGTGCTGGTGTGGTCTGTTTGCAAAACACTCAAAATATGTGGTGGTGGTGGGAGAAATAAATGTTGGGGATGGGTGGTTTGGCTCTGCAGGATCTGAGCACCTCAGGGGAAGGAATAAGGAGCAGGAACATCCCTAATCCGTTGTGATATCTTCACCACGTGATAACTACGCTGTCATTTAGGCTAAGCCCAAGGGAAGGGAAGATGCATGAGAATGGAAAAGTTAATTAAACAATTGCCTCAAAAACCCCCACCTAAACAACCACCAACAAAAACCCCTCACCAGACAAAACACCAGCTCCATATCCAGAGATGTTCCCCCTTCCCTGAGAGCTGGAGAAATGCTCCTCCATAAGATGAACCCACAGAAATGACCCCTGTGCCCAGACCTGGGGAACAGGGTTGCATCCCCCAGGGAGCAGAGGTGTGAAACCTGCCTTTGGAAATGTCTCTTGACTCCACTTTGTCTCAGCAGCTGGGATCCAGTGGGATCCTCTTGACACTGACTTCTCCTTTCCTCTGCAGTGGGAGCGCCTCTGGTTCCTCATCCTCACCTCATCCTTCTTCCTCACCCTGGTCTGGTTTTACTTCTGGTGGGAAGTTCACAACGACTACAATGAAATCAACTGGTGAGTAGAGCTTCCCTTGGGAGCTTTGGCTGCCATCGTGCACCTGCTTGGATTCCTCTGGATCCTTTGGATGGAGCTGTAGTGATGATAAAGGGAAAATGTGGTGGGAAGACGGGCTCCAGGAGGGCTGCTTCTGCCTGGTCTATGTGGGGATGTAACGTGGCCTCACATCTCCACTGCGTGGCTGGGGATTTTGTTTGTTTATCTTTATGGCTGGCTGGATTTGAAAGTGACTGAGCAATTTGGCTGCAACTATTCCACAAAATATCCATGGCAAAAACTCAGCCTGAAGCACATGGGTGTGGAAAACATTATACAGAGTTGGAAGGAGCTGAAAAGGAGCTTTGCAGTGAGATGTGCTGGAATTTAGGGTGTTGCCAGCTGCCTCCAGTGCTGGAAATTATTCTCCCTTTTATTATCAGCAGCATCTTAAAACATTTTGACACCACCTTGGGCTGTCTTCTAACCAAACTGCTTTGACATCATCTTGTCAAACATAAGATGTAAAGTGCATCTTAAAACACAGTTGGGAGCTGATCCTTTAAATAAATCATCTGCTTTAGATGCTGGAGCTGGGTGAGGGAGAGTGTTTACCAACATGGTGATGTGAGCTGGCTCCTCCCAGGAGGAGTTGGGCTTTTTCTCTTTGCTCACTGTGAGAAGTGAAACTGTCACCATGGCTCTGGATTATTTGTAACAGCAGCATGATAAAAATGCCTTCTTTAGAGTGGTATTTTGGAACCCCTCTCTTCTTCAGTTTGTACCCTCAGTATGGGATCCGATTGCTCCAAGTCCGCCCCAGTGCAAAACCAACTCTGTCTGAGCTCAAAGTTGTGAAAGGGCTAAAAACAATCCTTCAGAAATGAAGGAAAGCCCTGGGAGTGCTGTGAATGGGCACTGCAGCTGCACTGCTGCCAACTTTTGGGTCCCCAAATGTTCTTGCAGGGATGGGGGGAGATGTGCAGGTCTGCTCTGGGTGCAAGAGGCATTTGGGATTTAACACATGCCCAGATGTCACCTGCAGCCCAAAGCCCTGTCCCTGCCATGCAGCCCAGGGTGCTGGAAGCACACCTGGATTGTGCACAGCACTGGGAAAGGATTCCCTCCTGTGCAGCACAGGTCTGGAAGAGGCTCTCTGGATGGAAAACAGCACTTTCAGGCACTGCCATTCAGTGCTGAGAATGGGTCAGTGCTTTGTGTGTGCTGTAACCCCAGTTAGGGCCCTGCTCCACACACTGGCACCAGAGGTCGAGCAGGGTTTCTGGAAAACAGCTGTGGGAAGGCTGGGGAGGAGAGGAGGAGAACACAGGGTGAGGTTTTAATTACAGCCATGGCAGTTCCAGGCAAGGGGGAGAAATAATTTCCATTGGGTCCATGCAGGCTGAGCCTGGCCCTCTTCCCTTCCAGCACAGCTGCATGGGCATGAAAACAGAGCAGTTTTGGGCCAGACAGGGTGTGAAGGAGTTGAAAGCATCATTTTATTCCCAGCAGGGCACTGAACGAAGCACAGTGATGTCCTGGGGTTTAGAAACAGCACCTTTGCTGCTCCTCTGTCATTGTCGCTTCTGGGTTGCGTTTTTGGACAAGATTTCTTTTCTGCTTGCTCCTGCTGCCTTCCTCTCTGCTCCAGTGATTTACTGGCAAGCTGGGAGCTCCCCCAGAGGAGAGGAAGGGCTCTTTGGGGCACACAGCATCTCTGCACGGGGCATGGCACACCGAGCTGCTGCCAGCACCTTCCTGAGGAACCGGGAGAAGGAACTGCTGTGGTACTGGTGTGAGGAGCTGCTGAGCTGCTCCTGCCCTCCAGAGCTCATCCTTGGGAGCTCTCCTAGCTCGTGTCACGTTCACTGAACCCCTTCAGCCTGTCCCAGCAGGTGAAGAGGGACTGGAGGTGTCTGTCCAAGCAGCCCCTCCAAGGAGGCCCACGGCCAGCAGCAGGTCAGCGTGCAGCCTGGATGAAGACTTCCCCCTCTCTGGGACTTGTTGCAGCTCTGCACCACCCTCCAGGAGATTTCTCAACCCAAACCTCTGAGGGCCTTTCCCCTCTGCCAGCCTTGAGGAGGTTTTTCATCTTTTTTAGCCGTGTGTCAGGCAGCTTGGGCAGCAGTTAGGTCATTTCAGCTTGTAAGGACCAAAGGGACCGTTCTGGGATTGAAATGGGCTTTAGAAGGACAAGGCAAAATTGTGGCCCAGCATGTAGAGCTTCAAGCTTTTAACGTTTTTTTTTTCCTTGAGGCTGAGTATCAGTGAGATCCTTGTTAGTGAAGGTGTTTTGTGCCTCTGAAGTAAATTTAAAGAAAAAAAAATATATATAGCTTCTGGCAATTCCGTTTTTGGTGTCTACACTGGATTGCATTATAGCTCAGATCTGCACTGTCTGAGGTTTGTGCTGCACCAGAAGGCTTCACTCTAGCTCAGGCAGGCTGTGGGGGATGCTGTCATTTGTGAACCTGCCCGTGTTCCCCCTGGAGCAGGGCCAGAAATGCAAGTCTGTGGAGCAGATGTTTTCCTGCCTGGTTCTGGAGAAGGCTCACCTGCTTCAGAACTGCCATGGGCCCAGCATTTGAAAACAATCACTTGCACATCAAGTGGAGGCCTGGTGCTCTCAGAGGGGCATTCAAGGGACATCAGAGCAAAAACTTGAATGGACTGAGAGCTAAGGAAGCTCTGGGGGGTGGCATCAGCAAAGACTTCCGAGGAGCCCTCTTTCCTTTCTTCCCTCTTTTTCCCTAGCAGCACGTCTGAATCCCCGCAGATCCCTGGTTCTGTGCTCTTTGGCTCCCTGAGCTGAACCTGCACATGGACCCTGCCTGTTGAGCCCAAGGATTTGCTTTCCAGATCCCACAGAGGAGCTTCACTCCTGGACAGAATTAGAATCAGAGAATAGCCTGAATTATATCATGGAGTCCTGGTTCTGCACAGGACAGCCCCAAAAATCACCCCGGAGTTTGTCCAAACAGACCGGAGGTTCTGGCTGAGGAATGATCCTGGATTTGAGTGCTGAGGAGGAGATGGAGTCTTTGACCTGCATTTATATAATGCAGCATTTCTGTCTGTTGTAACCAAAAAGAAGGCAGCAAGAGGCAAAAAAAGAACCCAGCCAGTTCATTGAATGAGCTGATTGCACCCCAGAACCATCCTGTCCTTGTTGTGCTGAAGGGTTTGCACGGAGATAATGTAAACTCTAATCCAAGCCAATTTAGGGATGTTGTTTTGGTTTAGTTTGTTGGTATTTTTTCTAAAAATTCAGTGCAAAAATTGGAATCCAGGTCAGATTTGAACTCTCAGAGGGTGCAAGAAGGGTTCTGGGGTTTCTCTGCCTCTCTCTATCCAGTTAATTTCCATAAGGGATTAAAGCACTGTGTTGTCACTTGTGCTTTTTGCTGCCTATCTCTTTTCTTGAAAGATCTGTTTTCTGAAGTCTTGTCTAACTCTAGTGAAGCTGTTCTGGTGTTGAATCCCTTCTTAATCTGTCCTTCCCACTTGCCTTCCAGGTTTTTATATAACCGAATGGGATACTGGAGTGACTGGTCCATTCCAATCCTTGTAACAACTGCTGCTGGCTTTACCTACATTACAATGTTGCTGGTGAGTAGAAGCAAATCCCATTTCTTAGAGCTTGTGTGTTGGCTTTAAAAATGCCACGAGCTTCTCAGGCCATCTACAAGTTGAGGAGTTTTCTCTCAGAAGTGATTTCTCTCTCCTTCTTTTTCTCTTAGCCTTAAGTTGCATAAAATTAAAAGTGAGAAATTGATGGTCTTTGACCTCAGATGATCACAAGTCACAGACAGACACCCTCAGAGGAGGAATACAGCTCCTGTTTCCCATAGTATGGCCCAGTTTTCACTTCTGGGCACGAGTGGCAGTTGTTTCCCTTCATCCCAGGGTGCTGGGACCCTCAGGGTGGTGTCCATCCAGGTGGCCACACACAGGCACTGCTTCCTGCAGCCCAGGAGCCGTGGGCCAGGCTCTGAACTCCCTGCACCTTGCAGGGCAAAGCTGTTTCCTCCACATCCTTGGCTTTGGAGAGGATCTGGCCCATCCTGCCTGCATTCCTGCTGGCTGCTGTGGTTGTCCCCTCGCGCGGTGACGGTGACGTGTCCCTGCATGCTCAAACGGTTCAGGGTGGTGATGTGCCTCTGTCTGACTCCTGGTTTGTCTCTCCCAGATCCTGGCACTGTGTCACATAGCTGTGGGACAGCAGATGAACCTGCACTGGCTGCACAAGGTAAATCTCAGCTCCAAGGGGAGCAGGATCTCGGGAATGTGGGAGCCCGAGGAGCAGGCGGGAGGTGGCACTCGCTGTCACTCTGTCTCTGGGAAGAGCATACAATGTCTGTGGTGCATGGGTGGCCTCATGAGCAAACTGCTCAGGAGAGGCCATCAAAGCCTGGGGACAAAGAATTTGGTGAAATGCTTTTGGCCCTTGCTGCTAGAGAGGCCGCCTGTGGAGATGGAGAAACACCAGTGCTCAGAGCAGCCACATTCAGTCCCAGCTCAGGTGCTCCATGGGCCTCTCTGGGGCTCCTTTCTGTGCTGGAGCCAGCCCTGGAGAGGGGCTGAGCAGATGTGAAGCTGCTCAGAGTGTGCTTGGAGGGCCCAGCTGGAAAAGCCTTGGGAGGAGAGGTAGGTGTTGAAGCTGAGGGTGTGCAGCGTGCAGGGTGAGGTTTGCTGCGCCCAAGGAGATGTGTGTGTAAAGCAGTTTGAGAAACACTGCTGTGAAACACAGGAAAAGACATTTGGAGCACAGAAGGGGAGGGAAAGGGTGTGCAGAGAAAGAAAATGGGTTGGGAGGGTCCCACTGTAGCTGGCAGTCTGCTAATTGGAAATGAAAGGACCAGTCCTGAGTCTGCCAATACACAGCTCCTCCTGAAACTCTGCATGTGATGAGGGCTTGGAGGATCAGGGCCTCAACATCTCCCAGGACAGGGAGAGCAGGGACTTCCCCACCCTGCCTTTTTCTTCTTTTCTTTTCGTTAGAGATGATAGAAATTATGCTTCCTCAGGGGAAGAGGATGCAATCAGAGAGGAGGCAGGGACTGTCTGACTGCTGCTGCAAAATAAATTAGCAGGTCTTGAGTCTGACATGTGTTTCTTCATCAGGGAAAATGGTATTTTTCAGACACGCTGGTGGGCCTAGATGAGTAAGTCCAGAAGAGGGATGTGTTAGTGGAGATCAGTTCTACCCCGTGGACCCCCACCCTTCCTCCCCTTCTTCCAAAGCACCCCCTTTCCATCACAGCTCAGATGTGTTGCTTTGTCTCTTCCCTTCCCCACACCTCCCTCAGCTTCCTAAGGAGGCTGAGATACAAGCCTGGAATAAGTTAATATTTTTCTCTGAACGATACTGAATTAACTTCAAATACAGATTAAAGTGTGAGGGAAAGGCTGGCATGGGCAAACCACACAACTCCTTCCAGTTTTCTCCTGTAATTCTGTGCCAAGAGCTGAGGGTCGTAAGCCAAGTCAAAGATGAGTGTGAGGGAAGGGGAAGCAGCAATAAATTGGAGCTGATTTTGGGAGGAGGAAAGGGAGGAGTGGAGATCTGTGTCCTGCCACCTCTGTGCCACACAGGATGGCCACCCCAAGGGGAATTAGGGCTCTAGGAAGGGGAATCCCGTTTACATGTACCAAAGTGAGTCTGTAAATGTTGGCAATGTGGGATTTGATTTGCTGCTCTGAGCTATTAAGCCTGAAATGGGCCCAGAGGAGCCCTGTGCACCTGACGTGATCCATTCATTTCTGGGGATCGCTTTTCTGCCAAGTCTCCCCTGCAGATTTTGGATCTGCAGCAGCATCCTTTGGCAGAACAGCAGAGGCTGAGTACCAGACACAGGCAGAGAGTGGGGAATTATTTTTAGACAGACAGCCCAGATTGTCAGTCTTTACAGCTGGAGTTATTTCCATGGCACTTCTCGATGGTTTGAACTTTTTACCTTCACCGCGGAGGGCACGTTTCATCTTGACTGCTTTGCTCAGACCCCTGAGTGCTTCCACGTGAGAGGGAGGCTGGGGGAGGTCCTGGTGGGCTGGGTCTTGGTCTGTCACCTCAATGCCACCACTGTCCCATGCAGAGTCCCTTCTCAAGCCCCAGTTTCTGTTGTAACAGGCCACAACGTGACAGCATACGACCCCAACCTCCTTCCCCGTGAGACTTCACACTGCTTTTTTCACATCTGTTATTACATGCAAAGGTTTTCTCTCTCCATTTCCCAACCTATGCAGTTTTTATAATGACCACAGTCCCCAGCCTGTAAATACCCTCTGATTTGTTGCAGATTGGCCTGGTGACAACCTTGATAACTACTGTGGTGACCATGTCATCGATAGCACAGCTTTGGGATGACGAGTGGGAGATGGTATTTATTTCATTGCAGGTGAGTTGTCTGGAAGGATGCTTCCCTTGGGGAGGAAAGGGGCCAGTGCAGCTGAATTCCATGGCATTCATGTATTTCTGTAGGATGAAGCTCTGTCTTGATGGTTGTCACACCCCAAATTGAAATCTTGGCAGTGAGGAAATTGTTTTAAGGAAAACTTGCGGTATCCTGCAGGGATAGAGAAATAGGAAAGGAAAATATATACAAACTTAATTTCTTACAGATCTGCTCTCTGTTCCTTTTCCCCTTCTTCCTCAAAGAAAAAAAAAGTCCAAAAATATTTTGCCCATTTTGCTTAAGAAGTGACTGCTGACGTGTATTTGGGAATATGCAAATCCATGCAAATAGAGGAGGTGGAAATGGCATTCACACAAGTGACTAACATTTCTCAGAAGTGCTTTATTTTATTGGGGTATTTTTAAGATTTGGGCTGGGAATTGGAGAGCAGGAACATGACTCAGATGATACATCTGCAACTTCATGTCATGGTGCTGCACCCTGGTGATGGAGTCCAGTGTGTTCAGAGAATTCCAGAAGAGTTGGGGTTGGAAGGGACCTTAAAGCCCATCCAGTCCCACCCCTGCTGTGGGCAGGGACACCTTCCACTGTCCCAGGTTGCTCCAAGCCCCGTCCAACCTGGCCTTGGACACTTCCAGGAATCCAGGGGCAGCCACAGCTTCTCTGGGCACCCTGTGCCAGGGCCTGCCCACCTTCATCCTGAATTTGTTTCCTTACATTTAGTCTGAACCTACACTATTTCAGTTTAAAACCATTCCCTCGTGTCCTACTGCAGCTGGCCCTAAAAAAGTCTGTCCACATTTTTCTTACAGATGCCCTTTAAGTCCTAAAAGGTCACCATAAGTTGTCCCTGGAGCCTTCTCCTCTCCAGGGGAGCAGCCCCAGCTCTCCCAGCCTGGCTCCAGAGCAGAGGGGCTGCAGCCCTGGAGCAGCTCTGGGGCCTCCTCTGGACTCTGCAGCAGCTCTTTTTCCAAATATCTGTGTTACTGAGGGAGAAATTCCCCTGAAAGGGGGCTGGAGCTTTCCTCCTTTCCCTTCAGAGCAGCCTAAATGCCAAAGGCAACAGCAGGATTTGGAAGAAGCAATGGCCAAAACAGCTGCAGGAGGCTGATGTAGGAACGATGCAGAATGCACCTGGAAACGAAACCTGCAAAATCAATGGATTTTCGAGGAGCTGGGGTGTTTTTAGTCACATTTTCCTCTCCTGTTCTTGTGCCCTGCAGGCCACAGCCCCTTTCTTGCATATAGGAGCCCTGGCAGCTGTCACAGCACTCTCGTGGTTGGTGGCGGGGCAGTTTGCACGGACAGAGAAAGCCAGTGAGTATCTCCTGTGTCCCTGCAGGGTGGGGAGTGGCTGGTCCTCTTGTTTCTCTTTTTTCCCCCTTGTTTCTCATTTTCCCGTTCCTTTTTTTTTAAATTTTTTAATAAGCCAGGAAGCTGTTTTCCTTCTCCCTTTCTGTTCCTGGGTTGTTTTGTTCATTTTTAAGAAAAAACAGTGGTATCTCTTGATCTTAAGATTATTTCAGATTCAGTTGTACTCGTTGAAGGCATCTTACCTGGAAGAGTTTACAGGCTTTTTGGTGCAGACATGGTGGCGTTGGAAACAGAATGTTGGAAACAAGAAAAGAACCAAAACCTACAGTCACTTCTAACAGAAAATAGGATTTCAGGATCCAGATATTTTTGGAAATATCAGGAGCAGCTGCAGGCCTTGGTGCAAACCTATTCTTGCCATTTCTTTGTGGCATTTGCTCTTTTCTGAGCAAATTTTTGGAGTTTTTTTGTTTTGGTTAGACTGAATTTGCAGAGCCTGGTTGGGGTGTGGGTGCTGCTGGGGTGAGCAGGAGCCGGGTCAGGGTCACATTCTGTGTCTGCCTGGAGGTTTGGGTGCTGGTGACACCTTTAAGGTGCAGGGCACAGCATGAGGTCCCTTAGCAAGGTGTCATTGAGTTCCTTGAGTGATTGACATCTCTGCCAGAGATCCAGGAAAAAATCCCTGGCAGAGTTCCTAGAGTTACTTCTGGCTTGTGGGAACATGTGTGAATGAGCCTATTTATGAGTGAAACCAGATCAGTTGTGGCCAGGAGCAGAGCTGGGCTGTTCTGTCCTTCCCTTAAAAAAAAAAACCCAACAAAACACCACCTCCTCTATCTTGCATCCATTGCAAATATTTGTTTTAAGGGGTTTGGTTTTGGATTTGTTTGGGTTTTTGAGGGTTTTTTGTTTGTTTTTTGNGGGGGGGGTGGTTTTGGGGTTTTTTTTTTTAGAGGTTATCCCTTGAGTTCCAAAGCCTTAATGAGTTTGCAAAATAAATAATAATTAAAAATTTAAAAAAAAAATATTTTGCTGTAACATCTGTGGTTTCAAGTGGCTCCAGATATCTTAGGAGTTCAAAGGTGTCTGTTGTACTTTATAAGGAACACAAGTCTGTGGGGCACAGAGGGTGATTCTCTTGCTCTGTCAGCACCTTCCAAAGATTCCCAGGGAGGCTGGGCTTGGTGGGAAGTCACTGATAGCTGGAATTGGGTGGTGTGGGAGGCAGTACTGCTCATCTGGCCCCAAGCACTGCAACTCTGTCACAGCCCAGGGATTTATTTGAACATCTCCAGCTTGATCAGTAAAACATTATTGCATTTTTCTGCTGCAAATCTCAAGGCAGAAGCAGCTGAAGTGGGTGGTGCTGGTGAACCAGCAGTATAAACTTTAAATGCACTGACGTGGTGCCATGGCTTATTTTTAGCTATGTGTGACTGGTGAATTATTTCTCTTGTCAGGCAGGGCAAAATTTGGTGCTGTCCCACCCAAAGGGTGGAAATGCCAACCCTTGGCAATGGGTGGCTCAGTGTTTTGAGCCTCGTTTCTGGGGGCTTAAATCACTTCACTTATTGTTTCCCCAATACAAAATGAAGTGAAAACCTTCTTCAGGACTTGATCTATTTTTTCCCCTAAACACAGAGCTCTGCTCTTACACTGGAGGTGCTGACTGATCAGTCTGTCCTCTGGAGGAAGACAGAGCTGTCTTGCCTTTGCTCCTGTGGGTGAGGAGGTCAGGGCCAGCGTTTTCACCAGCTCCTTTGTCTCTCTCCGTGCCAGCCTCCCAGATGCTGATGTTCACGGCGTACCTGGCAGCTGTAGTTGCACTTTACCTCGTCCCCCTGGCCATCTCCTCCCCCTGCATCATGGAGAAGGCGGCCCTGGGACCCAAGCCAGCCATCCTGGGCCACCGTGGGGCACCGATGGTGAGTCCTGGTCCCTGTGCCAGGGAAGGGATACAACGAACGCTGCTTTGGGGCACTCCTCCTGCCCAGGGTTACTGTGGAAGTAAAGCAGGCCTTGAACCCCGAGTCAAGAGACAGATCAGACGTTTGAGAGACAAACAAAAGGGCAATTCTTGCTGGTTTGTGCCATTGCATTGTTTTGGCTGCTGGTTTTCATGGAATTGTGGAATCCTTCCCTTCATCTTCTCTTAGGTACCCAAACACTGCCACTGTCTATTTGGGGTGGCTCTTTTTCTTCAGGTTTCTAAAGAGCTTTGGTTTGTGCTGCTTGTGCAGGTGAAATCAAGAAGCATTTGCTTTGCTGCACACCTTCTTTAAATGCTAAAAATACAAGCAGTTAACCTGGGTGCTGGCCTGATCGATAGCAGCAAACACCCACAATAAACATCTTCTGCCAGAGCAGGAGAAAGGCTTGTCTGGGAAATAAATCTGTGTCAGGTCAGGTCGTCTTTCATTAAATCAAGCTTCAGCTTTCTTGTGTGGGCAGTACAATAATGAGCTCTCATCTCCTGTATCTAGTTGTTAAATCCCTAATGGCTTCTGCTTATGAGTTTATCCTCTTGTCCATTGTAGGGTTGTTGGTTTTTTCCTGTCTGTTTTGTGCTTTTTCACTTCCTTTCAGTCCGGTTGAGGAATTGACTGAAGATTGGGGTCACAAAATCCCAGAATGGTTTGGGTGGGAAGGGACCTTGAAGACCATGGAGTTCTAACCCCCTGCCATGGGCAGGGTTAGTTAGGGATGCTCTCTAAAATATGGGGATTAAAGAAATGTTTTACTTCACGTTTTAAACAGAGCTCTTACTGCCTTGGCGTGTTACTTGCCTGGCATGATGGGACACTAATGCTGAAATCCAAAGGACTGGCAGATCCCACACTAAGCCCCACACGGGGAACTTCCAAAAGGCATTGTTTTACACAAAAGAAAATTCCATTTCTTAGGTGTCACTTTAATCCTACCTTGTGGGGTTTTTTGGTCCAGTTTGTGGCTTACAAGGAGATTAATACGGGAAAGGAGAGATAAAGAGGAAAAAATGAATAAAAAAATCAATTAAAATGATGGCCCTATTTCCAAAAGGACAAGAAAATACCCTTTAATCTTGTTGATGAAACAAAAGATCAGATCCTTTAGTGCATCATCATAGAAT
Source organism: Nicator chloris (assembly GCA_013400495.1). Taxonomy (NCBI): domain Eukaryota; kingdom Metazoa; phylum Chordata; class Aves; order Passeriformes; family Pycnonotidae; genus Nicator; species Nicator chloris. The sequence goes on from WAAE01001247.1 coordinate 265,337, forward strand.
GCCAGAATGGTTTGGGCTGAAGGAGATCTTAAAACCCACCCTGTTCCAACCCCTTGCCATAGCCAGGGACACTTTCCCCTAGACCAGCCAGAGGTTTGCAGTGGCTGCAATTAGTTTGGAATAAAATTTGGTTCTTCTGTCCAGGCTTCTTCATTAACCTCCCCAACAAATGATGCCATGAGTTTCTTTTTTAAGCCCTGGCTAATTAAGGGGAAAACACAATGTGGTGATGTCCAGCTGCAGCCAGGTTGTGCTGCTCTAATACAGTTTCATAATCTTCTTTAAGGAAGGTCCCCAAAGCTCCTGACTCTGTTTGAATGCATTTGCAATGGATTTCTAAGCTCAAAAATAACCAAAATGAGTTCATTCGCTGTAATTTTCTAGAAATTACTTGCTGTGTCTCTGCAGCAGGAAGAAATGAATAGTAGCCTGATTTTTGCAGGGGATGAGTCTCTCAAACCAAGCACAGAGAGGAGGAAGAGCTTCTGTAAATCCTGTGCTGGGTCTGTCTGGCTCTCAGTGACGTGGGCACAGTTTATAAAGGAGAGGAGGTTTGGAAATCATTGCTTTGTGCCCCAAGGTTTCTTTCCCTTAAGGAATTGGTTGTATCCCTTGTTATAAACCTGGATTTAGGTTTTAGACATAGCATGCCTGAATATACTGTACCAAGCAGGTATTCCTTAAAAAAAACCTGGAGAGATACAGAGAGAAATACAAGCAGGAAGATTGTGCATTTTTTTTTAGTTGCTGCAGTTTGGCTGTAAAGCTTTTTTTTAAAAAATAACATTAACAGCAGCTGCCCCACTTGGAAGCATCTTTGCCTTAAACATGAAAAGGTTAAATTTGCTTTCCTGGGTCTCTGGTTGATCTGTGCTGAGTTATGTCCTTGGTGTCAGTGCTTTGTGCAGTTCCTTCAGGGCTGGGATCGATCCTGGCAGGGCAGGTTTGGGTCAATGATGGGAGAGGTGATTATTTATGTCAGGGTGACAGGCTGGGCACTCACCACATGCTCACAGGGAGATCTGCCTTTGCCTGAAGGTTTCTAGTCACAGAATCACAGCATGGTTTGGGTGGGAAGGGGCCTTAAAGCTCATCTCATTCCTCTGCTCTGTAATGGACAGGAACACCTTTCCTCTCCCAGGTTGCTCCCAGCCCCATCCAGCCTGGCCTGGGACATTGCCAGGGATCCAGGGGCAGCCACAGCTGCTCTGGGCACCCTGTGCCAGGGCCTCCCCACCCTCACAGGGAACAATTCTGTGCTAATACCCCATCTGACCCTGCCCTCTGGCAGTGGGAAGCCATTCCCCATGTCCTGTCACTCTCTGCCTGTGTAGAATGCGCTCTCCTTTTTTCCAACCCCCCTTTAATATTGCAAGGCTGCAGTGAGGTCTCCTCAGAGCCCCTTCAGGCACTCAGATTTCCCCAGAGTCTTCCCTTCTCCAGGGTGGACAACCCCTGCTCTCCCAGCCTGTCTTTGTAGAGGTTTTTGTGGTTGGGTGGGTGCAAAAGCAAACGCTGCAGGGTGGAGAGAGGATCACCTGGCGGGGTTACCCTGCAGAAAGCTGAGCTGCTTGGGAAGGGACACCCGAGCTGGTGACGGCGACCCAAGGCGATGTGAGCGAGCCTGGCTGGGATGCTGCAGCTCCTTGTGGCTGCTGCTCTCTGCTGACAGCTCTGGGATGTGTGCAGGGCTCCTCTGGCAGCGCTGGGCTGTCGCCTCTGGCCTGGCCTGAACAAGGCTGGCCTGGGTTGGGAGCTGCTTTAGGAGGATGAGCAGACATAAAAATGAACTGGCATTGATGTGTGGCTGGAGGCAGAGGAGTGCAGGGCTGAGATACCGGGGCTGGGTGGAGGTTGGTGCTGATATTTGCTCTGATTATTTTAGCCCAGAGCTTTGCTGACCTGAGCCCGTGAAGTGATCGGAAAACAAACGTCACTTACAGCCACTCTAAGTGCTTAAGCAAGGTTTTATATTTATTTTTATTATTTTAGTGTTGTATCTTGCTTGCATGTTGCAATTAGGCCTTTGCCCTTAACTATTCCTCTTTGCAGTCCCTGAGTAAATCATGGGATGTGAATGCTCATCGTGTCCTGCATTGGAACTGATTCCAATGTTCCTCATTGGAACTGATCCTGGTGGTGGAAAAACAGGGTGTCACAGGTGCTCTAAACCTGAAAAAAAAATTGGAAAACATTAATTTATTTTTCAAAAATAACTTTATTTTGATGTGACTCAGTGCAAAAAACCTGCCAGGTTTTCTTCCTGTAGTTGTCAATATTTTTTTTTCTGGTCTGCCTGTTGTTTCATGGGTATTTTGGGAGTAGCTACACCGTGCTGCTTTTGTAGAACAGCGAAGTATTTTGTAGAATGTATTTTGTAGAACAGCAAAGTCTTCACACCATTTTTATTTTAAACAAACCCTAATTCTGTTACCATCTGCTCCATTCAACAGGGAGGAATTTCAAATAAAATCTGAGTCCTTCTCTCTGATAGCCACAGGGATAAATTTTCTAGGCTTAAGGCTGTTTTTTTTAATTGTTGGTAAAACTAACTAGAACATTTGTTATTCGAGAAGCTCTCTTATTTTTAGACTAATAGATGGCTTTATGGAATGAGTAGAAGTGGGAGTATAATGTGTCTCACAGAATGTCTGATCTAGTTGTTCTCTATGGTACGGAAGAGACAGGAATTTCTGGGCACAGATAGATGTGGAATAATAACATTTGGGGTCCCTGATATCTCCAAACCCTTCTCCAGCATCCTCGCTGACACTGCTTTGTAAACTTCCCTCATACTACTGATCCCTCATTGCTTTTTTGCTCATGTTTTCCTGGCAGCTGGCACCAGAAAACACTCTGATGTCCTTCCAGAAGGCAGTGGAGCAGAAGGTGTACGGAGTCCAGGCTGATGTGGTATTGAGGTAGGTCAGAGTGCTGGCTGCTCTGAGACTGCCTGTGGATAATCCAAGCCAGGAGTGGTCCAGCAGATATCCAGTGTCTGCTCATTGCAGCTTTTTCCCACTGGAAAGGGCTGTCCTGGTGAACTCACCCAGAAACTCCTGTCTGTCTCTGGCAGATGCTGCCGATTATTTCACTGAGGTGATGGTGAAAGGTGGACTTGTCCAAATGAGGGAACCTGGATCTCTTTGTCATCCTCATTTGCAAGAAGGCTGTAGTTTATCAAACTAGAGCCTGTTTTATTCCAGTAAAACACAGCCTGGCCTTGGGAGGAGACAGAGCTGCTTAAGTGTGACTTCTTCTGGGATACCCGAGGTGCAGACAGAGCAGAGATTCCAGTTTGACTTTGTTGCACAGCAGTTTTCACCAACCTTGAAAAACCATCCCAAGAATACACCAGGAGGAATCCCTTCCCTCTCCTCTTCCTCTCCCTGACACAGCATTAATCTTCAGGGAAGGAGGAACCTGGTGACTGTCAGAAAGTCATTCCTTGCTGGCAAATGTCAGGCTGAGTGGACAAGACTGATGAGAATTTAGAGAGGGTTATTTCCAGTGCTGTGCTTTCTTCCAGGGGTTTGATAGTTCCTTAATATTCCTTAGTATTCCTGCTCTCAGTTTGTCCCAGTACCACTTAGAAACACAAGAAAGACTCACAGCAGATATTTTATTTTTTTTCCCCCTGACTGCTTTGGAGGTTCGTGTTGCTGGACAGATATTTTTGCCTGGTAGAAGGAAGTTTTATTTTAATTGCTTTCTTTTCACTTTGCATATTTTTTTTGGAGAGAAAGTGATTTAAAAACTGAACAAATTTCCTCCCACTGGTGAGTGGAAGGTCACTGTGGAAGGATGGAGTATGAATTGGGATGTATGTTATACAATTCTTGTTTTTTCCAAAATTAGTTCATCAGCTCTTGTGAGGGGACAAGTACTTGAGTGTCCAGCTCCCACATGAGCACTTGGCTCGTGTGGCTGAATCCACTAACACTGGCCAAGGAGAAAGGTGGGCTTTGGGAGGAGCAGAGCTGGAAAAGCTCCAAGATCCTTCCCCACTGCCACTCATCAGCCATCCCAGAGGAGCACTCCAGGCTTCAGCCATGCCCTTGATGGCCCAGTTTCCTGAGCCTTCTGCAAGAGACCCAAGTGCCTTCAGAAGAAGAGGATTCCATCGACCTCCAGACTGAAAAGTGGGATACAGGTGCAGCTGGCAGCACCCTTGGGAAGGGTTTGCAGCACAACAGCCCTTGCTGTCCTTATCCTTCAGGAAGATGCTCTTTGTACCTGTGGCTGGATGGGTCCATCCCTCCTGGAGTATTTCCATGTTCTTCTAGACATGTATCAGCATGGGTGGGCAGCTGGGACACGCACTCAGAGCCATCCCATCCTGCTCCATACCCATTCCACATGAGAGCCAGCTTTGCTGCAAGCAGCAGGAGCCCGGAATTGCAGCCTGTTCCCCTCTCTCTTCCACCCCCTCCCACATCTCTTCTTCTCATGCTCTGGTTCCTGAGTTACTGCCTCAGACCTGGGCCTGCCAAGACACCGTGGTTAGCCCTGGCTGGTGCTGGGTGACTCCCTGAGGGAAGGATTGGAAAGGAGGGAGCAAATGTCAAGTGCCCCACAGGATTTCTGCTCTGTGGTTAAGGCTCAGCAGTGCTCTGCTCTTCTCCAAGATGTTAAACTCGAGCTCCTGGCACTTCTAAACACTCCACACTCTTCATTCTGCAGTTGCTTAGTGGGCTTTTAATTTTATTTTTAACTGTATTTATGAAACCCTTTCTGACTGCAGCAGCGTGGGATTGCCATGCCAGCGGGTTGCTTTGGGCTGGGGGAAGGAGTTGGCAGAGCACAGGCCAGAAATAGCAAATAAAGATGCCAGTGACCTTTGTGAGAAGGGACTTGTGAGGGCAGTGGTAAAGCTGAGGCAACATTTGCTCCATCCTCTAAAACTGGGTTTCATTTTCCCTCTGGCAAACAGCTCTGGGTTGTCTCCTAGTTCAAATGGGATTTGTCGTTTCACCCCATCCTCTTTTCAGACTTTTTCTGAGTTTCCTGTGAAGGAGCATGGGCTCCTTACTTTGGAAAATGTCACTGCTGTCAGGCTGGTTGCCCTGGGTTTGTCCTGATTTCTGGGTGCAGAAAACTGTTCTCCTGCCTTTGATAAAAACTGTCACTACCGTGTGTGGTGTTACCACTGATCTGGGCACAGAAAATTGAGTGGAAGAAAGTTTGAAGAGTTTTTTAAGCTTTCCAGAACCATTATCCTGCAATATCCAGATGACTTAAAAACCCCAGGGCATGTATTTGGCTGTTTAGTTTCATCTGAGAGGTGTGAGGCTTTTTTTTTTCTTTTTTTTCAAGCATGAAGTTAACTCATGTGGGCATGAAACCAGTTTTCAATTGGAGAAGGCAATTTCAGAGCATTTTTGGTAGTTGGGAAGCCTTGCATCTTGCTGAAAGCCGGATACTCACATATAGTCTGAGAGGCTTTGAAAATTTCCCTCCTGATCTGCTGTGAGCAGTTAGAGGAGAGTTTGTGTGTGTCTGTGCCTCCAGGGAAACCTCTGGTGTTTTTGGGAGCTGCAGAAGCTGAGGAAGGAAGCTCTGATGAGCATTCAGGGTGGGTGTTCTTGTCAAAGGCACCTGAGTCTGAAGTTTTTGAGGGGATAATGGGGAGAAGTGGATGAGGCATGGACAGTGTTATGTCAGTGGAGGAGGGGCTGCCAACATCCAGCAGGTGTCTGAGACAGATTTTCCTCTTGAGGATGCTGGGGATTTTTTAGGTTGGTTGAGACCTTCACAAGGGAGTGGGAAGGGGAATTCCTCCTCCTGCAGCTGTAACAGGGTCTGTGTTTGCAGCTATGATGGGGTGCCCTTTCTGATGCACGACAAGACTCTCAGGAGAACAACAAACGTGGAGGAGGTGTTTCCAGAGCGGGCCTACGAGCACTCCTCCATGTTCAACTGGACTGACCTGGAAAAGCTCAACGCTGGAGAGTGGTTCCTGCAGGTGGGTGCCACGCAGCCATGGGGTCACAGCTCGTGCCCAGCTCCTCTCTGAGGGTGAAGGGTGTAGGTCCATCTCCTTGGTGGTGTGGTGCAGCTGGACCAAGTGTGCACAGACCATGTTTAGTTCTGTCTCTGCTAAACTTAGGGTTGGTCTAAGCTGTGTTGTCTTTCTGTGCCTCTTCTGGAAAAAGGGAGCCTTGAGCCTGGCTGACACCACAAAGAACTGCAAGACCCCCAGGAGGGTGAATGCCATTATAAAAAAAGACAGAAAAAACAGCGTGTTATACACTGTTCCCCTTTTTTCTTAATTTAGTTTTGGGACAGTCATGTCCACAAGGAAAAAGCAGGGAAGTCAGCCTTTGCACCTGGGGGAGCCTGGGCTTTGTGGCAGTAATCCTGGGATGTGCTTTGCTTCCAGAACGACCCTTTCTGGACAGCAGGGTCTCTCTCAAGGGCTGACTACTTGGAGGCTGCCAACCAGTCAGTCTGCAAGCTGGAGGATATGCTGGAGGTGATCAAGGACAACACATCCCTCATCCTGAACTTCCAGGACCTGCCAGCAGCTCATCCCTACTACAGCACTTACATCAACATCACCCTGGAAACCATCCTGACATCGGGAATTCGGCAGCAGGCTGTGAGTTCCCTGGGGCTGGGGACATTTCCAAAATTGGCCTCCTTGGTTTCCTTCATGGTTTCCATGAATCCTTGTGTGTGTCCAGTGGGGCATCACTGGGAGTTGTACCAGTGGTCACAGAGGTTGGAATGGAGCACCTGGTACAGCTCAGGAGAGGTTCTGGGTATAGGGAAGCTGCTTCTCCCTCTTTTTTTTTTTTTAAGCTCCCACTAAAGGCCACAACAGAGATAGAGATGAAGAGCAAGAGAAAAATAGTTCAAACATTTTAACTGCAGGGTTGTGAAGTGGGATTTCTCCCTCAGGTTTTTGGGGCCCTGTTGAAAATGCATGTGGCTGCTTCTGTGCTGCTCTGATGCTTTGGTAGATGAGTGTCACTGAGTTATCAAGACCAGGCTGGTTGGGGCTTGGAGCAGCCTGGTCTAGAGGAAGGCAAGGGGTTGGAATGAGATGACTTCAAAGGTCCCTTTCTACCCAAACCACTCTGTGATCAATGATCCACTTCACCTCTTGCAGCCGAGCACGAGCTGTTGGTTTGACGTGCTTCGGAATCACGGTGTGAGCTCAGGGAATTCCCTGCCCTGGGCTGGAGTGCTGCCAGGTTTGGGAACCACGTTTGCCATGAGCTGTGCCCCGTCTCGCTCCCCCCACAGGTGATGTGGCTGCCAGACACGGAGAGGCAGCTGGTCAGACAGGTTGCCCCGGGGTTCCAGCAGACTTCTGGCCTCAAGCTGGACGCGGAGCGCCTGAGGGAGAAGGGCATCGTGAGGCTCAACCTGCGGTACACCAAGGTCACCACGGAGGATGTCAGGTACTGCCCTCTGGGAGAGCCCTCAGCATCCTTTCCTGAGCGTCCCAGCCTGTCGGGCTTGCACTGAGGGATCTTTCCAGATGGATTTGCTCTTGAAGGCTTGAGCTGTGCGAGCTTTTTCCCTACCCATCATCCGGAATCCAGGCTGTTTCTGGGAAGTGCACAGCTGCCTCTGACATCTCTACATGCTGTCTCAGGATATGATGAGCCTCTTTGAAATACAAATGTATGAATTGGCTGATTCTTATTACACTCACAGCTCTGGGAAAAAGTGAAGGCCTCTCACACTGAGTTCCCTCTGAGTGCTGCTTCATCCTCATTAGCAGCTGCCCTTTGCTTCTGTTTGTCTGCTCCAGAGCTGCTGGCATGGAATTTTGATTAGCCCAAAGTCTGGATATGTTTTCAGAAATTTCTCTTTGCAGAAGGAGAAACTCCTGTCCTGTATCATCTATTTAGATTGACCAGCTCTCCTCTGTAATGACTCTGGCCAAGTGAGGGGTTCCTGTCCTGCCTGAAGCCTGTATGTGCGCTGTGTGGTGTTTTAGCTCCCAGCTTTGCCCCCTTTCTCAGGGGAGGCCAGATGGTTTCTAGCAGGACTTTTCTGGGTTTTAAAATTGAAATCAAGCAGGTTTGCAGAAGAGAAATATCTCCAAAGGAGCTGTCTGGCTGCATGTTAGAGCTGAAGTAGGGAAGAGCTGAGCCTGCAGCTGCTTGAGAGCGTGGCCCTGTTTGGGATGATCCAGCTGTCTTTCCGTGGCTGCCAGCAGTCAGTCCAGCTCCTCACCCTTGAAACCAAGCTTGAGCTTTACCTGCAGGATAATTCCTGCTTATTTTGCCTCCTGTTTGCTCTGTCCCATAGAGAGGGCTCTATGCCCACTCACTCATCTGTCCCAGTTTATCAGCCCCAATCTCCCATCAGTCCCACCTGAGCTGTCTCCAAAATAAGAGCTGTCACCTGAATGTTTCTTGAACCCTGTGGTGCCCAGTCAAATGTTGCTGCAGCCCTGGTTTCTCAGAGCTCTCTCCATTCTCCCCAAATCCAGCACCTGGATGCAACATTGCTGGAACTGCCTCTGCCCTTGAGAACCCCTTTGGAGCACCTTGTTCCTGTTGTGAGCTGGGAGATGTCCATGTGACCTTCCATCTCAGAGTGTTTTGCCAATGTTAAATTGCAGGGATTAATCTGTGCTGCCCATGTGAGGGAGATTGTTGGTGCTTCTGCTTCATGGATAAGGAAACAGAGCAATTTATGTGAATTACCTGGGTACCAGGTAATTGCCCGTGCTTGGTTGGCTGCTGGCAGCTTCTGCACCCCAGCTGGCAGTTTTAGCTGCATTGGAAAATCACCTCAGGAGACTGGAAGCTGTAACTCTGCAATTGTCCCCAAAACAAGGGCATGGAAGCTGTAGGAACTGGTGTTGGAGACAGCTCTGTCAGTGTTTAATTAAGCAAATTGCCCCTGAAATGTTACAGGCGTCTGAGGCAGATGCTAATTTCGCATCAGCACGATGAGATGGTTGTTCCAGAAACACACCATGTCCATCATTCCTGGGGAAGCATCTGAGATGGTCTGTGGCCTGTGCCAGACAGCAGCCAAGAGGTGAGGAAAGCTGTCAGGATCAAAGCATTGGCTTGCAGTGCCCGGGGGTCGCTCACGAGGTGCCCGCGCCCCGTTAAAGACTCCTATTTCACACAATTCCAACCAAATAAACCCACCTGGGGGACCCACAGGAGCTCTCCTCTTGGAGAGGAGGCTTGGTGGGTCCTGCATGTCCCCCTGTGCGTGCCTTGGCAGGGACTACGCCACGGCCAACCTGAGTGTGAACCTGTACACGGTGAACGAGCCCTGGCTGTTCTCCATCCTGTGGTGCGCCAGCGTCCCCTCGGTCACCTCCGACAGCGCCCACATCCTCCGCAAGGTGCCTTCCCCCATCTGGCTCATGGTAAGCACCACCCCGGCAGGAGGAAAGGCACTTGGCTGGGTGTAGAGATGAGAGGTTCTGCAGGGAGGTTTGGTTGGGGCTTGAGGGTTTTGCCCCCTCTCTACCGCAGAGCCCCGAGATGGTGATGAATTGATGTTCCCCTGGCACAACCCCGTCAGGTTGGGTGGGATCCCTGAGGGTTGCATTGCATTCCCTGTTTAACCCACGTGATCTTCCCAGTTTTCCTCTGAGGGAAAAACACCTTTGCAGACCTGCTGAGAAGCTGTTAAGAGTTGCATGAGAAGCAGGCACACAGGTGAACCAGCAAAGCAGGCCTCTGTGTCTTGACCAAGTTGTAAAATTAGGGTTTTGCCTGTTCTGAATCCCATGTTGAGGACAGGTTTTACCTCTGGCTGCCCCATTGCTGGACAAGAATAAGTAGAGACCCAGTGATGATGGTTCAGCTGGTGTGATGACCACTTAGATTGGAACCAGACCTACCAGTGCCTGAAAGGACAGAAATCACACTGAGAGCATGGGGCTATGCCTCAAAGGTCCCATCTGCACTTAAAGTGGACCCCGCATGGGTATATTTCCCTGTTCCCCCCAGACCTGGATTGCCAAACGGCATCTTGCCCTCACCCTGAGGTACAGCTGAGATAGGAAACTTTCAGCCCAGAGAGCTCTGAGAAAATGTCAGCACACAAAAGGAGGGGGAGTTTCAAATTGTTCCTGTTTGCAGTTTTCCCTGATAGTTTTGGATGACAGCCTGGCATTAGGAAGGTCATAAATATTGTGATTTGTACCTAACCCCTGCAGCTCTGTGCTTTTCTTGCTCCTTGGTGGTAACTCCGGCCGTGTGTGGTCTCCCTGTGATTGCACAAACCCAAATGTTGAACGTCTGCTTCTGTTTTCTGTCTTGCAGCCTCCAGACGAGTACCACCTAATCTGGATCACGTCTGATCTCATTTCATTTCTCGTAATTGTAGGAGTTTTTATATTCCAGAAGTAAGTTTGTTACGGCTCTGCTCTTGTCTATTTGTGACCTGTGTTTTTGTCCAGATTGTCGGGTGGAGATGGCAGAGAGGAGTCCCCTGAGCCTCGGTTCTTGGATTGCAATGGCAGGGGAAATATTTATTAAAAAATCCTTGCAAACAGTAATTGCACTCCCACGTGGGGATGGAGAATTGGCTGCACCTTTTAAGAACGAGAGATCACAAATTAGTAGTGTCAGATGCCTTGCTTTGCTCCTAAAATATGTGGAAGAGAAACTGTAAATGCTTTAGAGAAAATGGATGTTGAGAAAGACATTGCAGTGCTTTAAAGGAAGAAGAGGAGAGGGATTTTGAGATTCCACCATTGCAGTGTTCAAAAAGAACATGTTACAGTTTTCTTAAATCAGTTCGTTCCTGTTTGGATGTAGGAATATTACGGAATCATGGAATGGTTTCAGTTGGAAGGGACCTTAAAGATCATTTAGTTCCAACACCCCTGCCATAGGCAGGGAAATACTCCGGGAAACGTTATGGTCCTGCAAATCAAAGTAGTTGCCTAGTTAGAAGGAAGGAGGAGAAACTCTACTCCAGAAGCTGGACTTCTCTGCAGGAAAGGGCTTGCTCTTCCAAGAGCCTTGTGCAGGACAGACCCCTTTCCCTGCTGTTCCAGTTTCTCCACCACATGAGAGAACTGCTAGCAGGGCTGAAGATGTGTCAAAACCAAGTCAGAGCAGAATTGCCCGACTACCACCTGCTGATGTGATTCAGCTCTGGGGAATGGGGCTTGGCCTTCAGTGTCATGGTTGATTTTTCTGGTGTGTTGTTGGTTGGTTGGTTTGGTTGTTTTGTTTTTCTCCCCCAAGTCCTTTCTGGGGCAAACCAGAGCTGCTTCCTTCATGCAAGGATGAGGGGGTGGGTGGGAGCAGAGGCACTGCTTCGATGTGCTCGTCCTCTGTCCTCTGCGTGGCTTCTCCCTTCTCCGCAGCTGTGGTAGGGACTGCTCCTGCTCTTCTGCTCCAGCCCCAGGGACAGGATCGTGGCAGCCTCTCCAGAGGGGACATACCAACTGTGATGACTTCTGACTAACCTTATTTGCCTCTTTGCCTTGTTTATTTTCTTACTGCTCTGACTGTTGTGCATGTTCCTCCTCTTTCTCTCTCTGCTGCATTCTGGCATCTCACAGCTATCACATGATCAGGTAATTCTGGTGCTTTCCTCCTCTTTCTCTTTTTCATTCAACCTTCCTTTCTCTCTTTCTTACTCCCTCTCTGCTATGGCTTCACTGCAGATGGACAGGGTAGGATGCAGCTTTTGTGATGCTTTCCAACATCTGGCTTCAGGAGGGGACCGTGAGGGTTTGAACATTGCACAGTCCGTAGCCATGAGCACCGTGGAAGTCTGGTGCTGAAGCCAGTGGATGTTTTGAAGGCAATCTGACCTTCTGTTACAATGATCTAAGTCACTGCCTTTTAAAACAGCCCAGTTCTGAGGTCCCGGGCACATTGTAATCGGGAGATTCCCAGAGGATGTAATGCTTTCTCTGTGGAAATAATCCCATGCAAAACATCCCCTTCCTGTATTTACTGGAGATGTTTGACGCCAGCCTCTGTCCTAAAGAAAATTGTGGAATCTATTCAATTATATGAAATAGCCCTTCTCTAAGTAATTCTCTGAATTCATGGGGCTGATAACTGGAAAGGTTTGGCTCATCAGTTGCTGCCCTCAGCGCTTGGGATCTTCCCGAGTTGCGCCACTGTGAAACTGGAAATACAGTGTGAAAATACAGAGCCCTGCAGCAGGGGAGGGAATTGAGCCTGGGGCGCTGGATTTGAAGTGCCATCAGTCAGAATCCCAGATTTCTCCTGGTTTTGGCCCTTCCCTCACCAGTCGTTCCCACGCCTTTGGAGGGAAGCGCTGTCCCTTGTCTGCACTAAAGCCTTCGCCGCCTCCCCACTCGCACCGAGCTCTTCACGTGTTCCCTTCTCCATTGCTCCTGCTCTGTGCCATGGGGTTGTGTTCCTGAGGATTTGGTTGCCCCCTCCCCCTGCCCAGAACAGGGCCTGGCTGCAAGGCTGGGCTGAGCCCTCCTGTGGGTGCAGGGAGGTCGGGTGGTCTCCCCTTCTCGCCTCCCCCTTGCTCGTGGATGAGGAGAAGGCAGGCGTGGAGGAGCTGGGCAGGCTTTAGGCAGGAGCAGGCACAGCAGGGGGACTCTTTGCAGCTGGCTTGGCTCTGTGCTTACTCCATCTTACCACCTCAGTGCCGATCAACCCCATTTTATCCTCGGCCTGCCCCTCTCCCACCCCCTTTCCATGGCATTGAGCATCTCCCCTCCCACCCCAGGGTCTGGCCGTGGCCCTAACCCGGTGTATGCTGTCTCTGTGTTGTTGTCCCAGTATTTTTTAGTCTCTGTTCCCACCCCGTGTCCGTCTGGTCTGCTCTGACGCCAGCCTCCCAGAACAGGACCTTCCTGCTGTCTCTCTGGCCTTTTTGCACGCTGCTGTCCCAAACCTGGTCCATCACAACAGAGTCCAAGGGGGTAGGAGAGGTGCTATTTTCTATTCAACCAGCTGCTTGGAGACCCCGAGGCTTCTGAGCGCAGCACAGAGCGTTTCACGCCGCCTTGGTCGGAGTTGCATCGCGGTTAAATGTACTGGTGCCTCTTCTGAGAGGATATTTCAAAGCAGCCCTGAAAGATGGGGTGACCCTCTCCTGGCTGTCAGAGCAGTGCACCCCTGGGAGAGGAGCCATCGTCTCCTCGTGCGTGTTTTACACCCTGGGTCTGCCCGCAGCCTCTACGGGAGATGGAGAGCACAGAGCAGAGCTTGTTCCCCTTGGCAGGAGGAGAAAAGCCCTTGGTCCCTGCAGTGTTGGAGGCTGGGCTCTCTGTGCCTCAGGATGGCCCGTGTCCTCCGTGGGATAGCTGGGGTCTGTGGGTAAGAGGTCACTTTTGGCCACAGAGTGACTTGATGCTGAAAATCCTGGTGTGGTGGGCAAAGAAAGACTTGTGCCAATGTGTTTTGGCCCTGATTTGGAGTTTAAGGAGGGTCTTACCCTGTGAGGTCTTGCAATCACATTGGCCTTAGTGGGATCTGCCTGCAGGGGACACTAAGGCCAAAAATACATTCTTCCAGGTCAGAGTGGCTCAGTTTAGATTATGATGATAGAAGAAAAAAAATTTTTTTAATTTGTTTTATACTTTAATGTCTTTACCTCTTTGTGCTTCCTCTGCATTGCTTCTGTCCATGGGTCTGTGAGTTGTGTCATGTTGCCATCCCACCCCTTCTTTTCTGTGTAGTCTTCATCTGTACCCTGGTCAAAGCCTGATTCAGGTCACCCAGTGTCAAGCACTGGGATTTGGGAAGGGGGTGGAAACCCTACAAAACTGACACCAGCTACATTTTCCTGGGAAAAATATTGCAGAACCTCTTTTGTGAATGTTGATTTGTCAGGCTGATGCCATAGACCTGGGCTGGGGATTTGTGGGTTCCTCAAATCTTCTGCCCTTGGGGCTGGGTAGGGGGTTAGACATTGAAGAGAAGGTGATTGTTTTGATCACCTTCTCTTGTGTGGGTGATCCACTAGATGGTGCCAGTAGATCAGAAACCTCAGAAGCCACCCTAAATCCCTGCTGTTCCTTATCAAATAGTTTTAGGGTATCCCTGGCTCTGGCAGGGAGAGTGGGACTTCCTGATGGATCTGTGGGGTGTGGGCTGTGAAAGCCTGTCCTAAACATCATCCCCTTGTGGTGGGACCTTGGGAACAGCTGCCAGGCCGTGTTTTCCCCTCTTCCAGCAGCCCACCTTCCCCTCCTAGTGAGGGTCTGCCACAGGGCTGCTCTCAGAGCCCCCAAGTGCCACATCCACGTGGCTTTTAAATCCCTCCAAAGATGGGCACTCCACCACTGCCCTGGGCAGCTGTGCCAGGGCTGGAGAGCCCTTCTGAGGAAGGAATGTTTCCTATACCAAATCCAAACCTCCCCTGACACAATCTGAGGCCATTTCCTTGCTGTGTCTCAGGTCTGAAACTTTAAATTGTCTCTGAGCTCTCTTCTCCCACAAACCTGACCATGGCATGCAGAGAGAGAGAAAATTTGTGATTTCCTTACTTGGCTGGTTCTGTTATTCTGTTCCCTCTAAAAGTTTAAACACCTCCATCTCCTTTGTACAACTGAGAGGGCTGTGAGACAGCTGCAGTCCTTGGGGAAATTGGTTCATGGATTTGTGAGTCCATGGGTCTAATTCCTGGGTGGAATGAGGGTGCTCAAGGTGGTTAAAGATGCCTGAGGTAACACACTCACCCCTGAACATCCTCCTGCCACGTGGGGCTGTGTAGGTGCAAGGGAGCAAAGGGACTCAGTGGCCTCTTGCACGGAGGATGCTCCTGTGTCTGGAGAGACCATTCCCTGAAATCCTGCTCCTGTCTTGCAGGTGGCGCCTGGGAAGCATCAGGACCTACAACCCGGAGCAGATCATGCTCAGTGCTGCCGTCCGCCGCTCCAGCCAGGACGTCAAGATCATGAAGGAGAAGCTGATCTTCTCAGGTAGGGATGGGGCTGCTGGGTCCCTCCCTTGGCTGTCGCCCTGCTGAGGCAGGAGCTGCTCTTCATTCGGGGGTCTTGTCCTGCTGTGGGTCATGGGACTGGACTGACCTCGATGCACTGCACTCGTGGGATACGGGCATGGCTCATGGGAGTTGGAATGAGATGATCCTTAAGGTCCTTTCCAACCCAAACCGTGCTGGGATTCTGTGGCCCTGCACTCGTGGGATACGGGCATGGCTCATGGGAGTTGGAATGGGAGGATCCTTAAGGTCCTTTCCAACCCAAACCGTGCTGGGATTCTGTGGCCCACCCCAAACTGGTTCAGGTCTGAGCACTGATAGGCTCAGAAATCCAGCTTTAATAACATTTAGCTTCCTGGATTATCCACCTCACACTGCCTCGCATCTTCTCCACTGGCCGTTGTCAAAAGCCATAAAACCCACTAATGATGGCATATGTGACCACAGATGTGGTGATGAGTTTGGAATAAACCTGGAATTCAGTGGCATTAGAGGTTGTGGCATTCCTGATATCCTTGTGCTCCTCCCAGAGTTTATTTCTGTTGGAACACATTGGTAATGTGTCCATCACATGCCACCTCTAAGAAAGATAGCAAAACTGTGAGCAAAGATGGAAATGTTTAGCTTTAAAAGGTTAAATGTAGTGCATGAAGCCGGAAAACTCACCTTTGAAGGAATGTGAATATAATCCCCCCACCCCCTGAGCTTTGTTATGGGTTTTCTTCTTTTGTATTTAGGGTCTGGAGATGCCCAGCAGGGATCAGGGTTTAGTGCACTGGGCACAGACAGAGCAAAAAGGCAACTTTGCTTATTGTGTGAAATGCCAGCCAGAGGCGGTGAAAATCAGGTGGAAATCCAGGGAACCCAGACAAGGAAAGCAGCTTGGCACAGCAGAATTAAGCTTCTCTAACATGTCCTAGACATAAAACATCCCAGACATGAAATCCCTTGGAGGTGGGGGGTGCAGATTGAAGTTTTGTGCCTCTGGAACAACTGTTCTGCCTAGAGTGGATGTTTTACCATTAAAACTTTGGTGGGTGCAGGTTTTTCCCAGTGAAACCAGTGATGAGAGGAGTCAGCCCTTTCCCAGGATGGCCACTTGGGCAGGGATTAAGTTCAGGTACTTTGTAGCACTCTCCCACAGGTGACTTGCTCAGCCTGTGACAGTGACATCAGGTGTAGAGGGGGATCCAGCTCTGCCCCTGGTGGTGGCTGGGTTTTGAAGGGTTGAAATGTAGAGCTGAGCTCCATCCTGGAGGCAGATGGTGTTGAGAACCGGTTGTCAATGAGCGCAGTGTTCCTAATTCCCTGTGGGATCAGGTGGATGCCGCGTGCTGGGGTTGCGTGGCTGCTCAGCTCCCCGTGCGGGGGGGGAGGCTCCTGTGGTGACATCCCTGCTTTCTCTGCCCTTCCCAGAGATCAACAACGGCGTGGAGACCACGGACGAGCTGTCCTTCTGCTCCGAGAACGGCTATGCCAACGAGATGGTGACGCCCCCGGAGCAGCGGGACACCAAAGTCCGGCTCAGCTGAGGGCTCTGCCGCGGCCCCGCGCGCTCCGGCAGCGAGAGCCGTGCTCTCCTGCCTCCCGTGGGACGGGAACCTCGGAGGGACTGCTGGTCGGGCACAAACCCCGTCCCACTCCCCACCACTGGCTGCTCCACCTCCCTGGTTGTGAGGCTGGGGGGCTTATTTTTGTAAATATGTAGAAAATCTGAATTTTTTTGTCTTCTTTTTTTTTTTTTTGAGTGAAATTTTTTCCAGGGCATGAGTGGAAGTACCGTGTTCATTAAATCCTTCACCTTATTTCGCCTTCACCTTCACCAGCTTCAAAGGCTGAAGTTCTTTGAATCTTGATGTGAGAGGCTGAGTCCCCTTTGGGGGGTTTTGGGAGCAGCACGTTGGCCGTGTGCCCCTTTCTCCCTGTTTCCCTAATGCAGTCCCTCCCCTGGTGCAGCGACTGTGTATCTGAATGTTGTGATGTTCTTGTGAAGTGTTGATTTGGTTATGGTTTCTTCTCTTTTGTTCTTCCCCTCGTTCCCCTTTTCCTGGGCAATGAAGGTGTAGCTCTGATGCAACAGGAGGCTGTTGGGAGAAGAGAAGCTTGCCTAGGAGAGGAATTCACACTGCTCTTCCCTGCTCAAGTTCAGAGCCAGGGAAGGGCTTGCACTGCCTCAGTCACTTGGGCACCTACCTGCTCCTTGCCCCATCCTCCTTCCCCAAGGCCTGGATGGTCGATGGGGAATGGCCTTCTTGGAATGTCCTGCCAGAGTTTTGATGGCAGATCCTGAGCATTGGCTGTAGATTGGTCTCTGCTGGCAGCAGTTTTTGATTTTTTTTTTCCTCCTTTTTTTCTCTCTTCTCCCCAGGCTGGGCTGTGCTGGCAGCCTGCATGGCTTGTGAGAAGCAATGTCATGGGCACCATCCCTGCTGGGATCTGGATGAAGTGCCTGCCACCCCAAGTGGCATTTACAGTCACTCCTTGCTTCCCCTCTGGAAGAGGAGGTGGTGGTGCAGTGGGAGCCTGCCCCTCTCTGGGCCGTGGGTGAAGAAGTTGTAAATAGTCTGGAAGGCGAAGCAGCCCCGGGATATAATTTATTCCTGCAAGGAGACCTTTGCTCCTTGCTGTAAAAGCAGGATCTTTAAAGCTGCACATTTGTGTCCTCCAAAGGAGTGATGGTCCTGCAGCAGATGCTGACGGGCTCTGAAGGCAGAGGCTCTCATCAGCAAGTTTCCAGTGCTTTAACCCAAAATCTTAGACCAGAGGTTAAAAGTAAAAAAAAAAAGGTTAAAAAAAAACCAGAGGAGAAGGCAGTCTGGGGGATGCTGATATACATCACATTCCACTCCCAAAGCCACGAGAGAAACAGCCCTGAGCAGTTTGTTCTTGTTTTGGAACAGCTCTGTCCCTTTAAGCTGAAATCCAGTGGCATTTTGAAACCCTGAAGTTGATGATTCCTCATAGAATCACAGGATTCCTTGGGTTGGGAGGGACCTTGAAGATCATCCACCCACAGGCAAGGACACCTCCCACTATCCCAGGGTGCTCCAAGCCCCATCCAACCTGTCCTTGGGCTCTTCCAGGGATCCAGGGGCAGCCACAGCTTCTCTGGGCACCCTGTGCCGGGGCTCACCACCCTCACAGGGAGGAATTACTTCCTTAGTAGGTATTAGAAATCTACTTTTTTTTTCCTGTGTGGAGCCATTCCCCCTTGTCCTGCCCCTCCAGGCCCTGCAACTGTTGTCCACTTTGTGCCACAAATAAATGCATTTGTTTGTATTCCCCTGCCCTGCTGAGTTGCGATTTTTTAAGGCAATGGTGTGAAAACCAAATTATTTTTATCCTGGAAAACAGGACAAAAGGACACTTAAGGAATGTCTGTAGCTCCCCATCCTGTACTCCAGGTCACCCAAGGAATAGCAGAGTGCATCCTATTCCAGCTGCACGACCCAAATGGCAACCTGGCTTCACAGGAAAATCAGAATCATCACGGGAGAACAAAATTCAGGGAAGGGCTGAAAGGCAGGGGAAAGCAGGTGGGGAGAGGGAAATAAAGGGAAAGGCAGCTGGGGAAAATGCCTGGAGCACAACTCCAGAAATCAAAGTGTACAGAACAGCCCAGGTTTTCTGAATCTTTAGATGAGACACATCCAGCAGAAGGGTTGTGCTGTTAGGGCTGCTTAGTGTGGAGCCACGGGGCATGAACTCTGCTCAGAACCTTCCTGGGTGAATTCCTGCTGTGAGGTTTTCAATATTTCCCTCAGTGGGGCTGCCCTGGTCACGGCATGCACTGTTGGTCACAGCTCTCAGATGAAACAAATGGAAAGCAGGAGCAAGGCACTGCCACAGGATCCTGTTCCACACATGGGCCAGAGAGCTCAGGGAAGTGCTGAAATCCCAACCATGGCAGTGGGGCTTCCAGTGCAGGTGGAGCAAAATCCCTGTCAAGTATTAGGAGAATGCATTTGGAGGAAGAAGACAGCCCAAGGAGCAGGGTGTCCTGCACACATGGCTTTGTGCAGCACACAGAACAGAAAGAAGTGGGTTTAATCACCCTCCTCTCTGCAGAGTTCACTAATCCAGGCCTGCAATCTGTGGTGTCACTGGACTTAAAATAACTGCAGTGTTTGTGTTATCCTGCCCCAATCCCCCTCCGAGCTAAGTGATGAAGGACAAACAAAGCTGGATGTGTCTGTGGATGAAATTAGACTTGCTAAACTAGAACTCTCCTGGTGGGCCAAACTCTTCTGCTCCTAAAGTTATAACAATGAGTTTATCTAGGACTTAAAAGATGGGGAAACTATTTTTTATTTGTTTAGAATTTTTTTATTATTTCTTTTACACACAAAAGGATCTACCCTTTGAATTTCCTAGAATGCAAGTGGCAAAGTATGTGTCAAATTTAGGTCTAAAACTGTGTCCCCTCCAGGGACACCTTTCACTAGACCAGGTTGCCCCAAACCTCATCCAGCCTGGCCTTGGACACTTCCAGGGATGGGATTCTGTGATTCTGTGACTGCCTGCTGGATCAGTCTGACTCCCACCCCACACACTGGGGAGGCTTGTGGGGGGCTGTGGCTC